>VZRS01012784.1:54813-145813 GCA_013398055.1 Ifrita kowaldi
AACTTAACTGAGGAGCAGCTCCAAACTCTACAGATTGCAGCAGATAAAATAGTCCCCTTAAAAGGACTTACGTATAAACCTTAAAGTATGAAAAATATAGCTTTTTGGATTCTTGATTTTTCAGTTGTATTGTCTTTAAAATTCCTTTTGGCTTAGGAAGCATATTTTTTAACTGACTGAAGAGTGTCGGCATGATACTTTTCTCACTGGTTTATATTTCAGACAGCAATAAAATTCTGTCCAAAATTTCAGCAAATAATCCGCATTTTGCCAGTATTGTTACAGAGCTTCATTTTTATAATAGTGGCTAAGAAACAAAGCATAATTTTGAAAACCAATTTATGACTAAATTCTTGTAGATGTCAATTGGTTATAGTATAGAGAATTATTTATTTCTTGATATGCCATTGATAAGAGAGCGTAAATAATCAGTTTTAAGAGTGTAAAAATAATCCATTTTATAAGCAGCAATACACTTTTAACCACCATCAAACAAGGTGTTTCAGTTGGCACTAAAATACTTAGAATGTCAATATTTCTAAAGGATAAGCCTGATTTCAAACTAAAAATCTGCATTTAACAGAATTGTTATGAAAACCAAAGAATATTTGAAATTTCTGTTGAAATGGAGTAAATTACATAGGCGTTCATGAAAGTTATTTAGAGGTGACTTGTAGAAAAAAAAGAGGTTTAAGAGAATAGAGAAAAAAAGCACCTCCCGACGGAATAGGTGAATGCATCCTGAAGGAAGCTGCAGCCCATGGAGAGCCCACACTGGAGCAGGCTCCTGGCAGGACCTGTGGCCTGCAGGTGACCCACGCTGGAGAAGTCTATTCCTGATTAACTGTAATCTGTGACAAGGACCCACACTGGAGCAGTTCTTGAAGAAGAACCCATGGAAATGACCCCCAACAGAGAAGTTTGTGAAGGACTGTATCCCATGGGAGAGACTGCATGCTTGATCAAGGCAAAATCATGAGGAAGAAAGAGCAGTAGAGCAGGAGTGTAATGAACTGACCACAAGTCATGGCTCCTCACCCTCTCTGAAGTGCCTTGGAAGGGAGAAGGTAGAAGAATCAGGAATGAAGCTGAACTTAAGAAGAAGAGAGAGGTTGGGAGAAGATGTTTTCAGTTTTGCCTTTGTTTCTCATCATCCTACTCTATTTTTAATTTGCAATAAATTAAATTAATTTTCCCCAAATCAAGTCTGTTTTGCCTCTGATGATAACTGTCAAGTAAACCCACAAGCTTTTTCAACCTTTCCTGGAGGGGGTGGAGGGTAATGAGAGAGCCTGGATGGGTATCAGGCAGTCAGCCAAGGTCAATGCACCACAGTAGTTTAAAACCATAAATCTTCCTTTAAGTCACATTTTACAGTAACATCAACTGAATTATTAAAAAAAAAAAAAAAAGGCAAAAAGCAAAAAACAAAAAACAGCCAACAGAAAACAACGAACACAAAAGTCCATGTTGTAAGAAAAATGACTGTGAATGAACATTTGTAGCACTTATGCCTTGTTAAGAATGTGGAATTCCTTTCAGTGTAACTGTACAGGTATCAGCAGATACATCAGTGAGGCTGACACATCTTACAGGGTATATTCCCATATGGATAAGAAGTAAGTTCAGCATACCTATGTGCTCTTTCCCATGCCTCAGTTTTGTCCCTTATTTGCACTTAGGAGTTAAAGTTAAGGAGATAGGGGTGTAAATCTTTCTCAAAAGTGACTGCAGCTTTTACTTCTGGGGGGAAATAGCAATGTAAAGGGCAGTAGCCAGAATCTGGAGTCCATGATCTTGGTGTCATCAGTATTGTATCATACACAAGAGATTGTTCTTCTGCATGAGTTACAGGTTCCTCTGCAGAATTGTGGAAATCCTTTGCTGAAATGAGGTCTAATTACTTTTCTTATGAATGACTGTGAGCAACCTCAGAGGATATAGAGTTCATGACCAACAGAAAAATCATTTGATGCAACAAAAATGTACGATTGTGCACAAACTTCTCTAGTGTGAAGCTCGTCAACCTTTGGTAAAACAAACAAAAAGACAGGAACTTCTACAGAAGCTACGGAAAATACGTCAACAACAAAATGATCTAATTACATGCCTTGTTATAAGGGATCCCTGGAATCCATATTTGTAGCAAACCATCTCCATTTTTCCTGGACATTTGGTTCAAGGCCAAGCAGCTTCAGTGTGGATCATTTCACATGAACGCAGTTGCTCGAGAACTCTGTTGGAGACACTAAGACAGCAGGAACCTGAACAGCAAGCAGAGTGGTGTTTGGCTTTGAATTGATTCTCTGGCTTTTAAAATTGCATCCTTAGAGAAAGCTTCCATATACTATTGCTACATTGAATCCTGAGGTTAATGATTAGTCAACTCCTGCCACTGCACACTGTTTTCAGCATGAATGCAGGTAAAACCAAGCAGGTTGTATCACTGAAGATCAGCAAAATTATGCTAAATCTGTTAAGCCAATAGGTACTTTATCTGGGAAAACGTACATAAAATTAATACTAAAATGGCAAAAGTCATTGCTAAACATGTGAGCTTCAGATTGTCACTGAGAATTGATGATTTCCTATTACTGAGCATTTAAAAGTTAATCTCACAAGATTTACTACGACACTGGAGCAGGGTATTAGAATGAAAATACTGCTGCTAATGAATCGGACAATGGCTAATCTGCCTCTTTACACCAAAGCCTTCTTTCAACAACATAATCTAAAGTCCTTGGTCTCCCTGGAAATGAATTTAATAAAAAAAATCTGGGTAAGGATTCTACCAGTAATTTTTGTGTTGTTGCTTAGAAAAATAATAGTAGTGAAAAGGTCAAATAAATCGTATCATCTCTCTTCCAAGCAGAGAAGTAATTGTGATGACTAAGAATTAAATAGATTTTCTCACACTAATTTATTCCACTCCATTATGCTTTAGAACCCTTTTTCTAAGTGGACTGATTCCACTGTGTTATGTAACACTAGAAAGGTTTTGTAGATTTATGCAACAGTTGTCAATGTAGTATAAAAAACCCACTACAGCATTAGTACTACTTTTGATATATGTTTCTAAGTTGGGTTACTTTTGTATAACTTCCATGAGTGTTTCAGAAAGCCAAGGACATTTCTGACTTTTCTTGCTCATTATGTTAAATTTAAAACAAAACTTTCCATTTGATTGACACAGGAACTTGTATTTGAGACTATTTTTTAGAATATATATGTAACATGTTCAGTCCTGACAAGAAAAACCCACAAACCTTCAGCTATTCTTCAGATCAAACATAAGTTAAACCTGAAAAATTGCTTAGGATTTTGATAAGGAACCCATAAGCGTTTCCAATACTTCTTAGGTTACTTCAGTGAGCTAATTGAACCCAGTTCTTTGGGGTATAATATGTGCTGATTCAAACTCTGACATGAATGCTGTGTCTCAGTGTGGAAAGAATGTGAATCCACTCCTATTTAGAGACCATAGGACCTGTTTGTTTTTGAAAGTGATCAGCCTTTAAAGAAGAGAAGAAAATTTGAAGTTTTCCCTTAATAAGCAAGCTGTGTAGAAAGTCCTGGTCAGAGAAAATGCTAAGAAATGCTAAGATAACAACTGTCCCATCTTATCTCAATATTGAGATGACTCTAAGAGAAAGATATGAGATTTTGGCTTCAGGTTAAGAATAAAAACTATTGAGAAAAGCGAAAAATATGAACTAAGTTGTCTTTCGATAAAATGAAGGGGAAAAAAATGTGTATTTGTTTATCACATAAGTTATTAATCTACTTGTGATACAAACAGTATATGAAATTAAAATGAGTTTTAGAAAAATGAGTTATTCTTCTTCCTTCAGAAACACTGCATTGATCATTATATTTTTGTGAACTTCTGAGCTGTGTTTTAATTTGCTTGTGGACATAAAAAATCTGTAAGGGAAATCTGGCTTTTGTCTTGACTTGTTATTTGTTAGATGATTTCCTGGCTATATTGCCTGTGGCATATAATGCACCCTTGCTTTTTCTACAACCAGAAAATTTTCTTTTCATTATTACATCAATCTCAGGATGCAGTGGAAAAAATCACAACTGAAACTGGCAAAGATTTAGAAAATAAAAATTTATGGACAGAAATGTAGAGATAGTTTTAGTCAGTGCTATGAAAATAAAGTACTAGGCTCCACTACAGTTTAAATCCGTTCAAATCAAGGACTCTGTGCTGATTAGTGACAACAGATACCTACTGGCTTAGAGTGGAGGTTATTTCGATCAGGCACCATATTTATCCTCATCTTACTTACTTTACTAAGATTAAAGAAAATCTTAAACATCATTTTCTGCCTTAATAATGGCCTTAATAAAAAAAAATATTTTTAAAAGACTTGACTGAAAGGGTATAACTGACAGTTGTCTCACATTATCACTTTAGGATACATCATAGTTTCACAACAGTCATGTTACATATGTGGCTCTTTGCCACACAAAATTCGCAGCTTTTGAGACTGTTCCCCTTAAATTCACCAGGTATTTTGGGTATGACGTTAGATTTCAACTCTGCTTTCTTTGTAGATACTATGAGATCCACTGAATAGAGAGTGGCCTCAAAGAGATTGAAAAGCAGATGTTCATCACTCTTCAGTCATCAAGCTGGCTAGTTACAAAAACTGCAGGCATAGCTGTATGTTAAAACTAATGCTGATGCTTTTAGGGGCAATTACTAGTTTAAGCACCAGCCTGAAGAGCTGGATTGTATATGGGCCAATGTAATTATCAGCTAATGTAAACAAACAAGGCATCAAAGAACCATTTTGCTTTCCATTTCTTTGATTTTATTCAACAAAATATTGAAAAAATAAGAACTATAGAATAAGCAGTATATATTATTCAAAGAGGGAATTTTCTTTCTTTTGATGGTGGGAGATAAAATTGCTTTGACTGAAATTAAGCAGCTGTAAAAGAGCAATACTTAGTTTCTCTACCCACCTAGCTGTACCTTTTTCGATTTGTTCATGTAAACAAAAAGTTTAAAATGGCTATTTTTTTTTAAATATACACGGATATGCAGTTTCACTCTTGATGTTTCAGAAGCTTGGGATTTTGCATGTGAGTGTAGTCTTACTGTAGATAATGGTTACATTGTAATTTTCATTTGGTTGAAGTACATGGCATTTCTAAATAGCATGTTAAGTAGGGGCAAGGAGCTACATCATCACATTAGAAGACTACAAGAAGTCTTCTTGTAGGAGGTAACTAAAGCATCTGAGCTCCAGAGGGAGGGGAGTAAAATTTTCCATAGCAGAAAGAGATAGACCCTTCAGATTCCTGGAAGCTTCAGTTCATTGTTTCTTTAAACACCATTTATTTACTAATTTCTTCTGTGTGCTTTGTAAGTACTTTAAACTGAAAAAAGGGATTATGGATCCTCCCTTTTTAGTCACTTCATGTATATCAGGTCACTAGTGAGAGCTACATGACTGTCCATGTCACTAAGATCTTTGTGTTTTCCATTATTTTCGATTTTCTGACTCTGTTGGAGACATTGGACAGTCTAGCTGTCTCCAGATTTATTAATTCTTTTTACTTCATCACATTCTAGATGTGCACAAGCCAGTAACATTCTGGGCAAAGGCTTCATCTGTTGTGGCTTGGAAAACATAACTTCAATGTACCTACTGTGGTTAAAGTCTCTTCCAGATATAGCCAGTCTTCTTCCTTCTTATCGTGTCATACGCCATCATCCAAAGTCACTGGCTTCTCTGTACTAATAATGAAGTCAGATTCATCCATATTTTTGCTATGGTGTTTAGTCATCAAGTAAGTAACTGCAAAATAAAAAAAACCCCACAAACATTGCATGTTCTCTCCTTCCATGGGCGTGGGTTGAGGGACTTACTCTAAATCATTCTTCTTAGTTTCACTTTTGTATGTGTGGCTAAGTATCCCAAAAGAGGGAATACCTAACATGGTGGTACTTGACTCTGAGTAGGATCGCTGAACAACAGCACATGCAAAAAAAGAGGGTATAGAATTATTATCCTTTAATCTCATCACATGCTATCTTGTCCTGAGAAAGATGAGTCTCGTACATGTTTGCTTTTGGTTCTTCTCTCATTTCCTTGATGATTCAATAAAGAACTAAACATCATAAAAGAGAAGAAAGGAAGAAAAACCAAAACACTTCAGACACTGAATTTCAGATGAGACAGTGGCAAATATGTGTTCAAAAAGGAGTTGCTTAAGTGCATTGTAACTTGAAAGTATGGTTTTATTATTTTTTTCAATTATTATTTAATTTTTCTTCATGTTTTACCAAAGGGCAAAACCCTTTATTCACAGTGATGAATTCAGGGTTTTAGCCATAAAATACTCCCTGAATGTTTAGTTTGAAATATTAAACCCTTTGGGTTCAGATATGTCATCATAAGTATTTATAAATATAAAAAATGAAGATAAAACATAATTTAAGTTCCTCAACAAATTACAAATGTTTGTTATTGCTGTAATATACAGCAAAATATTATCAGACATATGGTATTGTTATGTGAACCATATGCCTGCATCACTTGCAGAGCATATGGTAAGAGTTTAAAATAAGCAGCATTATAAAAATATGATGGGCTTTAAAAATACATCATTTGTACCAAAAAAAATTTCTTTTTTTTTTCTTGTTGTGAAACAGATATTTGCAGAAACATGTCTGACAAAACTTCCACCTGCCAGCTATTGCAGCTGTGTAATACTAAGAGTACCTCTTGTCTTTTTGCCTGCTTCCATCTCCACTGGGAATAGTTGAAATTATTTCGTGTCATAACCAAAATGTAAGGAAATATGTTTTGCTGAAAAAACCCTGATGGTGTAAAAGATAGTGGATAGGGCACATAAGTACTGTCATGTGGGCCTAAAACAGGATGGAAAACATTTGCTGTGAGTCATGGACTCCTGTTTTGGAACATGATTGGGGAAAAATAAGATGGGCAAAACTGTAAAGCAATCTACTATTTCTTCACCTTTAAACTCCTCTTGAAAAGATTTGTTCCTTTAGAAGTGGGAAGATTATAAAGAAGCTCAGAAAGGGACAAGTTCTATTCTTCCCGTCTTCTCTGCCGACAGTATACTGCTGGGATGGGAAGCCTCATTCTGTAGCAACTCATATAATGTTCCTATCACCATGGTGCCTTAGTTTAGTTTTACTGAGTCTTATATTTCCAGTCACATGTATTGATAGCAAATCTCTTCTGTTGTGTTTACATTAGTACAGCTAAGATTTTATTAGCATTTAAAATCCATCACCTTTCTTCACAAAATAGGTGATTAATAATGTGCAAATCAGGCAAAAAATAAAAAAATCTTACTGTATTGCTTAATAAGCTACCTGCTATTTTTGACATTTTTGAAAAAGAAGAATATTCAACGTCAGTGCAGCAATGCACCATTGTTTCTGCTATGTTCCTTCTCACTACAGAGTTTTCAGGATTTTCATCCTCTCAGTCTATCCTTCTTCCTGTCTTTATTTGCCTTTCTTCTTTTAGATTCTGTAGTATTGCTACTGTAAAAAAATATTGATAAATGGGGCTTGCCATTAAGGGGAAGCAATTTGTAACAGAGCGGGAAGTTATAGCAATGCTTTGAATTGTTAGAAGGCAGTGATTCTTTTGAAATAGAAATGTGTGCAATTTCATGAAAAAGTGCACAATTAGTTGGGTTTTGTCCCTTGCTTTATCTTTCTGCATGGCAGTACTTAGGAATAAAGTTGTATAACTGGAAGACGCTTCTACTTGTTGGTCAAATAAAAAAATGGAAGAGAATGTTCTGAAATTTTTTACATTTT
Source organism: Ifrita kowaldi (assembly GCA_013398055.1). Classification (NCBI taxonomy): domain Eukaryota; kingdom Metazoa; phylum Chordata; class Aves; order Passeriformes; family Cinclosomatidae; genus Ifrita; species Ifrita kowaldi. The sequence goes on from VZRS01012784.1 coordinate 62,636, forward strand.
TATTCTTCTATAAAACTACTTACAACTGTTTTTTTGCTTTATCTGCATTGATAGATTTCTAAATGTCACATTGCTTTTAAATTAAGATATATTTTTCTTCAGAATTGTTTTTCTAAATTCACTGCTCAGCAAATCATCAGGAGCTCAGAACCATTTCTCTAACAATAAATTTGTATTTATTATCCAAAGTTTTAAAAAAAGAAGTTATTCTAAACACTGCATTTACCTATGTGTAATAATAATGTGGTATAATATTATCCTTTCACTCCTGCCTTTCCTTCAATCCAGCTTTCTTCTCTTTTACTCAAATATTCTTTCAATTTTATTAAAGGTTCTTCTACTCCAAAACTCTTTACATTTCTATTTTTTGTCTATTTTCCTTATTTCAGAAATTCTTTTTTCAGTCAATTCCCATATTTGTTCTTCTTATAACATCACTTCGTAGATAAGTTCTGCTGTAAAGTTTTTAAAAATAGAATCTTGTAGGGGCCTTTAATAGGCCTCGACAAAAGTCCTGATCATATTTTTTGGGGGGAAAGCATGCAAATTCTGCGTGGAGAGAGTACTTAGATTTCATTAAAAATGCATGCTGGTTGCTCTTTCTATTCCCCTATGCCAAAGAGTAGATGTAAAGGCATAGGCCTTTCTGTGGAAAAGAGGGAAGAAATCTATGAGAATTAAAAGACTTGTTCTTATCAAAGTCTTACCAGATCCTAGGAAATGACTCTAAGTTTGTGGCTTGATTTTTATATATTTATTCCTGATATATATAAATGGAAATGCAAAGTTGTCAGAAATCCTATAAAAAATACAGAGCAAAATTCTTAATCCCCATTCCTAGACATCTGGTATTAGTGCATGTTTATAGAAAATGATTTGACATTTTGGCATTTTTCCATTAACACTAATAGTATTAGGAGTAACAAAAGTGTCAGTTCAAAATTCTGAGTACAAGACAGAAGTGAGAATACGCTCATTCCATATGTGTGTGTTAAACTGCAATGTCTATTTACTGCTTGGTCCAGTGACAACCACAGCATTAAAACTGCACTTGCAATTGTAAGCATAATGTGGTCAGGATAAATATTGATTAATTAGAATGAGTTGTAGAGGGGAGACAGCTTGGGTGTCATCCAGCAAGGATACACATGTAAGGATGACTTTGTGGGAAGGGCACCTGAGGAAAAGGATTTGCAGTTTGCTTTTCAGTACAAGTTAGGAAAAAGGAACATCACTTCTTCCTTGGATGTATGGGTAAATGAGTGCCTACCACTTCTTCTGCCAAGAGGACGATAAAAAAAATGCAACCCTAAAATTCTTCAGCAATTCAGCAAGGTGAGACACAAGTTTTCTCTTTCATTGCAGCTTTCCAGAAAAACAGATTAGGTTACATTTTCTGGTGAAATGCATTGCCCCTATGCTGTGGTATGACATTTTGAATCTGATCAATCACACCAGACTGTGCTTCCCATCAGGGAGCATTTGTTATCATTCTAGTCACCTCACATTAGAAAATGACATATCATGTTGGAAATTTGAATCAAAAGGAGAACCATTTTTTATAATTGCATTTCTGGAAAGTGAGCTGACAAATCAAACTAATTTTTCTAGGTGTGGTCTGACGTCAGCATAATAACTTTAACCCTAAAAACCTGCAGAATTACTTGCTTGTCAGGGGACTATCTTTATCAAACGAGGTTTGATTTTTAATTTTTTTTTAATGTAATATTGCTTATATATTCAGGGATTTAATGAAAATGTTTGAACCAGAAAACTATTTTCTCTGCAACTAACACTACCTTTTTGTATGCCCTCACAACAGAAAACACTGTTGCAAATCTTATTGCATCAGAAGCCTAAGTCACATCTTCAATACTTTTAGGCACCTTCTTGTCTCTGCAGGAACAGGAATATTGTCTTCAAGTAGCATTTACTCTCCCCTACCTGAATTTCTGATCCCGGTGGAGCAGAATCAAACGGGACCTGGATAAACTATAGACTAGTTCCACTAAAACTCTTTGGCCAGAAGGCAAAGAATTAAGTTTAAATATTTGAGTTTGTAATGGAAATAGAAGTCTCCAGTTGCCATATATTTTTAAAACTTTTCATTTTCTATTTCAGATTGTCTATACTTCTTCCTACTCCGAAAGAAAAAAAACATGTTTGATAGCCTATTTAACTTAGGTAAAGTTAAAAAAAAACCAAACCAAAACATGGCTTATATGAAGTGTCCAGACATCGAAGAAGAAAATATTCTTATTGAATGAGGTTCTTACCTCTGTGGACACATATGACAACTGGACACATCAGTGTATTGCATCTTTAACCCTGTTCTTACACAGCATTACTTCCCTCTGTTCAGTGTCCTGGCTTGCTGAATGCATCTTGAGCAATAATGACTATTGCTGCTCTGTATATCAGACCTTACCGCAAATCTTTTATTACAGGAAACTGTAATATTTTGAATACTTAAGCAAATCATGTGTCACAGGTTCATTGGTAACAGCTGTCTTGGTAAAGGGTAAGAGGATCCCTTTTTGTTTGGTCCCTCTCCTTCAGCCAGGTAACCATCTCATATACTTTTACCTATCCCTCCATTGCTTTATAATTAAAGATTTCTGTCATTTTCAGACGACTAGAAAGATTTGCCCCTGGCTGTGTGGGTGAGAATTGCCTTTCAGATTGCAAGTAATTTTATGAGGTCACAGAGGGTTCTGTAAAATCTTCCCCAAAAGTGCTTTAATCTGAACTAACAGGAGAGGAAAGATAAACAGCTGCTGATTTCTTGTGCTGCTGGGTGCTGCTTTCTCCTGCACCTGGTGCTGCATCTCAGACCACAAAGAAGTACTTCCTGCCTTGATAATGGAAGCAACTATTGTAAACTGCTAGGGAGTTTAAAAGCTGCAAACTGCATTCTTTTCAAGCAGAATATTCCAATATAATTTAAATCCAAACGTTAGAATTTCTGCAGTGGTTTAAATACTGGCTATTTCTTAGCTGAAAAATGCAGATGCTATAGCAAAAGCTAGAATCACACTCAAGAGACAATGAAAACAAATAGTTTAGCTAAAACAGTTGTTGCTGTTGGGTTAAAAAGCACTTGAAAACTCCCCAAATCTGTAAACCTGTAAAATCTGTAAATCTGAAAGGTAGATTCCTTTCACTCAAATTTCCAGAAAATAGGATAGTTTTAATTCCCGAGCATGATGCATTGCCCTTTGCAGTGTTATGGCAGGTTGCATCTAATCAGTCAAAGTGGATTACATTGCACATCAAAGCAAATGTTATGATTCCAGTCACATCAGATTAGAAGATGACATATCATGTTGGCAATTTGAATTCAAGTCTTTTGAAGGGTAATTTTCGAGTGTGGGATTAAAATATCCATTCCAGTCAAAGGTCAATAGGTATACTTCAGATATCAAATGTGCAATATTTGGCACATTTTCCTTCCTTTATATGCTAGGTTGATGAAGCTAGATGCAATTGAGATGAAGCAGGGAGACATAAAGCAAAAGGACACACTTTTAAAATACCGGTGTCTAAACTATGGCTGAAAAATATGGGCAACACATGGGGACAGAAAACTGAATATTCATAGCATGAATTTAGACATGGAATATATATGATCACAGAGAAACAAAACCAGAGGCACTAATGTGATTCTGCAGTGATCATCAGGAATTGTTTTGCAAAGCCTGTACTGTACTACATATGCAAATATACATCCAGTATGTGTGCGTATTTCAGAACTCACCTTTCAATTTCACGTTTTTAAAACACTTGCATTTGAGATAAATATTTGGGATACTGGTTGTTAGAGACAGGACTTGCAGTCTAGAGATGGGGATGCCAGAACAGCCTTAAGTGTCCTTTGTTCTCTTTAAATCCTGTGAAACTTTTCTATGTCATATGGGTCAGCTCCATCTCCACTTTGAAAACTATTAAACAAAGCACTTCCTTCCTTTTCCAAACTGGTTTTCTAGGACTGTGAGGTGTCTGAAAAAGCAGTTTCTGGGAAAGTGAATACGTAGCCCATGTGTGTAGCAGGAAGCCAGGTGGATTGCGCATTGTCACCTCTGGTTTGTTCACTGATGCTCAGTGAATGCTGTTTTGCACACTTCAGTGGTTGTCCTGTCCCTTGACAATACTGCTCCCAGTCGTCCAGAAATTTTAAAATTGCTCACATAGTAGATAGGTGGAGTCTGACCCTAAATCAGAGGAATTTTACATTAATCTGGATATCTAAATTGAAAGCAATGCTTTCTTAGGGTTCTATTACAGCTGAGAGTCTTCAGTGTAGTAAGTAAAATCCCATGGAAAAGTGTCTTTTGAAGATGGTGCTGGCTCCTGTTCCACTTAGATGAAGGAATCAATATAACTTTTTTGCTACCTAAGAAACTAAAATAAAATCAGATTGTGCAATTTTACACAGAATCATAGAACTGCTGCTAGGGAGGGACCACCGGAGATCATCAAGTTCAGATTCCTACTTAATTCAAAACTATCACCAACAGTATATCAGGGCAGCATGAGTTCTTCTTAAAAAGCCCTTAGTCTTGAAATAGTTTCAAACATCTTGATTTCTGTAGTTTCTGGAAGTCCCCAGGCAGTGTATTGCAGCCCTACACACCATAGCTTCCTAAACTCTAGGTTGCTATACCATTTGCCCTAGACGTAGATCAGCTCTGATTTCCTTTTTCATTTCCAGGTCCTGGACAATGCAAGTGCTGTGTCAGCACTAACTCCATGAAAACAGATGGCAAGCTAGGCAGTGAGTGTTTCTGCTGAAGGGATTAGAATTACTTCTTTCTTATTTCCTTGCAATTTCTTCCAGAAAATTATAATTTTCTCAATTTTTTTTCCTTTCCAGTTCAGAGAGAGAAGCATAAATACTGTGAACATGGAAGCTTTTAACTGATTTTTTTTATCACTAGTGTGATTCAATTCAGTCCACTGGTAATGCGTGTTTTGTTTTATTAATTGGTTCTTGCAACTAGCCTGCTCATTCCCATTATAATGCCTTTTTTATCTAATAAGCATCTTGATACAGCCAAGGTATTTTAATAAGATTTCTTTTCACAGGACTTCAACTTAAAACTAGTCTGTTTCTAAGGGGTATTTTGAATACTTTTCCATCTTTTGTTATAACTTTAGAAGTCCAGAGTAAAATCCAGTTCAAGAAGATAAGATCAGATACTGCTGTAAGGATCAGGAGTCTATGCCCAGGCACATACAAATCTTTGGGCTAAACATGAAGCTATTGAGAGTTGAGAACGACTACCAGTATTTACTGCTGCTCAGATTCATTGGACTTTAATCTGAAACATTTACCTGCTCTTTAACATGTAGATATTGATATGGTGAGATAGTACCTTGTATTTGCCAAAATGTTACTGACGTAAAAATCAGACAGGCTATTGGGTGCTCACCGTGTTCCCCAGTATGGAAAAACCCCACAATTCCTCTTCTGTTTTTTCCCCACCATGTCCAACTGTTCCTACTCCATTTTTTATTGATTATTTTGAGGGCTTGGAATACTTGTGGTTCCAAGAACATTTTAATGCTGTCGCAATTATTTAGATGCTGTTCCAATTCAAAGGTTCTGTGAGATTTTCCTCTCACTGTGGATTACTCTGCATTTTCATCAGGACAGAGACCCATCTCTGAGAATGGAGCTGCAATTTGGTTTAATCACTACATTTGTCATGATGAAGGTATGCAAGTGTTTTTGTCTTTCAGGTTCAAAAATTTGAGGTTTTTTGTTGATTGGTTTTGGTTTGCCAGTACCTACACTCCAACCTATGACTTAGTCATTCCTGGATAGATTTGGCAGAAACACTACTTGGTGTCAAGTAAATATTCAGTGGTTTCCACATATTATTCAAGTTTCTTTCTGTGGCTATATAAACTATTCTAATGCCAAATGAAAGACAACAGGTAATCTTCAAGCTGAAACATATGTGATTCCTTCAGTTGCAAATTTTCAGTAAGTGGGGAAGATTCAAAAAGAGGAACACAAGTGTACTGTCACAATTTTTTATACTTTTATACTTTTATATATTTATACTTTTATATTTATTTTTTATTCAGATTGCAAAGAGATCACCCTAATGCAAGCACCCTAATTTTTTGATCTGTAATTATTTGAGAATTTTATTTTAAACTAATATTTAGTACTCTTGTAGAGATGCTATACATCTCTAGCATATAATAAAATGATGTATGGACAGCTGGATGAATAGTGATCCTATTGAATATACGTTCTCTGCAAAACGCATAATAAGGCAATAAACACATAATACACTATATATAGATACTTAAGAAACCACCTTTTTGTTTTACTATATTAATATGTTATAGATGTCTATCTAATTCTCTTAATATGTGGGTATTTATAATTTTTTAGCTGGAGGACATATTCTGATGTGTTTTGAGACAAGCGATGAGTTCCTAACTGAATCAAAAAATGCAGTAAGAAGTGCAGTCAAGCACTTTTGGGAAGAAGTTAGGTCCCTAGATATTCCTTCAAAACTTCAAAAGCCTATGCTTTGGGGATAGTGAGGTTATCAATTTTTTTCTGAAACAGCAATAAAAAACACTTCACAGAAAACTGTGCTCCAGCCCTGACTGTCATTCAGAAGCTTCCGTTAGAAGTTCCTTTAGACTGTAAGAAGTCATGAAAAAAGATACCAGAATGTGGATATTCTCTATTTTCCCCTTGATTTCCCAAGTAGTTTATGAGAATGCAGTGCCATATGCGTAGCAAGATTTTTTTTAAAATTGTTATTATTTTTAACTGGCTATCTCCTAGGTCTTTAGACGCTCAGACAGAAGGAATAAAACATACTCAATGTAAATTGATGGATTGCACATATGAATGTAAGTGCAGAAGAAGCTAGCTGTACACACCATATATCTGTATATTTTATGTATTTATAAAACAATGATTTTTCAGAATCTTTAAATGAACATCATAAACTGAGAAAGAAACAGAAAAGTTTGCAGCCTTATTGGAAGGCTGCCACAAACATACTCTGGTGAATAGTGAGGGTAAGAGTAGTAGTGAATCTCTTTTATGGTGCTGTTACCAGGACATAATGTGCTGAGTTTATGGCATGCCACCACAGCCAGTACCCAAACTGCCAGTGGAAATATAATTTAGGATCTGATGTGAGATCTTGCAGTGCATCAGTAATTTAATTGAATCTTTCATCATTCCCATATGTAAGTCTCATTACCTGATAATTTCTTATCCTAAAAGAAGTAGGGAATTCTGTACATACCTGACAGAGCTCAATGTATACTCAGCACTTAAACAGAACACGACCTACGACATGATTGCTATGCCAGGGAGAAGAGAAAGAACTCTTTAGCCTTTTGATCCCCAAGGTGAAGTGTTTTCCTAATCTTTATAAATGTTCCTGTGAAGTCCATGGTTTTTGTAGGTTTTTGTGTAGCTTTTTTTTAACACCTAAGGGCATAGGTGCAGTGTTCTAATAAACCATGTCCCCCACCAAGATGGTCCTCAGAGAGGCATATATCATATTAGACGTGTTCCTGCAGACATTCCCTTGAATCATGCAGGAGATATCACTGTGAATAGTACAACAGGAGAATCTGAATAGAGACAAATGAGGACATTTTAACTCTAAACATTTTATGTGTCTCTTTGCTTTCCCAGTAGGTGATTTGAAGGTTCTCCTAAGCACTGCTGTTATGTGCTGCGCAGAAGGTCAGAGTAGATGATCATAATGGTCCCTTGTAGCTTTATAATCTATGAATCTATACTCCTGGGGAACTGTAAGTGCTAAAAAATCTGGTTAAAAACACCAGTTACAGAGAAAGCAATCAAAAATGATTGGGAGAATGCACCCCCCACCATCACTCCTAATGAGGGTCACGAGTGCATAGATGGGGGAGTTTTGTGATGCAAATTATAGATGGATTTTTTTTTTCCAATTAAGAAAGATATTTAATTGGCTAGGCAATTTCAAAACAACTCATACACAAAGTTACTGACAAAGGGGGCAGTAAGAGAAGCCTTGAAAATACTGTAACACGCAATTTGATTGTAGCAGATATGCCTTTTAAGGAATGACAATAGAGGAAAAGAATGCCTGATTTTTAATTATTTTGCTGTCAAATTCAGAGAGAACTAGAGAATTCCTGAAATACTAGCAAAAAACAAGCAAGCAGTAGAATTGGGAATAATCCTGAACCTATCAGATCATAAGCTTAAATTTTAACTTGAATGAGTCAAGGAAATAAATGTCAGGAGCAAAATGGCCATTGAACAGCTAGAAGATAATGGAATCATTAAGAATTAGCAGAATTACTTTTTCAGAAAAAAATAGAAATAGGTTTTTTGTTGATGATAAAATTTTAATTCTAATACAAAAAAAGAAGGAAAATAGATAAAAACTACTTTTGCTTGAATCCCGTATGAGACACTTAAAAAAATCGATTCACATTATCTGTCAAAATCTCTCTTTCAAAATTAATTAAAAAGTGTTTACATAGGGACACTGTCATATGGACTGAAAAGTGACTGAGGGGACACTAACAAATGGTAATGATACACAACAATGTATCAAGTTGTGGGAGAGCTGTCTGGTAGCCCTGAAGAAGCTAGTGTTAGTTCCAGAGGTTTTGTTGACAACCTCATTAATGATTTGAAAGTGGGAGTAAACAACAAGTTAATGAAATTCACATATCATACTAAATTGGGAGGTGTTGCAAACACTGCTGATGGCACAAAATTAGTAAGAAGGGACCAAGCAATATTAGAAACATGGACATATGAGCAAAATGAGATTCAATTTGGAAAAAGGCTATCTAATAACATATGAAGAATAATAAGCCAAAACATAGCTATGGAGTAGGAGAGAGAAACCTGGAAAGCAGCAATGCTTAAAGAACCATGGAGGTGGTAATGGGCAGAAAATTAGGCATGAATCTATACAGTGCTATGGCATTAAGGGAGGCCAATGAGCTCTTGGGCTTCATGCAAAGAGGTGTCAAAGACTGAGCAAATAATAATCATTCACAGCATAACACTCCTGCAACTAAGCCTGGAATATTGCATTCAGTTCTGGGCATCGGTTTACTAGGAAAGCAAACAAACAAATGAAATGAATTTCTAAGTGGAACAGCAAAAATGAACAAAAGATGAGGGAGATTATTTTAGGAAGAGGAAGTGTAAAAGCCAAATTTTACTCTGTATACCTTGGCCAAATGAAAACAGAAAAGGGCTGTGAGAACTGTGCCTGTATAAAGGTTGCTCAATCCAAAGGTAAAAAGACAATTTAGGAAGGAACAAAATGGTAGCAATAAATTTAATTGGGTGAAATTATAAAATAAATAGCTAGAAAACGAGACACCAGGAAAGAGTCTCTGGATTTAGTGGAGTTCCTACTTTCTTTTATTTAGAAGAATTGTTCTATGAAAATGGACATTCAGAAAACAAAAATATGTTAAAATTGTATTGATTTTGCTGTTTGAAATTTCCTAGTAAAACATCCATTCTGGTTATTCACTCAGTTATTGACTACAATAATTAACTGAATTCCAGTATAATGGCAAGGTAAAGTGGTACACATTGCATTGTCTGGAACATTTTATAAAGTGCTAAATAAATCAACTCTCCATGTTTTAACAATCCGTGCAAGTATTAGCTAAAATCAATAGCTGGTCAGATATATGAAGGACAAAAATAACAGAATGGATGGATAGAGCACTCAATAGCCAGAAATATAGGTAGAGAAAGGCTGCACTGGCTAGAGGGGGAGTAAAGGAGAAATGCTGTATTCACACTTTTACTACAGTGGGGAGAATAAGAGAAGAAGCACAAAACACTCTCTTCCCATCTGAGAGTGTGGAATTTCTGAAGAACAGCTCCGCCCCATACTGACATGTAACAGTTGATATAGAGAAATATGTACTTCATTTACTTTTTCCTTTCTGGAAAGGCTTCTTATGAATGCAAAATTTAGCAAAAAAAGAGCTCCTTTTTGTTGTGTTTGGCACTATCCTTGAAGTTTCTGTAATGGAAATATACAATGCTATCAAATTCTAATCTGGTGGTCTAAATGTTGCCAGAATGAAAGGAAATTTGAACAAAGAAATCACTGAAAAATTAAGGATTTCATTAGAAGAAAATATATAAGGAAATAGATTAAGGCCCTTACCCAGGGAAATTAAATTTGAAAAAAAAATATTTTTGTCGGTCTTCGTAGTTCTATACTGAGCTACAGAAGTTTGTGAGGAGACAAGAGGCAAATAAATTACCAAATAATAGTTACCAAAAAATCCCAGCTCCCTGTAAGACAGAGAGAGGATGAAATAAAACTGTATGTGGAGGCAAATATGTGACATACTGATGTCAAATAGGGTACTGTTGCCTACATTTTGTTCTCTGGTATGACATCCCTTATAAGACTTTGCTTAGGAGCACCTTTCACGAGTGTCTGAGACTTGCACTGGCTCTTTCTGTTGTTATTGTTTGCTAGGAAATATTACATGGTCTTTTGAACAGTTTGGTCTGCTTGTGTGTTTTGGATCTCTCTTTCAATTCTCATTTCGTGGAGATACTCGTCCTCTCTATTCTCTATACAAATCAGCTCTGCAAGAATTTTGTTGTTTATATGTATTATTTTGGGGTCAATAAAAGTGAAAGCATCTAATTTATTATTTTTGGCTTGTTAAACTAAATTTGATGTCATTTAAAACATAACACATTTGCGTACAAGGATCATTCGCAAAGCCAAATGAAACCTGGGATATTGACAGAAATAATTTCTGGCCTGAGTGTATGGTGATATTTTTGCAGTTTCATGTGATTGGTGCATCTTAATTCAAATGTAGAAATCAGTTAAGCTTTTCTTTTTAGTGTGGTAACATGTCTTCATAACAAATCTCTCCAGGAAATATGGTATAGTCCATGGCATAGTAATTTTCACATGTGAGAAAGGTTGCGATTTTGATAAAACCACACTGTGACATTTAACCTTGCACAGAAGGTTACAATGACACTAGAAGATAGTGAAAAATGGCTGAGGAGCAGGACAATGACACTCTGGCATGATATGATTTATTTTTTCCATAATATGCTTTTCAGCTCTTGCTCTTCTATTTCTCATGAGACTAACAAATTCACCTGAAGCAGATTAGTTAAGATACAGTTTCATTTATTCAAAAAGAAAGGGCTAATTGTAAGGGCTGTATGGCAGGTCTGAATGTTGTGAAGAATGTCCTGGATTGTTTAAAGCCCAAATATGCTGTGACAGATAGAGTTTTTTGGAGCAATGTCAAAAGCTGCCCTGGTACTGCTAGGCACACAAGCAATAGGAGTTGAAAGGTGTCTCTTCTGCAGCTGAGCATGACTGTTGGAAATGGAAGTTTTGTTTGACTTTGTCCATTGGTGACAAGACCAACACAAGGCAGCCGGGGTGCTGCAGGTGGCACATGCCTGCCTAGGGTCAGATGTGAAGTTGTGTCTGTGATTGCCCCGGAAAACAATGGTTTTTTTCTGCCTCTTCTCCCCAGTAGGGTTTGCACAGGGGCCCCTTACGTGGGGACGCAGAATCTCTGTAGCCTGCAGGTGTTCAAGCACACATCCTCACTCTCTCTGTCCATCTTTTCCTCTACTCTCCTAGAGGGGCCCAGCATATGGACAATGAACTACTCAAAGTATTTACTACTTACTGCTCTCCTCCAGTTCTCTATGAAGACACAGCAACTAACCGTAGCCTCTGGGTTTGATTTAACACATGCCATTTCTTAAATCAATACAACTACTACATAGAGCCTGGATTTTCAGAAATCTAATACCTTGCAGAGATATAAGGAAATGTAATGGGAGCTACTTCATGCCTGAGCAAACGTAAATCAAAGGTAATAGCTGCGTAATGAAGTGCGTAGACATACCACAAAAAATGTGGCTGCTAGTCTATAGGCTCGTCTAGCCAGTGGCCTGCAGCCTCACAGAAAAATGTACCCCTGTTTAAATTATAGGTTCATTAAACTTTGTTAAATCTAAATTTTTATAAGCAATAGACAGCTATTCATAAGACAAAAGCAAATAAAGATAATAGAGAGGAAAGACATTGAAAATGGGCAAGCAGATCAACCAGTATTTAGCCATCAAAAATCCAACTCATAATGATGCCATAAATTTAACTTTGCTCTTATACACTTGCTGTCCTCTGATCTAAGAGGAGCATTAATCTTTTTTTTTTTTGGGGGGGGAACGACACATTCTTTTAAATTTTTTAAAATTATTCATATTATTAGAAAAAAGAAGCTCCTATAAAAGAGGAAAAACTGTTTAGTTCTTATAACCTTGAATTATTGTGACTGCAAAGAACAGAGGCTTTTATCAGGATTATGTCTTCATACTGGTGCACAATAATGCAGATTTACTCCTTTATTGGAAAACTTATAATGTAATAGGTAGATTTGCAAAGGTAAATTGATTTCCCATTTTATTTCTATATGTATTTCAAATGCTTTTCCTGAAAAACACTCTTGTAGTTATAGAAATGTCAAAAGTGTAGTGGTTTGCATGTCATTGTCATGGAGAACACATTGCAGGTAAGAAAAGCCTGGGAAACTGAGCCCATGCACACAAAGGCATGTAGAAGGACGCCACATCTTTATTGCACATTCATGGCAGATTTTGGAAGGAACCATTGACAAGCAGTATCCTCTCTTATGATTAATGCAACTGGTGGGCAATAGAGATGGCAGAATGGCATAAAAAGCATTTTAAAATCTGATTTAATTTCAATTAAGAAATAAAATCAGAAGATCAGAGAATCCCACTTCTTCCTGACTCACACAATTCTTTCGTGCCTTCTATGGCTTGTAAGGAAGGATTTTGTGGAAGACGGGTTAGTGAGCTGGTAATAAACACTTGAGGAGTACATTAGGAGTTTTGTGGTCCAAGCTTAATTTAAAAAGTAGATGGATGCGATAAGGTGGTAGAGTGACAAAGGCAAAGGAAAACACAGGAGAACAGGAAAAAGAGCAGTAGGGAGAAATGAAGGGTAAAAATACAGCACTGAATGGTATTACCAATTAATTGCATATAGATTGGAGATTCTCATTTGTTTCTTACAATTAGAACCTTGTTTCAGATAAGAGAAGCACATCTCATATGCAAAGCCAATGGTTTGCTGTTACTTCAATTAAAGTCATACCAGCTTAATGGAAGAACTCCGTTACGTACGTCTTTCTTGGTGGTATATTCAGCCTTCCACTGCCCTACTGGGTCCTAGACTCAATACCTTCACTATGAGGAGAGAGGTTTAGAGCAAGTCTTCAGCATTCCAAGTCCTTCACTGAGATGGGCAAGTTTTCTAATAAATCATTAATGTTTACCATATTTTTGCCCCAATCCTAGGATTTTTTACATGATTTTGATACTTTTTTGTATTATGGTTATACTATGATGCTTTGCTCTTTTCCTCCTTTTCCTGCAAACACATTTTATGTCTCCATTTACTATATAAGGTTTATGTTACATGAGTTAAAGACTTGTTCTGTGTTCTCTTAATCACCCTGAACACTGATTTTGCCAAGGTCTCAAGGCTGAGGTAATTTTATGACCAGTAACTGACCACGGCTGAGTTGTTTATAGACCTGTAACTTCTACTATCATACTGCACATGATGGTAGAGGTTTCTTTTATCTTGCCAGGCATGCATTTCTCTACATGCATTTTATATTAGGGCCATAGATAGTTCATTCTAGCCAGTAACTTCTTATTACTGTATTGGCTATGGTATATACAACAAAAGATTCATACTATACCAAATAAAGAAAAAACTAAATCAGAGTAGACAATAAGTCATTGGATTACTGGTATTGCAAGCTAAAACTGTCTCCAGGGAGGTTCAGACTGGCTTGAACTTTGTGGTGCTAACTTGGAACCAAGCCATTACAGATCATGGCACTGCCATGTTTACTGGGCTCTGAGGCTGTGGTGGGAAAACAAACAAATAACCAGAGACTAAAATGTGAGGCAGTAATATGTCAAGTAAATAGGAAAATGATCTTGGCACGTGTGGTGAAAAGATGACACTAATTATTGAGTAAGGACTGACGAGAGTCCATGTCATATCTTTACCTGTTTTGTTAAAAGACCAAAATCGTCCTGACATTAAATAGAATAAACTGAATATTCACACAATAACTCTGCAATAAAAATGCTTTTGAAAGAATTTCCATACAATTCTCTAGTAAAACACTAAGTGAGAGGGGAAAATTCATATATACTTGGGACAGCATCAATCAATCAATATTAGTGTTTCATTTTATTTGTCATTTACCTGTGTTAAGTATATAAAATAACAATCTCATAGCACAGTTCTTTCTTTCACAGAACAGACCGTAATTTCTAATTTTCAGAGTTAAATCCTAGAAGAGTGACATTTCCATGGTTATTGTTACTAATACAACAGCTTGAAGTGTTTCTTCTGGATATTTAGCACTGCATTCCTATTTGCACACTACAAAAGGATCAAATTCGTGCAATTTCAAGTCAGCAACCACATTCTTGGTATGTTTAGGAGATCTAAAGCTTTTGGCTTGCAGGACAAACTTGAGCCATCTTGCGAATTTGCAAATTCCCTTGAGCTTTCAAATGAAATTGCAAATACTGCATGAGGTTTCTTTCCAATTCTATGTCTTTAGAAAATTGAACATTGAGGCTTACTAGATTAAAGCTGCTAAAATAAAACCTGTTTTGACCCAACCATTCCAACAGAACATGAAAAAACCCGGTCATATTGAGTTTTCTCTGGCAAGTAAATAATTTTTCACTTGATTGGAAGAGAAAAAAAAACTGGCTGTGAAGAAAATTTGGAAAGCCATTCTAAGAGGAGATAGACTATTTTTGTTTGTAACTTTTTTTTCTCATAATCAAATTATTTCAAGTTCCCTGCAGTGTGCAGAAAAAACATGTGTATTGATACCAAATTGTGTGGGCATATGCCTTTCAAATATGTGCCAAAGTTATATGATTTATACTCTAAAAATACTGATCAAATAATGAAAATGAAAAACTATTAGTTCGGAACAGTGTATTTTACATTAAACCCTACCTCTCTGCTGATATATAGCTGCACAATCACCTTAATTCTTTCAATTCAATTTTCCCCTCAGAAAAGTAGAAAAATATCTATTTCCCTTAAAGCACAATGAAGACTCAAATAACTGATAAAAAAAAATGCATGTGGGTCCCAAAATAACTGTAGGTAAAGATGATGTGTCACTATGTGTCAGTATTTTGTGCCATCGCCAACATTATTTTTTTTTTTTAAATAATAAGAGAAGGAAGATGCCTGATACTGCTGATGACCAAATTTCAGCAAAGGTGGTATAATTTATATTCTCGTGATCAGTAGAGCATCTATAAAAGCAGTTCTCTGATTTACCTTCTTTTTCTGCTGAGACAAAATGCAGGGGCATACTCTAAAGGAAACATAGAGCTGGGACTTCATGCAAAATATTTGCCAGTCTTAGATGAAAGGTACTAAATAAATATTATTGTTATTATTACTCTCTGTGGAGAGCAGCGCTATAAGGTCTTTTTGGAAGGCTTACTTCACGGAAAATCTTCATAATTTCCATGAAAAATATTATGCTAGAAATTGTTATAGCCTTTATAACTTTATGGGGCTATAAAATGTGATGGTTCCAATATTAAACTGCAGTGAAAAGTAATGTAAACAGAATAAAAGGTATACAGGAAAAAATATACTTATTAATGAAACAAAAAGTACTCAGGGAAGAAATCTATATTAAAGGTTGGAGGCCCCAATCAGAGACTAAACATCTTTCAAAAGTTGCTTTTAAATCTTCCCAAAGCTGAAAGTAGATTGCAAATGTTGAATTGTGATGGATTTTCGCTTATTTTACTTTAAGCATAACAGTATGTGTATCATAACTGCACTGAATATGCACTCCAGTAAGAGAAGAACTTTTGAGTGTGTATTTTTCAGGAAGAATTAGCTGGTTGCAGAGATGAGCTAGGAAAGGGTCTAGCAGGCCATGAGTTTACAGCCTTTTCCTGTTGCCCAAGCTCATCCCGCTCACCCTGTACCATTGCTTGCTGCTGCTCACAAAATGCCCATGCTTGTATTCCATGGTTTTCACCAAACTAGGGATAAGGGCTGAAAATGAAAGGCTAAATAGGCTTTGAGGTTTCCTAGTGTCTCCTCTGTTTTAAAACAAACAGACATTCTGTTTGAGTTGAACAGATTGTTCCTACCCCAGTATATTCTATAGACATCTGTCAATTATATCAGGCACTATCACTACCTTCCTTTCTTTACAGAACATGAATTAGAAAGAAAAATCTGTGCATCTAAAATCCAATCTGTGTCTTCTGTTTCATTGTAATAATTCAAGAAAATAGAAGCTTTTTGATCAGCCATAAGAGCAGTTTGTAATGCTCTGCTCAATTTCCTATCACTAATATATCATTTCCACCTTGCACCACTGAGGTATATTATGGTCTTGTTTCCTTAAGGGAAATGAAAAATAACATTGAAAACATTTCAAGTGATTTAGTCATGAACCACAAAAACCAGCATAAATGCTCCTTCAAAGTAGTTTTCCTAAAACTTCTTTCATTTTTGTTTGTATATCTTTAAAATCAAAATATGTTGGGGCTAGAAATATCTACTATTATAGGATAAGTTCTAATTTGTGCTGTAAATTCGTTGGAAAAGACTAAAAACACTTCTAATTGATTAGTGATAAAGTATCTGTCAAAGTAGCCTCTCTTACAGGTCCAAGTACAATGTAACAAGCCTCCCCAAACTATTTCAAATTATTTGATTGAACAAGGTGTTGCAAGACTAAACTTACCTACAATTATTACTTTTAACAGTATATGTATAAAATTTTTCAAATGTTTCTCCTTAGTTCTTGACTGATCTTATCACTCAATTATTGAAAAAGCTGAGAAATTATCAAGACATGGTAAGTTTAAATTGCAAAACTTAAACAGAAGAATGTGGCTGTCCTGATGTATAAAATGGCTCTGCTCATACCTGAATCTGCAATTGGACTTGTCAATAACAATTTAAATACTGATGCAAAGAGTCCCATGGATTACATTCCTTCACATTCAAATGCTGAAGAGCTATTAAAAATCTCATCTTATCTCCTGCAAATACAGAAATGTCTTTGTGCAATTTACCTGATCTTTACTGTAAACAAGAAGGCAGAGCCAATAAAATACAGTCAGGTTTTTGATAGATATTACTCATAATTCTTTGGGCTAGAGTTTGCTATAAATTTTGGTGTTAAAATAGGTGTTGTAAAACACAACTTCATGCCAGTAAGTCTGGTTTAAAATCATATGATTCCGAGATTAGTAAAATTCAAGTATCCCTATTCATAAAGGTTGCATTTACACAAAAGATAAGGGAAGCTACTCTTTACATGTTTTAATACATGAAATTTATTAAGATTCCTGCTTTTAATTTTCAAACTATAAGTTCAATAAAATATGTATACTGTTCATTGTCAAATATGTTATTTTTTTATGTTTATTTTTTTCAAGATACCATATTATTAGCTAGGTTTGCTGGCAAATTTGACATTGTTCCAAAGACTGATAAAATCATTCCTATAATTCAGACATTCTTTTAATGTTGTTTTGGTCCTGATATATATTAGGGAACAAAAGAACTGAGGTATGAAAATGTCACATTGATCTTCAGATGTTGATTTACATTTCAAAAAATGAACAAAGGTAGGAAAATGAAAAGGTAAAGTCATAGACAAATTTTGATATTGAATATTTCAAAATGTCTGGCGTGGTCTGTTGCTGTAATATGATGTATCATAACCAAGTAAAAAATCTAGACTTGCTTCAGAAATTGTTTTGCCACTGACCCTATAATATTTAATATTGTGGTACATGTTGCGATAACTGGTAAGGAAACTAGAGAAGAGTGCTTAGAATTTTTTAAGGGTTTAGGCTGGTGTTTTTTGCTAGTCTGAGCAGAACCTGAACACTATTGCCAGATTAAATACAGGTTGTCATGCATGCTTAATGCATCTCTTTGGGATGGAAGGGTACAGTAGCTCTGCAGCATTTGACTCTCATGATCTTTTTGTTTATTTTATTTATTTCTACGACAAGAAGGAGAAAGGACAAATAAAAATAACCTGTGGGATTTCCCTAGGTGCAGAATCAAGGTCTTTTGCAGGCATTGCAAACTTTTAATCCATTTTTGGAGAAAACCAGGGTGGAGGATAATGACCAAGGAAAAACTGAGAAGGAAAGGACTTTTCTTGTTCAACAGGCTTGCTCTATCTGAGCTTCTTTTGACCTGCCCACTTCATTTTACTTGGCTTAGTCACGACAGCAATTTCTCCAATAGACCAGGAGCCAATTTTTAATTTCTTTTACTTTTGTTAACTTGTGTATGTAACAGCCAGTTTTGTATGGATAGTAGTAACAAAGGGTTGTTGTAGGTAAAATTATAACTTTACCGCACAGAGTGATGTAATGTAGAGATGTATGATGCTGGGAGCCTTGAGAACACTGAGGGTATGCTGTGTTCAAGTAAAGGCATGAGGTGATAAGAGAGGGGACATAGGCTTGACACTGGAGACCTCTGGATTCACTAGCAGTCGGTGAAAAAAAAAACACACAAGAGAAGAATAGATCTGAACATAACTGCTTCTAGGAGTGAGAAATAGAACAAAGAAATAATGTCTAACATACATGAAAGGGTACCAGGTATAGTAAATTTCAATGCAGTCTGGACCTGTGGACCAGTGAAGAGAGGGTAGTTTGCATTCTAGAAAACTTATATAAATGAAAGTTGAAATGGGAAAAAAATGAGAAGAAAAATCATTAACAAGAACATCATATTTCTCCTGGCTAAGGATTGCAGATGTGCCACAATTTTAATTGCATTATTGCTAGTATTTTAACCTTTTCTGTACCTAAATAATATAAATGCATTATTATCCTTTGTTTTACTGTAATAATTAGATCTAGACTAGTGATGATTCCTAAACTACACTGTTAAGGTTTTAATTATGCTAACAATAAATTCTTGGTTTTATTTTATATATAAGTGGACTTCTTTTCCCATAAACATATTCTTAGTTTAACTAAGAATCTGACAACTCCAATATAAAGAAAAAATGCAGAAATTTTAAATGCATGGCGAACACACAGTTCTTTAGATAACAGGAATATTTCTCCAAAACAGCAAAATGCAGAAAAAATTACCGGAAGTGTATTGTCCTAGAGGTAGCCAGGCAGTTGAGCTGCGGGGGAAAGGGGAATTTTGTCAGTGGATTACAATTAATCAGTAGTTACAGGAGCTATACCATTATCTGTAAACAGCTAAGAGCAGGAAACAGTGTCCTATCTAAGCATGAAGCCAACTAATCAAAACCTTTAGCATCTCCTTCTCAGCAAAATACAAATTAGGAGATTAGCAACAATCGGATAAAATTCTGCTTGAGGCTAATAACACGGCATTGTCTGTTTGCAGACAGCTCCTTTTGACATTGGAGAAAGTGTTAAGAAGTTATACCTGACATGCAGGAGCTAATGAGTCTTGCTAGGATTTTCCAAACAATTTTGCCTAAGCCAAGAAGAGAAATTAGAACTGAAATGATGGACATTCTGACCAAACCAAGTTATTGGAATCTAAACAATTTTCAAATTTTGTGTTATGAAGAGTCCTGGCTAAAGAGGCTATACCAACCACAGAGATATTTAATCTGCTTAAAGATTACTCTTTCATTAAAGTTCTGTTTTGTATACCTTTGGCTATAGTCCAAAATGTGAGTTTCTTCTGTATTCTTACACTGTTTCCCACGGTCTTTATATTTTCATCTACTAATGAGACTGGGGTTAAGAAGGTTGATACATTTCACCTGCAATTTATTTTTCAAGAAACTTCAAGCTAATACCATTTAAGAGAAAGCAACAACATCTTGCTCTGCAAACTGTCTAAATGTAAAGGAGAATATGCAAATATGTTTTCTTTTTGTAAGCCTAAATAAGGAAAATTATATGACATTGCAATAATTGTGTGTATTATCTCCTTCTAAGTTAGCTTCAATTCCAGATATCACATAATTTATTAAGTATAAAAAAATTATTATATGCTGCACAATATGTTACATATTCACATATTATACAAATTATATGCAACAACTAAATATAAAGAATATTATAAATTTTTTTCCATCTATATTTTAGTTTATGTAGCATCAATGTGTTGAGGTATTTTACAGGAGCTACACATCAACTTCTTATTTTCCTCAATATATTTCCACTATTATTTATTTATTTATTTGTGTTTCAAGTAAAATATTGTTTTCCTTTCCTGGAACAATATTTACAGTTAACACTAGTGAATTCTGGCAAAGAAAATGTCCCTTATTGAGACATACAGAAAAATCAAGCCCATGCCACTTAAAATGAAGTAAGTGGATCAGTGAAAAGAAATGTAGTGGAAAGAAGAGATATCCAGAATAAAAAATGGTCCTGTGGTACAGAAGGATTAGGTGGCTGTTCCAGGAACAGAGGTTAATTCAGAAGAAAAGAGCAAAAATGAGGAAGAGAAGGAGACTCCTTGTTTACAGATCCTTTTGCCCCAGTGCATCTCACAGTTTGCAAATCTCAGGCCTCTACTCCAAAATTAATCTGTAGACATCTATATATCCTTGTCAGGATTATGCTGTTCTGCTAAAATTCTGCTTTTTTTTCCACCAGGAATTGAAGAAAAAGCATACTCAGAGAGTCTTATTTAAAATTCAGACATTAAGACTGCATTCATCCCAAGTGCTTAAGTGCTTTAAACCTTTATGTGCTTATGTGTTAAACATAAGACATAAACACATTAAATAAATGTGTCTCTGTATACCATCTGCTTTAGCACTAACCCACAATATATTTGTTTGAATGGATTTTGGCAAAAATTTTGTATGAGGTAATCATTATATGCATGAAGAAGGAGTTCATCCTGTGGCTTTAAGTACAGTAATAACCAAGAGTGGGACACTGGTAGCTGGTGAAACAGCAACCACTTCCCCCCAAATAAAAAAAGTGACCATAGCCAACTGTGTGAACGCATAGCAGCAGTTATGATATCAAAGTCTTTTAGCTATATTTAAAGCATGCAAGAATACACTGATTCCCCCATATATACATATCACTGACTTAAAATATTTCCATTTTACATCAAGGAGCTCTCAATGACCTAATTTTGATTTATTTCATCAGAATGCTAGTCCCTTTGGTTACTGAAAAGGTATAAGATGATATGAACAGATATAGATCATCTGCAGAACCAGAGCTAAATGTTAGACATTCAACAAAACCCAAATCTGACTCATACAAGACCTGAAGAGCCTTAGCAAGGACCGTCCATAATATCTTGAAGTTGCTGCAAACAAATACAGGTTTTTTTCTCAGGAAAGTTTCTAGAGAAATTTAGAAAGGAAGGAAGATGAGTGGCTCTAGAAGCAATACTTACATAGCCACATGTTATATAAGCTTTTTTCAAGGTAAGGAAGATTAATAACTGGAAATCCAAATGTCCACTAAAATGTAAAGAGTGGGGTTGATAAATGTAGATAAGTTCTATTAAAACCATTAAATCTTATGCTAAACTACTTAAGATTTCAGAAAACTTTTCTTTCAATCCCAGCTTCTGAATTTTGTCATACTTTTGGAGGGAAATGGTTCACACACCCTGTTTTCAGAACGAGACCAATATAAATATTAAAATATGTGAATATGTAATTGACTGATTCTGCCTTAAAAATTGATACAGATAGAAGCTTTGGTAGTCTTCTACTTTATTCACTGTTGGATTACTTAATAATTGTGCCGGAGCTCGCAGTCTTCTGAGTGGTGGATTATGATTTCTCAGAGCAGAGCTCCAGCAGCACACAGCAACCAGCAACAACCACCCCAACCTTGGCTCCTCCCAGGGCTAGATTTATAGGGCTTGTGCCCGCCCTGCAGCCACAGCTGTTTGTAGGAGGTTAATGAGCACTTGAGGTTGAGGTGGCCTGAACTCTGAGTAACAATTGAGTTCAGGTGTTGAGTCTGGTCCTGAGTGAGAGCTTGGCTAGTGCACACCATCAGGGTTTAAATACATACTACTGCAATTCCCCCTTTTTCTTTTTGCACTAGCTAAACTATATTTAATATATTTTTTAATCTTCTTTTAACTATATTTTAATAAATAAAAATTAAATTTTTTTTTTACTCCATTTCTTTTCAAGACCTTTAAGTTAGTTTTTTCTTTTTGGTTTTTTTTCTTAGTCCTCGGTTGCTCACCTCTTTGGGTGTTTTTTATTTAGTTCTTTTTTAAAGCTTTTGAGAGGATATGCTGGAGGGCCTTAAATATAGCCTGTTCTTTGTTGACAGACTCTTTTCCCTCCAGCCCTTGGTCTCCACCTATTCTGGTGATATTCGGGAGCTCTTTTTCTGAGAGCCTCTTCTCAGCCCCCTGAGCTCTGAGGGAGCCGTCTCGCGACTTCCTCCCTGCTGTGGTCTTGCTGTCGCAGTTTTCACCTCTTCGGGTACTGACTGCTGAAGTCCCGCTGCGACAGTTCTCACCCAGGTATAGATCTTGGAAGACCCCTCTGGGTGTTTTTGACCAGGGCCTCAAAGGGAGTCATCTTGCAACTCCCTCCTGCCGTGGCAGTCCTCACCTCTTTGGGTATGTTGGACCACAGGAATTTTGCCACAGCAGTTGTCACACTGCATGTTCAAATCACGTCGGGGTCACCAGATGTCGCTAGTGAGCAGCGTCCCAGTGAGAAATGACATGGACGGTTTTATGAAGATAAGAAAACCAACACTTTATTAATTTACAGATGCGCTTATATACCTTAGCGCGCTGGACTGACATAAGGTTATTGGTTAACAGACCAGCCACCCCCCAGAGGGATTGGCTGGACCCAGTAACTCTTACGTCATGTATTTTCTTCCTTGGTATCTTAACAATACCATAGTTTACAATATCTCTGAACTATTTTCCCACAGTGTCCGTGAGAAAGCAAGGCTTTCACACAGATGCCTGTCAGAAAACTAAAATCTCCCTGCACCCAGGCCTTTAACATCCACAAATAATCTTTCTGTGTACTATACTGAATATGCGCAGACATCGAGGCGCAGCATTTGCCATCCTGGCACAATTTAAATTTCACTTCCATAGCCAGTTTTGTCCCAAGAGTTTCCATGGTCATAAGCCATTATCTCCAATGGAAATAAAACTTATGAGATTGCAAGCTGTTTCACCACTATACCTCATGATTCTAAGACCTTTCAAATGAATCCCATAGTGTTCTTAATACATGAGCGCACTCATGCATAGTTGGAAATAAAAAAATACCTCTAATTTCAGAGAGAACGTCTTGCTGTATTTTGCATAATGATTGTGAACATGGTACATCACATAAATGAAGGGAAATAGCTTTTAGTGCAGTGTTCTGTCACAAGAAAATAATAAATCAACAACCTATGAACTCCAGGTCCATTTGAAGCATATTTAGAGCCCTCATTAACCTACAGAGGCCAGTTTGAATAGAAGCCATTTAATGAAGACACAGAGGGGATTTTTAATAATTTATTATGATGGAAGAAATGGAAACAAGCTAGAAATGTAAGAGATTACCCAAATGATAATGAATTCCAAAAGTGGTGACATAATCATCTGAATCAGGCAACAAAGATACTAAACAGCTGCTTTGGGGTTGTAGCCCAAGAGCAGGAAGTAATAACTTTCTATGCCATGGCAAGATCCACTTGTTTTCATTTTCTCTTTGCTTTTTGACAACTTAATGGAAACCCTCCTCAGCACAGAGCAGAGGATTGAAATGTGTCTCTTCTGTAGTAGAACAATCTGTTGTACGCGAGGTGCCACACGTTTATATTTAAATTGATGGAAATACCTGCAAGTCAAAGACAATATGATTTAGTGTCTCCTTACCCCAGGATTACGCAAGAAGGTAGAGTATTTCTCCTCAGTATACTTTAATGTGTAAAAACACCCATATACTGAATGAGTAGTGAAGGAGCTCTTGTAAACCTCCATATGGTGTACATTATCCTGCTACATTAAAATGCAGTTTAAATGTCTTTACAGACAACAGGACTCTTCCCACACGAGAGACATCCCAGACCTCTGTTCATGCTCATGCAGAATAGAGTTGAATCTATTCTGACAGGCACAGAAGGTGGAGGGGCTAGCTCAGACTGACACTGCTCTGAGTTGGGAGTGATGTACCCCTGTCTTTAACCGGCCCCAGCTGAGTAACTGAAGTTTCATACTGCATAAGCAGCACCAAAGAACACTGAAAAGACTGGGCTCCTTTCAAAAGTGTCTGCCACCACTAGACATTTGTGGTGCAGCCATGGTTTTGTGCAAAAACAGAAAAGTAATTTCAGAAGCTAAATCTCTCCTGCCCCATCCAAGTGCCCTGACCAGTAAGTGGCAATTCTTCCTTTTCTTCTTTTATCTTCAATGAAGTCAAAATTCTTTGCTTCATGGTGACAAAATATCTACAAAAGTGCTTGTGGAGTGTCTTTTATTTCTGCATCTGGAATACCCCATATTAGCTTCTGTATCATAGTCCTCTGGGAGGTAAAGGTTTGAAGTTTGTGTCCTATGTGCCCAATGAGGCAAGCGAGTATGATTTGCCTTCTTCCGAAATGGTAAAATCACTTTGTAACAAGGTGCCACTATGACCTGCTATGTTTTGTAAGAAGAGAATGAACTCTGCTCCGTGTATGAAAGCAAAGTCAAAGATGCCTCACATTCAGAGAGGCTTTAGCTTAAGGATTGGAGCTGCTTTCCATGGAGTTTTCAGTAAGGTAGGTGAGAGAAGGGATTTAAGACACAGCTCTGTCTTCATTTTTTCCTCATCATTACCTATCAGTTGCATACTACAGGCACAGGTTTTACACGATCAGCATGCTTTTTTCACTGTTGTTCCCTACATGTGTGTAAAGGTCAAAGACACCTAGGGCGGGATCTGTTTGGAAGGATGGAGGTTCATTTCACGGCATCAAAGTACTCAGCTTTTACTAGCAGAAAAGTGAACTCAATAAAGTTTTGATGCATGGTGTTTCATAGAGGACGAATAAATACAATGTAAGTAACAATGTAATTAATGCAAGCGTGTACAGTTACATTAAAGTTTTCTAACCAGATTTCATGCAGTTGTAGAATTTGCTTTATTTCTTCAATTTAGAATTTGATTTATTATCAGCAACTTAGTATGTGAACACAAATTTTTGAAGCTTTGTGAGTTCTGTTTCATTTATTGCCATTGTAAATCACCCCCAAAAGCATTTTGTTTCATGCCAGCAGCAATGAGGGTTGTGTTTGATTCATACCAGTTTGGTTTCATTTTTCGAACCTGTCTATCCATGGCTTACTTTTGGAGCTACCAATCAAAGGTACACAGATGATGAAGTCCTGGGTTTAGAGTCTTTGTGCCATATTTAACTTATTTTACATTTGTCTTATGCATTGAAATTACTGAAACTGACATATTCAAATATTTTTGCTAATTGATGGAATAAATGAACCAAAGAAGCTAGAAAAGAACAATGAAAAAGTTATAGTTCAGAAATTGAATTTCTTGATAATATTCAGCATGACAAAGTTTTAGTGCACTCAGCCATATTTATGTGAAACATTCAGCACTACAGGAGCCCAGCAGGTTTCAGCAAATGCTCTGTCTCTCCATATTGAATATTTATTAGAAAGCTGGTGATACTGATCTCAATCCCAAGAGGTAGCATCTCTAAATAGTTCAGTATTCTAAGCTGTAGCCAAAAATGATATTCATTGCCAATAAGCTTGAATATTGACTTGAGTATTCAAATATAAAAGATTTAAAATTAGAGAATTTAAACATCCACTGAAATAAGTGCTTGAATAGATAGTAAGTGTTGCTAATCAGTACAATTCATTTGGTTGTGCAAATACACATGAAATGGTCTAGTTATTGGTGCAAAACATTTCTCACGGGAAGAAATTCCGAAGTAGACATTTATCAAGTCACTCTGATTAAATCCTGGCTCTAGGAAATAGTGCCGTATGAGCTGGGGTTTAGTCAATCAGACTGAGATGAAATCCATATTACAACTTTCCAAACAATCATCTGGATGATAATGCAAAATTTTGCCTGAAGGAAGAAGAACAGAAAAAAATTGATGACATGGTATTTCCATGGATATTCATGCTCTAATGAGGAGAATAGCACCTGAACTACAACCTTTTTTTTTAATTAATACTGCATTATGAATTGATGTGACACCACCATCATCGCCACAAAGTTAAAAAAAAAAAAAAGACATTAAAAAATATAGGTTAAACGCTATTAATTTTTGGAATATCAGGCCTCGCTTTTGGATAATTTATCCAAATTTTAATTTAATTGTGTGAAAATTTATCCTGTAGTAGAGATTCTGCCTGGCCTTTACCTTGGCATATAACCATGACTGGTCTGTAAATTTAAAATCACCTCATGTTTTTACTTCTTATTTTTGTACAGCAAAGTAAAACCATCTCCTAAGTGATAGACTAAATAGATTACCTCTGCCTTTAAATGCTTAGAAGTGTCTGGTTTCCTGGTTTCCATACTATGAAGAAATGTTTGAAGCGAAACCTCAAGGAAAATGTTGACTAGCTAATAATTTTCCCCTTCTTGAAAATTTCTGTGAATGTTCAAAGTCACTGGAACCTTTGATTTTAGAAAAGAACCACCTGTTGCTCTTTTGATATAAAAGATCAAAAGTAATTAGTGTGAATTTTAGAAAGTCTAGGAACCCATTAGAATATTCCCATCTTCTGTGTTCCTTTCGAGAATTTTTCACACTCTGAAGTTCCCACTGGAATATACAGTTGTTTCTTCAGGGGAGCATTTTTAGAGATTGAATTGTGATTTGATTCTAGCTTTTATTGAGCAAACTGAAAAGTTACTGCAACCTGATATTCAGAGGATATTGTCTTTCAGAATAACTTTCACATCTTTTCCTTATAAAGTTCCCACAGCTCTTTTCTTATTGCCAGAACCTGAAGATCATTAATAAAGTCTCATCTCTTAATACTAAAGTGGTTTAATGGACTATGAGGGATGTCTACGAAATTAAGCTAGTGCATGCTTTACACTTATGTTCGGCTCTTGAAAAAAGGTAGCAAAAAATAGACTTTATTCTTTAAATTCTACTTTATCTATTTGGTTTTTAAAGATAATTATTTCTTCTAGTAAATGGAATATGCGTCATTTAAATAATTATGAAATAAGCATTGATTTGTCAGTTTGGTATGATAGGATTTTAATTTCTAAATAAGATAAGGTATTGCTGTCAATATTTTATATTACACAGGCACAAGGAGTGGTTCCTAGCTGGTATATGGGAAGAAAACATTGTTGTATCTCAGCACCATATGACCACTCACAAATTGCATATGATAATGTTTTAAGGAAGATTTCACAGAAGTAAAGTCAGTATTGCAAAGAGATGTTATAAGAGAGTGAGTCTAAGACACTAATTAACTTTAAACTCGTACTTCTGGTTCCTTAAAAAAAGCCAAACCAAACCAAACCAAACTTTGGAAGCCTATAGCACTTTGTATCATATTTTGCAATAATTGCAAAATTGCATATTTTTCAGTTATTGTTATGAAGAGATGCATATGTGGCAAAAAGAAACATCTATTTAGAAAACTTTTTTGACAACTTTGTGTAAAGATGATTAGATTTGTGTAATGATTATTTTTTGGGTAAACCTCACAATTAGGTAGTAGATAATCACTTTCATATTGCTTCTGAAAAGTATCTTGAACAGGCAAAAATGCAATGAATATTTCTTTTTTATGTCTTTCTTCTTAAGCAAGAGATACTACTGGTCACCAGCCCAAAAAATGAAAAAGCCAGCATACAGCTGAGTTGAATTTTTTTAGAACATAAAGAAACATACTATATTTACTGTAGTTATATATCTTCATGGCTTATATTCAAACAGGTAAGTGAAGATCAGAAGAGGGGAAAAGGCAAAAACCACGTCTCAATACTGAATGATTCAAAACTCTTTGTGGAGAGGTTCAATTCCTCTAACTGATACAGTAAGAAATAGGTATTGGGGGTAAGGATGGAGACAGTTCTATACAGATATGTTCCACTAAATTACAAAGGTCTGTTAAAATAAAGTTTTAAGGAAGTAGTCTCGGTAATGCATTGGTCTAGTAAAACTCTATTTTAAACAGTTCCAATACTTTTGGACATCCAAAGCAGGTTGTTTTTTTAAATTTTGTTCTAATCAAAAAATAAAATACCTTCAGTCTGATATTTAAGCCAAATCATTCTTTTCAGAAGAACATGCAAAAGGCTCTAAAGTATCACAACTGAAACATTTTAAACAGCAAAACAGCTATGTTTTGGGACAACAGGAGAACAAATATACACTACTGTTTATTAAGATACCATTGAATTGTACAGATTTTTCTTTTAGCTAATGACCTGCCACTAACTATATTTTTTCCTTCATGTGTTAATTTTGTATAAGCAGCAAAGACATAACTTCAGAGTTCTTTACACATAAGCATGTTCTAATCCATTGAGCACCGTTTTATGTAGATAAAAATATGACCTGAAATGAAGAATATTTAGAAACCTTATTATAAGGACAAAAATACTTCAGAAATTACAAGTGGGTACATTTTCACATAGTCACTCTATTTATTTTAAATGCTGATTTTTATCTTTACTATTATGTGAAAGGGCCCTGTGCTTTGAAGACCCTTAGTTAAAGTGGACTGAAAAATCAATTTTTATACTGCATTGACCTTAATGAATAAATTAAGAACTATTTCTACTAAGAGTGTTTAATAAAAATCGTAGGTTTAGTAGAAAGAATGACAGCGAGAATGCTTGCTGATTTTAATAATGAGAATTGAATAATACCATTTGATAACCGTCAATGTTGGAAAGAAATATATTTTCCTCCATAGTGATTTAATTTATTTTTTTTCAAATATAGGAATAATTCCTTTTGGTTTGTGTTTGCATATCCATATCTACAGTAATGAATTGCCATAGATAGAAATACATCCTGCCTGGGTTCTGAGAAATGTACAATGCTGGTGTTGATGTTCACTGATCACCTAGCAGTTATTAATTGTATTACATGGTAGTAATATACGAGATATACGAGAGTTCTGAAGGAGAGACACCTGTGGAAATTACAGTGGAAGGCGTCACAAAGAAGCAACTGAACTGATACCTTCTACAGAGCAGGATTTGTTCTCCTAACTCGCCTTTAAATTCTCATTTTTAATGACTGTCAAACTCTGATACAAATTAGATTAAGATGAATTGCTAGCCTGCAAAGAATTCAAAATGTTTGGCGTGTTTTAATACATTGAATTTGCAGAATATATTTGAGGCAAAATTTTGCTGTGCTTTGGAAGGAAATGACAACTGCTATGACGAGGTAAGGTGGGAGAGAACACTTGGGATGCAAATTTCAAATCCCATTTACAATCGTAAAAATGCAAAGCCAACCTGAGAGAGTCTGGATTTTGTTACAATACTTTTGGTTGTTAAATAGATATTTTGATAGCCGTACTCTCTTCACAGACAGTCTTTGTACCTCCATTTGCTGGTTTATAGATGTCATGAAGGACAAATCTTCTTATAGTCTTTAGTCTCATAAATTTCCATGTAATACCTCTTTAGTAGGATTTATGTGGTTAATCTTGCTCATAATGATGACTATAATTAGAGGGGAAAGAAATTAAACATGATTATTTCTTTTGATAAAAGATTAAAGAATGGACAATTTCAGGCACAGGAAAACCCATCCTATTTCTGTCTCTGTGTATCTCTCTCTCCACCCCCATACCCCATCCGGGGTCTTTTTCTGCAGTGTTAAAGAGTTAAAGAGTTAAAAAACTCTTGAGTTTTTTAAAGAGGGGCTTGGCCTTCCATGAGATAGGAGAATGATACAGCTACAAATTCTACTTTTTATCTGAGCCAAGAAAGTTTTCTTAATTAGTTCACACCCTTCTCTTCTGAAATATGGAAATGAACTTCTTGACTTCTGGCTCTACGTTCAGAAATTGTTAGAGATTATCTGTAGGAATCGCTCTCATAATTTATAAAACTCAAGTCACTTCAGAATTTCTTTCAGTCTTAGGAAAATAAGTTTATTTCCAGAATTTCTTTAGAACTTGTACTGCTGAAACTAAGCCTTCAGAATTTCTAAATCCCAAAGTGCATTTCCAGTCTCATATTTTTATATTATGACCACATTCAGTAGTTCAGGCAGCTTGCTCTTTTTTTTTTTTCCAAGAAAACCTACTTTGGACTATAAGTGTTCGTAGAACACCTCAGTATTTCTGAGCACGAAAATAATGCTTAGGTTAGTTGTTCAAAAATACCTTGTAAAAATTAACTAACCAATACAAGTCTCTAAATTTTTGACTACAGTGGAATAAATGGGAGATTCAGCAGTCTGGTGTTTGTTTCAAATCTGGCCAACAAAGCCCACGAGAATCTAATCGGTCCTACATTTATTTTTATTCTATAGGACTCAAGATTTATTTTTATCTGTTTGACTTAAAATTGGCACTCAGGAAATTAGATAAAAACTGTTACTTTCATGCAATGATGTAATTCCTGTTTTTATAGATGTATATATATATATATANTACATATGTAGATGTATATATATATATATATATATATATACTATTAAGAAAATTGTTAATAAAAGCATCCAATTTTTTAAGAAAATATTACTTTAAAATTAGTTTCCAACACAAATAGATGACTGTGTATAGCACTGTCAATCAAGCTATTACAGGTCTGTTTCTCAGATAGTCAGTTCTACTTACAGACTTTATACCTGTAGTAAGTTCAGATATTACTCAGTATCTTCTATATACCAAACCCAGGTTGGAACTACTCTCCTCATCATTTCTGCAGAATAATTTGTGGATTCTTTATTTCTAATATTGTTGAGCATATATAAATTATTTATGAAAAACTGTATCTGATTTTTTTTTACAATACTCTCTGGCACTGTAAAATAATTTACAATATGCAACATTTCTAATTTTTAGTAATATTTTCGATAACAAACAACCAAAAAAGATGTCACTCACAGAAAACAACACAAGAATGTTTAAAAACAGGAGAGTAAGTGATGTACAGACAAACTATATTAAATCAAAAGTGCGGTACTCGTTGCATTCAAAAATGTAGAAACTGAAATTAAGACAAGTGTTCTAGTTCTAAGGCCCAGAATTAACCACAGGCCTGATCATATGCTTTATTTTGGTTTTTTTACTCACAGTGTTTCCTTTGAAAGCCATGGAAAAATTTGTTCTCACTTCAAAAGGAGACAGTACTGAACATGTGAATAATAAAAAACATAGCCTTAATAATGAGGAAAATGGAAATACTTACAAGGACATGTTTTCTAGTCTGTACATTATTAGAACAGAATGGAGAGAGGAATTGGCCCCTAAATCTCAGGATTCCTAGACACTGTCACCCCAAGACAACTGCCTTTTGTGTACTTGTTTGTCATTAAAAGTTTAGGTACGACACAGACATCAGGCTGGATTTGTCTTGAAATCTGTTTCACATAATAGTCCTAAGGCATACAGGAAAAGTTGGTCAAAATATTGTGTGATTCCTCAGTTTTAACAAATGCATGTAAGAATGAAATGGTGTACGATTTTCCAGTTTTCCTAAGACTCTTTTTCTTTAAGAGTAGTCAACTCCTTAATATAGCTACTCTTGTAAGGTTTTTTGGGCACTAAATTGACCAGGAGTAAGAACCTTCCAGTTTGCAATCCAGTAAGAAACCAAAGCTAGGAATAATTTGTTGTGATCAAGAACAATAAAAAATCCATCCAAAATGGATTTTCTCTGCTCTACAGATGCTTTAAAAATGTCCCAAATAAATTAAAACATCACTCAATGCCAATTTAAAATAAAAACTGTGGAGCTTTTGTATTACTATTTTGATCTCACAAAACTATTCTTTTTCAACTGTTGGAGCATCCACCTGTGGTTCTAATTTTCCTAGTGGACAAGGGAAAGAGATATGACTGGGACATGGGAACCAATACAGACATTTTTATTTATACCATACAAAGCTATTTTGATTCCCATTTCTTTCATGACAGCTGGATTAAAATTAATAAAGGAGATGGAAATCTTTGCAAAGTCCTAAAAATCATGTCCTTCTTAACTTCACAGTGGCATCTTTAATGCAGGCATTGCAATCTGGGACGTGCATTACCATACACTCAAGTTTTGCAATCTGTTCTCACAAATCAATTTTACACAGCTTGAGAATATAGGCAAGTTTGTATTTGTGCTATAAAGACATTTCAGAGGGGAAAAGAATGAAAACAGTGTTGTAGCTGCAAACAAATCAATCCGACTGTATTAAAACTAAATTCATGATGTCAAAGATGGATGTAGAGACAGAAACAGGGACAGAGATTACCATGGGGTCTAGACACATCCCGTGATTAATCATCACACACATCTGGAAAAGAAAAGCACAAGAAGAAAGAATTTTTTTTCTTCTTTGTCTAGACAGTTTAGCAAGAAAGAAAATTGTATTATGTTCTTCATGGATGAAGGAAAAGATGAAATAGATATTAACTGTCCTCCATTCGCACCAAACTGAAAATCTGTCTTTCAGTTATATTTTTTATTCTTTGGAAACAATACCATAACTCATTTTTATACTCAGGACATAATTATATCTGCTTCTTTTTCAAAGATTTATTTCAATTTTAAAAACATATTAAATAATTATATTGAGTTTAATTTAGAAAAAAACCTGATTTAATTAAATTCAGCAAATTTGAATACAAGAAAGATGCTATACAGGGATTTTTTGTATTTTTTTCTTTTCAATGGGTTTTGCAATTACAGTCTAAAACTTATTCAGATGTAAGGATCACTGAATGCAATTCTAATTACCGGGAACATGACTCTCTTTGGCTACAAAGGATAAGATGAAATGAAAAGTCTATTTAGACCTTTTTTTTTTTCCACATGCACAGAATACTGAGACAGCACTATAGTGCTCAGAAACTAGCTGACGAATTTTTCAGCTTTGGAAACAAATTTCACCTTCATATAGAGGCTGATAAAACAAATGCATTTGTAGGGCCGTATGATAAATAGAACCTATTAGTATAAAAAAATAATTCTGCAGAAATAAATGTGAGGATTAGGTCATAGAAGCATCTGCATGTCAGCAGGGAACAATATACCAGATTTATTTAGGATTACTTGATAGTTACTAGGTTCATGGAGTGGGGAGAGGAGGAAATATTTAACTAATTTTTTTTTTCTTTTAGCCTCTGTATAAACTTCCCAAATACTCATTTTACTCTGGCTTTGCCACAACAGGTGGCAACAAGGGCCTCGCTCATTTCTTATGCTTGTATAATTGAACATTGAGTACTATGTTCAGTATGTGCCAAGAGCAGAAAGATTTTTCAGTCTATTCCTGCTGCAGATCTATGCAGATCTACTCCTGAAACTGGCTTTTGCCAGCTGGATACTCTCTAGAAGTGGTATCACCTTCAGGGCTTTCACCTGAGCTGGCTGCTTACAAAAACTGCCTTCCAGCCTGCTTTAGGTTACTTTTTAACGTCAGAAACCTAAAGAAGCAGTCAATGTTCTCCTGTATTTCCTGAGAGTGGGGAGGAAAGAAGTATATGCATGGAAGTATGTTTGACTTCCTTTCATATTTGTAAGGATCCAGGAGAGGACTTAAGTGTTTTTCTCAGCTGAGTTCAGGACAAGACGTATAGGGACTGGTACAGGGCTGTTGGTCATTCTTTTCTTGTGAAAGCATTATAAAATCTTTGTGATTATTTACACTATTTTTCTCTTTCTCCCACCCTGCTCATGTAGCTTATGTTCTGTTAAAGGAAAACATGATTTAAGACTCATTTTAAAATGTCTCTAGGAATGACATAGTCATTAGAAAAAAGAAAAAGCAGTGCAAGCCAGGTGGAAAAAAATAGGATAGCAGAATGAAATACCTCTGAGGACAGTTTTGTTGTACAACATTTGGCCTTAAATAAATGTATGGGCCTGCTTCTGAAAATATATTACATTTGTCAAAGGAACAGTAATTAAACTGCTCCCTCTAAGCCTTTTTGATAGGCCATTTTCAGAATGAATGGTTGAGGCTGAGAAAGGGCACTTGGCATTTAAGAACCCTACCTTTAGGGTATTATTCTCCTTGCTTTCTCATGCTCACACAATTTTGCTTTTTTCCTACCATCTTAGAACAATGCTAATAATCACTGTTTTTGTTAGGAAAGACCTGTAAAACATGAAATAATTGTCATGTAACTGTAATTGGCATTGCCATTAAAAAAAGAGATCCGTTTGTCACATCTCATATTAAACCTGAAAAGAGAAATATAAAGAGTTAATCATAGTGAAAATAGCAAAATTTGCATTTTGTCATTAATTAATGGAAACGGACGTAAGACACAGTCATTTATACTAGATTACTCAAAATAATCATTATCTCCTTAAAATGCTGTCATAATGAGTAAGTAATAATAAAAAAAGACACTCTCTGACTAAGATCTATAATGCATTTCTTCAAATGAGATAAACAATATCAGATGTGAAGAAGTGACGCCCCAACTCATTGTTGGGCAGATTCTAGAAACTTTTTCCAAATATTGATGCAACATGTAACACAATTTATGTTTAAAATAATTTTTTGACCAATATTACTCTTTCATATGACCTGTATCTGGGACCCATATTTCTACATTATAGTGATGATCACACTCACAATAACATAGCTGTATATAAGAAACAATGATTAAATAAATATAAAGAACTGACTTTCATTTCCCTTAATGCAGAAATTTCAAGAAAATAAATTGCAACAGAGTGAAATAGATAAAATTCTGTGTTATCTCTAGGAATTATTCATGAATTCACAATGCCAGGTGACAGAAAATTCTTTACTTTTTATAATCTATTGCAGGACATATTTTACATTAATTCAGACAATCACAACCTTATTGAAACAATTTTACACTTTTATGATATTTCTTTTCTGATTTGTGTACACCATATGGCAGTTCATTTCCATGAACCGCAAATGTGTATTTCCAGACTGCCTAAAATGGACACTTATGTGTCATATATTTACTGCATTAAGGTATTTTATTTTGTTTTTCTTAATTTTTTTCCAGTTTTCAGAACCTAAATGTTGGAAGACTGCACAGATGCAAAAATTTTTCCAGGTATGAAGGTGAAAAAATTCTGTATCTGTTTATCAATCGCTGTTTTTTTAATTAAGATTCTCAGGGTAATTGTTTTACTTCATGCTGTAGCAATAGGTATTATATTTTGTATGTTTTAACTGTGACAATAATAGAATCCCAGAACTCTTGTACAGATTGCAGTCTTTCTGTGGCCATCTTAGAAACTTCTGAGTTCCTTTAGTTTTGCTTTTGGATTATTCTTCTGAAAAACTCTGTGAAGTTTAGAAAGTATAAATACTGTCAATATGCAGTCCTTATGGATACACCATAATAAAAATAAAGCCACCTTTATTTGTCAGTCAGAAAAAAAGGATATCTGAAGAAAACGTAGAATGGAATGACTTTGCAATTGCAGGCCTGACAGAAATAATCAGAATGAAAAGTCTTATAAAAGAGAACATATACTGAAACTCAGAGAAAACCAATGGAATTAGAATACCAGAAATGCTAATAATTTAACTGGAATAACATTTATATTTCCTAATAATACAAATGTTCTTCCAGTTAAAGCAAAACAATACAGACTTTTGATTTCTCTTGTAACAAATTGCTGCATTCACCGTGCTTTAAGTGTCATAAAAGGAATTTACAGATTTTTTCTGTTAATTAGAAGAAAAATGTAATTATGAAGGGGGAAGATATATAACAATTCCTAAGAAATAGGTTATTTGGCCATGAAAGGGAATATTTTACATTTTCCCTTAGGACAAGTACAAATTTCTAAAACCTTATATGACTGCCACACACTATGCACCTGCACAGTTGCTTTCATGAGGACTTTCACAAGTTCAGCAATTGTTTTGCAAAGCAGATGCAGTGCCATCTGATCCAGGTAGTTCCTACATTTCTATGAGGGAAGTTAGGAAGAATCTTGTGAAGAATAAACATATTCTTCCTCCATTTCTCCTTTTCACAATCAGCTGGTACAATAAGACAATTCATATTAACGGTTCTTATAGGTACTCATTATGGGAATATTTGGTACATAGAAAGCTTTTTTTTTAAATTGTTATTTGTTCCTTCACTCTACATGCACAAATGCACACGTGCATCATGTGTAAAATTAGCTAGTTATTGATATCTATTTTTATCTCTTAATATGAGTTAATAATTAGGTTTCTTTCACTTTTTACTGAATATATAAAATATGTAAAGTAAGTACTAATAATTATCAGCATCTTTTTATAAATAAAAAAAGAAAAATATGCATTAATCGACTTACAGCTCTCTGTGGTTAAATATCTTTCTCTCATAGTGTTCATTTGCAGTCTAGTTAAATATGCTTGATGTAAGGCAAATGCTTTAATCTTTCATTCCATTCAAGTTAAAAGTAACATGCAATTTGATGTCTTAGTGAAATGGTGACAAACGTCTTTAATAACCCTCTGCTGAGAGCTTCCGTATTTGTGAGACCAAAAGTACGTACAACTTTAAATGTCACAAGTCAATGTTTATTGCCAAACTTAGGTATGGAGAGAGAGAGAAAGATGAGCCACAAGGCAGACATTTACTGAAATCAAAATATCCTCAATGATATCTGCGTATCAATTGGTAGACACTATCATCTGTGAAGCATTGTTAACAACTAAGCTTGTTGTACATTACATCAAGAAAAATTGCCTTGGTTATTGACCATTCTTTTGGGAAAGGATGAGCTGTCCTGTGTAGGGCCAGGAACTGGCCAGGACTGGAACATAATCCTTGCGGGTCCTTTCTAACTCAGGATGTTCTATGATTCTTTGATTCTGCTGTTACAATGCATTTGTTTAACTCCATAAGATGGAAAGTGGAAAGCTATGAAGTTTAAGGCTCAATATCAAAATTAATTTTGAATGACCTATTAGGTTGTTCTCTGAAAATGTTCTGTGCTCAATCCAGGAAATGAAGAAGAGTGTTCTTTTGGGAGCGTACAAGGAAATCCTTGGCTTTTTGGCCTCCAAGCATAAAGAATCAGTACAAATGGGAGATTAATCATGTGCACAAACGATACGCAGTGCACATAATAAACGCAACTAACTGAGCTTTAAAAATAATGAAGTTCCAAACAAAGGAAATTAGGTCAAGAGGAATCAAAGTAGCAGCAAATATTCTTCATGACAAATACTGCACTCTACATCTGCAGTCCATAATTTCTCTACTGAGAAGAGAGTTGCAAAGCTAGTGAAGGCACATTTTTCCTATCCTAAATCTACAGCAATGCCTCCCTTGGTCACAACATCCACTTCCTGCTAGTGTGGAAGAGCATTAAATCTTTTTTGTGAACTGCAGGAGTTCTCAACAAAGGCCTGAGGAAAAGAATGGATTGATATCTCTGTAAAATGTTTCTACAATGGTTTTAGTACTTCTGAAATAGATAGTTTATCTCATAGCTTCTAAATTTATGAAAATTTAGCTGCAGCAGAAAGTAGGAATTAAATGCCAATAAAAGTCATTAATTTATTAGTAGATATTGCTGGTGAATAGAAAATTGCATAACTGAAAATGATCATCAGGTTTTCAATAATTTTAGTGAAGCCTGAATACTTAGATGAACACTTTTTTTCTTCTAAATTATACTGATGCCAACAGTTATTAAAGGAAAATCTGCCAGCAGGGACAGCTGACCCCCTGACCAAAGGGATAGTCCAAACCATATGACATCATGATCAGTATATGAAGTGAGGTGAAGGAGAAGGAAGGGAGGGGAATGTTAGAAGTTGTGGCATTTGTCTTCCAAGGTCACTGTTAACATGTGATGGAATGCAGCTTTCCTGGGGATGGCTGAACACCTGCCTGTAGATGGGAAGTAGTGAATTATTTCCTTGTTTTACTTTGCTTGCATACAGAGTGTTTTACTTTGCTTTACTTATTAAAATATCTCAACCTTTGAGTTTCCTCAATTCTACCATTCCAGTTCTCTCCTCGAGCCCACTGGTGAGGGAGTCAGCAAGGGCACTTAGTTGCTCTCTGGGTGTAAACCATAGACCCGGTTATAGCAATCTGACAAATAAATCCGTAAGAAAGTTTGAGAGAAGAAAGAGTTGCAAAGAGACACAGCAAAGGAAGTGAGAGATGCCTTCCATCTTCTTAAAAGTTCTTTAGGACCACAAGCAGATACAAAATAAAACATAAAAACCCCAACATGCAAAAACTCCAGCACACAAAAAATGTCCTGGATGAAAAAATAGTATTGCTAACAGTTGTTTTTTTCACTGTTTTGGCTGATGAACTCTTGGACTGTGTAGACTAGGCAAGGATGGACATAGACTCAAAAAGAGAAGCAACTACTGTAGAGCAAGAGTCTCAAATATCTGTTGCATCTGCAGGGCTTATAAGGAAATTGTTTTACTGGTCAATATTCGGTGCTCTGTGACACTGCAGCACAAGACTGTGATTTTGGCAATGTTTTCAGTAAACTTCACAGCTGAGCAAAAAATATCCAATGTGGAAGGAAATCTTCTCAAATGTACTTTCTGTGTAAATACACTTTCTAACCTGTTTCTTTGCCTCATAGGTTTTATATTGTTGAAGTGTAATGTCACACATCTTTCCCACAGTCCACCTTCCCAGGTGGAAGTACTTTTTCTGGAGTCATCCACCATTGACTAAATGGCAGAGCATCTAATAAATGAGACCGAACCATTTTTCTCTTCCCAGGATAAAGGGATTGATGAGTACACTGAGCAGAGCTTGCTACCATCATCAGAGATGCACAAAAAGTATGAAGCATTTAGGAGATTTACTCTCTTGATCCATGCTTGTGATTAATTCTAATGACTATTAAACAAATGCAAGTTACAATGTCTGCTCTTCGAAGTCTGATTATGTATGCTGTGGGCAAAACTTTCCCCTTTGCTGTGGCATGCCACACACTGAACCACTGGAAGTGGCATGATGGCTCAAGGGCAGGATTTGGTAGTTGGGATCCAGAGTGGGCAGTCATTTTACTAAATGTGTGTTAGATCCTCAATTTTAAGTGCCAAAGCATATCTCAGGATTAAAGCAATACCATTCTCATCAAAATCAATGGGGATTTCATTGATATACCCTCACACAATGCTTCAAAAAACTGCTTTTAGCTTCCCAAAGCCGGAAAGGGTGTGTTTATTCAACAAATGTAAATTTATAAGAAGTTACATTACTAACTTACAATAAAATCAGTGCAAAGACTTTTGACTTTGAAGATTTAGTGGAAAGTATTTTAGGTCCAGAATATTAAAGTCAAAGAGCAGAGTAAAGTGAATCAGAAAGAGATGATAGAGGAACAGTAAATATTGAAGGAAAATGTAACTAGATGGAAAATATAAAGAACATTTAAAAGACTAATAAATGACAAAGCCAGTTCAATGCAGATAAATGTAGAACAGTGGTGACTTTGATGAGTCTTTATAACACAACTGTGCATGCATTATAAAATAGGAAGAACAAAAAGTGTTCAAGTCAAAAGAAAACTGTGTGTCATTGATGTAGGAAAAGAAAGCTCGCAGACGTCTTAACACATGGATGAATGATGACTTTGAGAGAGTCTGTATGACAGAAGACTGTTTTTCATAAAGTAGAAGTATGAAAGAGCAGGGCCTAAGAAAATAAGAGAGGGAAAAAAATTCTACATGGAGTTTAAAGTATAAAGAACCACAGCAATGTTTCTATAGAGGAAAAAAAACATGATGTAGATGAATTGTTCTCACTATATTTCTAGCACTGATCTGACCATGCCCATTACACAAAAGTAGTATTTACAGGAAGGATTGCCTTCTGTTTGGCCACTGTGCAGTGATTATTTCTCAAGTGTTTATTTTTCATGAGCAGTAAAAATACAGTGACAAGGATAATAATGCTCAGACACAAAAGATACAGATGGGGGAGAAAAATAGATATGAACATATAAAAAGGTATGCAGGAAAGGAGAAGAAAGAATCAGAAAGCTAAAAGGATGAAGAGACAAACATAAGTGAAGTTGAAGCAAGGCAGGGTAAAAAAGTTCTAAAATACATCTTTGGCTCAGATTTCCATAGCCAGCTTTAAGCAATGAGGTATTTTGGGCCTACTGCAATATGTAGGCTTTCTACAACACATCTGTACAGTGTGGTTGAAATTAAGGACTGCTCATTTCAGTGTCTCCTGACTGACCATTGGGACCAGCCACTATTCCTTGCTGTACTGCAGTTCCTTGTCCTCTCTCCCTCCTAGGCTGTTCTCCTTCTCTCGGGGACGTTTAGCACAATAATGAGCAAGAGCAGCCAAAATGTATATCTAACCCATGAGATTCCTGAAACTCATTCCCTCTTACCTAGTGAATCTCCAGCTTTTTGAAGCACTATACAAAACTTCAGTCAGGAATTATCCAGTCACTCAAGCACTTCTCATCACTGTGGAAGTAAAGTATATGACTAAATACCTGAAGACCATGAAGATCATTTAACCCAAGTTCAAGAATTTTTTTCAGTTGTTAAGCTAATGCATAAACTGACACTCTGTGGGATTTTGGTGTCAGACTGGTGTTAGACCAGATAGATAATTCCAAAATATAATTGCCAGATTAACACCTTCTGACCTTTCAGGTACTGCAATTCCATTTTGTCTCTAGCAGAGTGGACCTTAAATAGCTTGACCTTAAATAAAGTGATGCACACACAGCTGGGATTAGACATTAAGCAGTTTGAAAATTAAACATAAGATGCTAATGGTTCTAAGCGCAATTTTTTGAGGCATCTAAATAGACATATCAATAAGTGTAATTTTGGTTGCAGGCATCTCAGTTCTAAGAACATCCCAGGCTAGGCTCTTGAGTCATTCTAAGAAAGTCACAACAAAAGGGGATAGGTCTTATCCGAGAAAGCTGCTATATTAGGCTCCCTACAGAGTCACACAGCTATTACAAATTAGTTCGCATTTCAGTCCATAATTTCAAAAACTTTTCTCATAGAGAAGAAAATAGCTGAAATAAAAATTGGAATTCTAATATCACTGCATGACTCTGGGGCAAACTTGCCTTTTTTCTACTGCAGTCTAATTCTATGTAAGAGTCAAAGAAAATCACCCTACTAAACTTATGTAAACCAGAATGCACTATAGTTCCATTTTGGCAGAAATTACTTTCTGTCGAGTGTGGATCAGTGGTGTTAAAAAAAAATTGGGTGCCCTGAGTGTGTACTAGCCTGAATGCTAAAATATTTACTAGAGTTTCTGTGTGTTTAACTTGCCCTGGAGTATAGTTGGTGTGCTTTAGTTCCAATTTTTTAATGATGCTACTACTCCTGCCAGTAATTTTTATACCAGCTGCACTGGACTAATTATGTGCTTTTCTCAAAAGTCTATTTTTGAAATAATTATGGCCTTTGAGCATGTAATAGACAGCAAGATTCGGGTAGAGAGAAGTAAAAAACTTTCCATTTGAGCAGAAAGGATAAAAAAGGTGGCATATCATTGTTATGTTCTCATTTTGAATGCGTAAACCTGTACACCATGTCAAGGTGCCTGTCTAATAAAGCTTTGTTCCCTTATGTCCATGTTGCTTCAGTTAGAGTTCTAGATTTTTTTAAAAATTATTTCTCAATAATTGCATTTTGCAAGCATCTTTAAGTCAAAGGAAATAAATACTAGCACTGCTAACTGTAGTGTAGGATCATTAGTGGTGTCTTATGGCCAGAAGTTTCTTTTCTTTTATCTCCCTTCCTGACTCGAAATTTCTGAAGAGCTGAGGCTTGTCCCCATGCATGCTACAAGGTCACCTCAAACACAATGCGAGGCTGTCTGCAGTTTGAAGACTATTTGTGAACAGTCTGCTTAGTTGCTGACTTCTGCTATTTTATAGAAATTAAGTCAAATATGGAAAATTGTTATGTTTGTAAAGGTTTTTTCTGGGGCATGTGTAGGGGTATATTTCAGAGCTTTGAGCTGGTCTGAGCCACACGATTCTTTTAAAGTTAATGAGAAAGTCACAGCTAGAATGACATGTGATAATCTGAAAATTTGCCCCTTACTGCCTCTTAAGATTTTCTGTGTCATATGTTATGGTAATAAATGGTTCTCAGCATGAGGTTGATTGAAAGGGGTATAGCTGCATGAAGCAAAGAACTTGTCTTTTCTTCATGATCTTTGGATAATGTTATTAGCATACGCAGGATCAGCTCTGAGAATAAGCAGCCTTTGTGACCAGGGAGCCGGGAATTACATCAATTTGAGTGAATTTAAATGTACTTTCATAATTTTTCATTTGAAGTTATGTCCCTTAAAAGGAACTGAACAAATATATGGGGGTTTTTTTTCTGCATTATTGTTGACTACCCTTAATGTGGCTCTGCCATAGTAAGTTTCAGAGCCTGTGCTTTTCAGATTATTATAAAAAGTCCTTGGCTTTGAAAAAGTCTAAAGAATATATCAAATTGTATGGAAAAGCCGCTAGGAGACTCTAGTCAGAAAGCTTTGTTGTACATGACTGTATATGATGCATGCTATTAGTTTTAAAAAGTTATTTTCAATTGCAATATTCATTGCTGAGGTAGGGAGGAACCAGGATTCATTCACATGTGTAGGGAAAAAAGGTACAGTTGAGGAGGTTCTTGATTTTTCTTCCTTTTTAAAATGTTTAAGAAAACCCAAGATGAGTAAAATAACCATTCTCCAAACAAAAATTTGTGTTTCTATACAGCTTTCAATTCAAAACTTTGAAATATTCCTTTATAAAGATCATTATGGCAAATGAAGAAGCAAGTAAAGGAGTTTTTAACATCAGTGTATGAATTGACCTCTGCAATAAAAAGCCACTTAGAAATCATACTCAGTTATGTATTATCTAATTATATGAACCAGAACTTTGCTATGAACAGCTATGATTAATAATATTTGCTTTTAAGAAAAGTGCTACACCTAAAATGCTAAAACATGGGGGAACTATCTTATTAATAGAATTTTCATTTTTCTATCTAATACAGTCTTGATCACCATGAAGAGAAAAACAAATAAAAATCAGTAAAAATTAATAACATTTGAGGACCTTTCATTAACAAGTTAATGGCGTTGTATCTGTGACTTGATCACCCGAGTTCTAACAGTCCTAACTGTTTGTTATGTGAGACCACATTACTCACAGCACTCTCACAGTAATAAGTCAGGCATGAGTTTCTGTCTCTGCAGGTACCTTGTAGTGCATCACACACCAGGCCACAGGTTATGAAGACACTGTTTTTTCCTATGCTATGAATAGTTTAGACTTTACCTTGGGTTTCCTTTCCCTTTGTAACTCACCTAAAGGAAAGAGATAAACATTTTTATGATCTTTGT
Source organism: Ifrita kowaldi (assembly GCA_013398055.1). NCBI lineage: Eukaryota > Metazoa > Chordata > Aves > Passeriformes > Cinclosomatidae > Ifrita > Ifrita kowaldi. The sequence continues at coordinate 106,261 of VZRS01012784.1, forward strand.
ATGATTTCAGTGGCTGCACAAGGCATTGTTTTGCTATTTAAGAAGAAAAATAATTAGGTTTTTTTAGAAAATGTTAAAATTCTAAAGTAGGATATAGTTACAAATCCAGACAGGCAGTTACAAATGCACACGCCAGCTTTGGTATGAAAGCCATCTTGCCAAGTTAGGCCAGGTCCATTCCTGGATTAATAAGTGCACTCAAGGGATTACATAAATTATGTTGAGGAGGATCTGGTCACACTTTTATCTACAATATTAGTCATCTGGAAACACCTTTGTACTGAAGATTAGCTATAAGACTGGGGATGTGTTTCCTAACTCTTTACTACTTCTAGCCTAGAATTACTCATTTCTGTTGCTTCCAGTTTGCATGGAAAGGAGATAAACTGACCTTTCTACTCCTTAGGATAAAGATGAAGTCAACACCTTCCTAAACAAAAAAATTCATTGTTTTCACATCTACTTATCTGCAGAAATGCCTTTTAGTAAATTAATTATTTTGTCTGAAATCATCTGAGAATTGGCTATTGTGAAGTGCTGCATGGATTCCAAAGAAAATTGAAAAAGTTGTTTTCCAAAGTTTTACTAGACACTATCAAATTTTTTGCAACACACATTCAGTTTTGATGAAACATCACAGGTCAGTAGCTGCATATGATGGCAATTTGGGTCCCATTTACCCTTCTCCTAAAGTTTATTATGTGCAGGAAAACCTTTAAGAAGTTGTAAACTTGACAATATACTTTATAAATCCCTATTATTGACTTCAGATCAACCCTAATTTAATTTGATATTATTTTAATAACTATGCATTACCAAATTTTTTTAGGAAATTAACATTTCATAAGGTTTTTCAGCTAATAGAATTTAGTGAACTTTCTTGAATATTAAATTAGAATGTCAAATTGCCGGAAATTAGAAGATCTGTGCAAGTTAGAAATTTGGACTTTAAAACCTAGTTTCAAAAAAAAAAAAAATTGTGCTCACCTAATAAGTTCAGTCTTGCTAATGCTGAGGGTACTAATCAAAAGTTCCTTATTATAATCTACTTAGGTACAGAAAGGCTGTAGTAGCTGGAGTATTGTTGTCTATCAAATTTTCTACCCCACTTCAAAAGTACTGTGTATCTCAGAAGCTTATGGAAACATAATTGTCTCCCTGGGAAATGGTGTCTTTTTCTCTCATTCTCATTCTCTCTCTCTCTTTTTGACTAGATTTATATTCCAAAAAGTAGTGCTTAAGTACATTCATTTAGGAACACAAATTCATGGTTATTAGCATGCTGGCTCTTGAATTTGTACCACTAATACCCTAACCCTCAAATGTCAAGTTTTTTTTCTTCCAATTGTCAAGATTTTTTTGTTTACAACGGTTTGATCTTGGTTGTGTTATTGCATTTAGTAGTATGTTATATACAGTAGTATATAATAATCTATGCTATAAGAGTCAAGGACAAGAAGGTGAATATTTGGACAAAAAGGTGAACATTTGGACAAGAAGGTCCAAATCCCATTATTTATTTATTTATTTGTATAATCTACTTGTTTGACTTGAGCAGATTGAATTTTACTTTAAAACATCAACTTATTTCAGGATAGAAATCAAATTGTGTTTACTCTTCCCATCTTCATATTGACTTCAATTTAATGTAAATATGTTAAAAGACATATTGGTTCTCTCTGAAGATATTTAATAAATCCATTGCCCAATCTTTCTTCTATGTTGGCTTCCTTCGTGTTCTTTATTTAACATGATAACCTTAAGAAAACCTGAATGAGGTGAGAGAATATTTTCTTTCTACCTGTGTTAGTGTTCACATCTCCTGTCTCTCTTCTCATCTCTGAAACCATCAGAAAACCAGTATTTTAAGCCAATTATGTTTAATATATTGAACAGCCTCTCTTACTTTGCAAAGTCCATGAAACTCGCTTTCTTCAGTTTTAAAGTCCCATGTCCTCTTGCACTTTCAGTTACTCTCTGTTTTATTGGATTGAGAAAAGACTTATGCCAAACTACTTGGTGGTGGAATGTGATTTTCACAAGACTATTCCCTTTGGTCTTCAGGGCTTTTGTGGATACAGAAGAGCTACTATCACAACTTTAATAAACTTGTCTTTGAAACTATTGAGTTATGTCATGTGAATTTTCCCTTGGGTCTTCAGGATTTTAGTAGAAACAGAAGAGATACTATCACATCTATAATAAACCTGCTTTTGAAACTACTGAATTATCTTCTTTACCAGAGTGTAATGGTGCTGATATGTGGAAATAAATGCCCAGGTTGATGGGTTATCCTGGAGAATGGATTTCATGCATAATCTAGTCAGCATTTACTCCCTTGGGTTTAGTGTGTGACAGTTTTTCTGGCTCTATGTTTGCTAGACCAATTTGTGTTCACGTGCTTTGCTTGAAGAACTGGTGACAGTACTCCACAAAGATCAGACAATCTTTAGTTTTCACACTTTGCTGGATCTGATTTAGATTTGATCTCTGCTCAATAAAATTTATTGAGGCAGAGGATTTCTTATTTCTCCTTATATTTTACTAATTCCAGAGTTTCTTGCATACAGAGTAATTCATAATTCTTTTTACAATTCAGTAAAAATCTCTCTAATATCCACACACCACTGTCATCTTATTTTTCAAACACTTGTCTTTGCTCATCAGATTTCTGTTCTAAGGTTACATGAATTGAGAAGGAGTATGTATGGCTATTCTTTTTCTAAGCTCTTGAATTATTTTTATTTGACATGGTCAACATATCCAACCACTGCTTCATTACCGGGAGCCATATTCCCAATGCATATGTTTAATGCAAGCTCATTTAATTTTCATGTTGGTTTTTATGCTCAGCATTGTATTTTATTATATCATGATACACTAATTCTTTACTTATATGCATAATTTTAAATCAAGTGGTTCTTATACTTTATTTTTTTTCTTGCATTACCAGAGTTTCTGGAAAGATTTTTGTTTAGAAAAAAGTATCAGGGTTTAATGTATTCAGAATTATTAAGCCAACCATATATTTGATCAAAATAAATTTAGCTACTCGTTAACCATTTTATTCCCATCTCAGATTGCTTACTACAATGAAATTATTTGATTTTCATAACACTTGTGTCTGTTTATCATTTCCATGAACCAATCCTTCTTGACTCTCTTTCCTGCTGCATAGCTTTCCAGACTTCTCCCTCGTACTGTGTAAGTACTGACATAATCACCCTACTGGCAATGATTGGCAAGCATTACCATATTTTTGAAAATGAAAATTATTCAGGTCAGTATGCTTTTTTTTTCCAAGGTGAAAACTGCATTCATGGCTATCAGATTTTAAAATAGCATTTGAAAGAGCAAATGGATAAGGTGGGAATGTGCACATAACATGCCCTTGTGATTACTAAAATATAAGAAAAAATTTGTTGTGTGTTCTTAGATCACATGAGTCTTACACAAAATGCTATTAATGACTGCAAACCATTATTTTCAGACCAGTACCTAGTTCTGTAGAGATGGAGTTTTTACCGTGCAGTCAATCCTGTGCACTACTGTGCAGATTCACTGTTGAATTGTGAAATTATATGGACAGTAAAAGTTCCGGAGGAATTTTGGTCTCCCTCAAGGATGAGTATACAAAGTCTCTTGATCTACAGAGTCAAACAACGGAATGTGAATTTTACAAGAATCTTAGTCCTATGGTTTTCACATCTCTCTTTTCTTCAAGGCAAATATCAGTGCAATTCTAAAGACCTGAAAAATAAAAAATAATAGGAAAAAACATAGTATTCCATGCTCCAAGAAATATGGAAATACTGTCAGTACAATCACATATAAACACTTTCTACATGTTTGATGGTACATACTTTATTGCTTATAAATCAGAGAAAATTGTATATGTAGCTGATGCAATTTCAACTATCCATGAAGTTCCCAATTTAAAGTCCCAATAACAACAAAATTCAAAAGACACATCCTACTCATATCATTAGGGGTCAATTTATACCATAGTCCAAGGTTCAAGTGCAAGTTATAACAATGCTTCAATTGAAATTGCTAGCTACTCTTTTTATAAGAGTAGGACCAGATAGCAGCAAATGCAGCAGTATCAGTGTGGCAGCTCAGGCTTCAGCAAAAAGAACTATTTCCATAATTTTACAGATGACTTTGGAAGTCTATGAAGGCACAGTTTTCAAACTAGCTAGTTTATTGCCAGTTCAGCTATTTCTAAATTAATTACAATCAGACATGGAGCAAATGAATATGAATCAGTATTATACAGTCGGCAAGAGAAGTGTCCTGTGTGTTACTTTGAAAGTATGATTAGCAGATGTATATAGTTAGAGAGAATTATAAAACTTTTACTGTAGTCTTTGAAATGATTGGTAGTCCTAGAGAAAAGTGAATATGAGAAAATCTAGAAAAAGGTGTATAGGAGAAAAGACTTTGATTCTATACTCCAGAGCAGATGGATGGAAAAGATAACAAGAAAATGAATATGAAAGGAAGGACAAAAAAATGTAAAACAAAAATGAGCAAAGCTGATCAAAGATGATGAAGACACAACAAAGAGAATTTTAAGAAATCTACAGCACCCTGGAAAATGAAAAAGTCCCAGTCAGCACAGTTGTCATATTTACTTTGTTGAAGAAACATCCACGAAACCGGGTCAGAGAAGGTTGCAGGCTGCTTCAGAAGCCTGTGGAATTCAAACAGACTTTTCCTTTGTTCTACATTTTGGACCTGGATCTAACACGCAGGTTTAAGAATCCATTTCATCTAATTAAAATTTGCACCAATATAAATTGAAGACAGACGAGTATTTATCCTCCCTTCCCATTGATGTCCAGTTGCTTCTGAACTTCCCCAAGCCTCTTCAACATCTTTTATGAATTTTCTGTTGGAGTGCTGGTGGATTAGTTTTAAGCTTGTTCTACATGCCCTTTGCTTTGAGATCTACAGACAGATGTAGGAAGGAAGTAAGAGCACTCACTGTTTTGGAAGTCAATACTTATTTATACTGCCCTAAACCAACTGTTGAACTATAGGGAATACTCATATTGAATAAAAAAGTTGAATTTACTATAAAAGTATAATTTTTAATATTGTAATCAAATAAATTAAAAGGTCTAGCATGCATACATAGCAGTCATTAGAAAAATATAATTGTATAGAAAAATTAATGTATCTGTACCAGCAACAAAAAAGGACATTTCTATTTCCAGAACCTCCTTCTGCTGAAGTGCATCCACAGAGAGAAAATAGTGAGAGCTTCCAGTTAACTTTCAAACATGTAATCCTAGATAAAATCCATCTCATTTATTCAATCCAAATGTCAGTAGGAGTACAGACTTTGTACTGAATCCTGTATATATTAAAAGAGAACAAAACAAAAAATGGTGTACTTAAAAAAACAGTTGTTCTTAGAGTCTAATGATGACAGAGAGAAAATGCAACTTCCATGAGGAAAGAAGATGACATGCAGATGTACAATTTACTCGGCTACATCCCTGCCCATTCAAGGACTTCCTAGCAGGCTACCTGCTCCTTGATACGTCCAGTGTCCACCTCTTTTCCTGGCACTGGCCACACTCTCATCTTTTTCTCCCACCCTTCTATGTCCTTGCCTGGACTCCATGCCATGCTCACTGCACCTCTCCCTGTTCACATCCCATCGCTCCCAGCACACGTCTTGCCCCAGGAGTGCAGTCTCGCCTGACCCCTGGGCCGCCCGGTGGCCTGGTCAGGAGACAGCACTTGCGACCAAGGCACAAGATTGGCAGAAGCCAAAGGTCCCTTTATGAAAGGCTCACCGCCGTGTTGCGGGTCGAGCTGGGGCAGATGAAAAGGAGAGGCGAAGCGACGCAGATAAAGACACCGGAGAGGTCCTCTTGGGTGGAGAAACAGGAACGGGTTTATTGAAGCACAGGTGTTGGGGTCCCAAAGAGGCACAGAGAGCTCAGGGCGTGGGGTTTTATACTAGGCTGAGCCAAGGGGAGGAGACAGGGCGGAGAAAGGACACAGCCAATTACAACATGAAGGGTAATGACAGGCAACCAATAGGGACAATCCAGAGGAGGGACAACAATACATAAACCAATAGTGAAACAGGAACAAGAGAAGCTTCTAGAACCTTATAAATATTTAAACTCAGGAACATACATATGCGCCACATCATTAACCAATAAACAAAAAGAACAGGCAGAACCTTCTGGAACAGGGGAAGAAACAACCTGCCGACAGAAACGCCCCTAAGGCGGGGATCTTTCAACTGGCCGGCAAGGCANTCTTTAAACTGGCAGGCCAGGCAACGTGCCGTTGTCAAGGGTAGGCATGTCATCTCCTGGGTCTGAGCTGGAATCATCCATCCCATCATTATCGCGGGGGGGAAAATGGACCCAGGAGATCAATTCAGGGCCTTGCGGGGCCTGAGCCACCGCAACACAGGAGCAAGGAAGGCTCTGTCTGCCTAATTGCTCCTGGTACCTAAAGGAAAGAAGAAAGAAAATTTTCAGACAGGATAAGTAGTTAGGGTAAGGTTGCTCTGATTGTACCGGATAGCCAATCCCATCCCAGGCACTTGAATTCCTAGAGTCTTGTGGCCAGGGTAAAGGCAGTAGAGAAAATGGCTGACAGTGTCACAATACCGTCTTAGGGTTCAGACTGCATGAAAAAAAAACCCCAAATTATTAGTGATATCAATCCTTAAAAGCAATACATATGACAGTCATCCAGAAGACAAAACAGAAAAACTGTGCTTTCCAAGGCACTTATCATTTTGTCAGACTTTTGAAACAATTAATGAGGAAAGACACAAACAGTATAGCTAAATGTTACTCCAGCATAACCAGAAACAAAAAAATTTCTGCCTTAGCATATATGCTTCAGGTGAAATGATAAATAAGACAGAAAATTACTAGGGAGTTTTCTGTTCTATTATTAAACTAGTACTTTTAATTGCAATTCTGTAGCACTTGTTTCTTTTCTGCTTTATTAATTGTCTGACAAAGAAAACTTTCTACCACAAAACAACACACAAGAATCTACATTATTAGAGACTTTTTAAAGTAGTGCTGGGAATACATCTGTGGCTTCAAACAAAAAAATAATTGATATAGAAAGACCTTTTTCTGTGTTTTCCTTAAAGTTTTACACTCTCTCTTAAATGTATTTATTACTTAATGATTGGTATAAAGGCACTTATTTGCACAGCTGGGATAATGCCTGTTCATAGGGAACCAGAGTGATATATTCTGCAATTGCAGCTAATCTGTTTTGTCTAAGTGTTTGTTCTCAGAGGCCAATGTCTGTCTGGAAAGTTCTTGTGTGTTAGAATGAACGTTATTTCTTTCAGTGGTTTCTATTTATCACTGTGCTGTGAGACACTACTGGCAATTTAGAAAAGAATAATGCCCTCCAGGTTAGAGACCAACAGCAGGAGCTGCTCCCATAAAGACAAATGTACTAAAGATTTATCTGTTTACCTATGTAATTTTTCCTCTTTAAGATACCAAGGGATTTTTGTGCATCATTTAGTACTGATTTGTAAGAGGTTGTTGTCTAAAGCAAAGAAACATAACACCTTAGCCTTTTTTCACTAAAAATTCCTCATGTTTTAGACAATTTGAAGAGAACAGAAATTATTTTATAGTGAAATATATTTTCAGAGCTCTTAATGAACCTACTAAAACATATAATTACCTTACTGCTCTGAGTACATTAATAGTTTGATTCTCAGTAGAATTGGGGAGGCAGGGAGGGGGAAGCATCTGTCATGTTTCCAGGAGCTATTCCCAAGTACTAAAGATAGGCTGTGAATTTAAAACTTCCATTTGCAGAAAGCAATGATAAAATTCTAAGAATTAGCGCTGTGTTGAATTAATAAGTTAATTATAGACTTAATTTGTTTTTGTATACTGAGCTGGCATATGGAATCCTCATTAAATCTAATGACAGGTTGTTTTCAGAATATTTGCTAATAAAAGCCACAATAATGAATGATTTGAAGAAACACTGAAATAAATTTTAAAATTTAAAAACATCAGCAGTTGTAGATTATAATTTGTGGGCACTGGCAGAAAGTTTGAATGCAAAGAAACTGTTAAAAATTGACCTTAGGTGTAATATTTGACATAGGTAATTTTAAAGAGAGAGACTTGTACGTGTGTAGGGAACATATATACATTTATAACAAAATGCAAATAGGTGTTGCAAGAATAATAAAGGTATCATAGATATCTGCTTTAACTGGTGGCTTGAGTATATTTATGGGAGACATATTTCTGGGTGTTGATTTTGAGCTGCAGGTTATGATGTATGACAAAGTCGTGTGGTCAGTGACAACTGAGATGCTTCTGGAAAGTGAAATGAAGAACTTATGAAATAAACCTGAACATTTGACTTCTAGATCAGTCCTGAAGCAGCATGATGAGTTCTTCCTGGAAGAGATCTGTGTTGTTTAGAAATTGCTGCTCATCAGTGTTTTTCTAGTGGTTGAATAAAGGATATGGGTTTGTCCCTCTTTCCGAAAGTCTGCTTCCAGAAGGAGGTTCACCTAGTTTCTCATATCCAAAATATTGCTAAAACAAAAAGGAAAAAACTGTCTAAAGTAGTGTTTTGTTTGGAAGGGTGAGTGAAAATGAATAAGCTAACTAGAGATGGAAGAAATGGGGAACTTTGTCAAGACCCCACTGTCATTCAGAGTGTGAAACAGCCAACTTTCAGCAATTACAGAAAACTCACTTCTTTTTCAGGCCTTGCATAACCACCAAATTTAGACTGTTCTAACATGAGTCTGGAGATTAAACTTCATAGATTGTCTCACTGCAGATAAGTAAGGGAAAAATTAGAGTTTATGTCCTCAAAAGCCAGATTTTAATTTTTCTTGCACATTTTGCATGGGTGCAATCTGATGAAAATTATCACGGTTAGATATCTGTTAATTATTTCTGAATTTCATCCTTAACTCATATAATTATGATGGTCAGTGGTTGCTTGGTTATTTGCTCCTACTAGCTTATATGAGAAGGGTTTTTCCTGATTCAAAATCAAAGACCTTAAGCCAATTCAAATCTCCTAAAATCTGTATGAATAACTGTATCAAGCATCAAACAAAAGTTTTGTTAAAATTGATGTTCTTTTTCATAATGTTCCCTAATGTAGAGCACTTAATATTTTTTCCAGTGCAATGACTTAATTGATTTTATATCACTGTATTCTGTTGAATGATTTATGTTTAATTTCTTGCTGTCCAATTAACAGTATAATAGATTGTAGTTCATCAGGGATACTACATCCTAAGCAGTGTTATCTCTTCTGAAGGTGAAAGTCAGTCTTCATCAAGCCATCACTTTAAACTGATTCAATCTTCAACATTTGACGTCCCAGTTGTAAATCTTCAAATTCCCTTTACAATTTTTTGTTTTAGTCCAAGCGGTACAAATACTCTATCAATCTTTATTTTGATTATAGGATGCAAGAAAGCAAAAACCAGTAGATGGCAGATGTAGGCACATCTATTGATGAAATAAAAAACTATATAAAATCAATATTAGTATAGTTTTGGGGAGTAAAGTGAGGAAAGCATAATGTGTTACAAAGAGGACACCAAATTATATTACTTCCTCCCAAAAAAATGTGTGTGATGATAATCGACCAGGAGGCTAAACTGGTACTGCAGAGGCTTAAGAGATCTTTAGGAGCTATAAGAGAAAAAGCGATATTTTGTTTTAAATTAAAAGAATTTCACATGACTTGGTGAGAGAAGATTCTAGACATTGTCTTTAGAATTCCATTGGTCTTCATGCTGAAATTACTTTCAAGCTTGAATATTTGTGGGAAAGAAAAGAAGGATATTCAAACTATCTTCTAGGGAAGTGATTTGAAACTGCAATTAAGGGAAAAATCTGGAAAATAAGAATATTTCAGACAAGAGAGAGAAAATAATTGAAGACTAATAGGAAGACAATTGAAAGGTCTTGAGAACTTTTTTTTCTGACAGTGTAATGCAACTATCATTTGCTTTAAGTAACAAATAGTTCCACAAACACTGGAACTAATAGAGTTGTGTTTTCAAATGATTTGTATTTCATCAAATGGCTTTTTAAATGAAGTAAACTAAGCCTGCAGCATGTTTCCTGTCCTTATTAAACACTAGAGAACTCATATATGGAGGGAAAGAGAGAATGAAAATGAAAGCTAGATAGTGTCTAATAAAGTTCAAACTTTGATTGAAGCTTTCCCAAGAATTAAAACATTTATAATCTCTCCCTCCTATCTATACTCTTCAACACAAGAAATGCACGTATTCAGTAATAGTGCAGTTCATACTCGGGTCTTTCCCTCGGTGTAGGTATCATTGTAGCCCTTTTCTTGCCCCTGGCTAACAATTTTCGCAGAACTTGTAAGAGTATAACATCTGAAAACTCTATCTCTCTGTCAGATTTGATAGAAATGGGCTAGCCAGTTCAAAAGTGCTAGAGTAGCAGGAACAGCCATGCTCTCACAACAGCAGTGACTCATGAACAGCCTGACTAGAATGAACTTTTTATTCAGGAAAGAAAGGGAGAAAAAATAAAGAAAACAGAAAACTCCCTTTGGGAAAGTTTCACCAGTTTGTTCATTATTTTTCTTTGATTTTTATTATGAAGACAGAAAGACAAGTCTTAGTTTTGTGTTGCTTAGTCCTGATTTATAATGCTTCCTTCTGGTGCACTGGGCACGGAGATTTCATTTTGAATCTGTTTAGCAAAGTATTAAGTTGCATCCCTGGCCAGCCAGTTGTCTGGTTCGTACTGCACTTCCATTCTTTCCTGCTGGGTTGCTTTGCTATGAGTGAAAATAATTCTCTCTACTGAACACATCATGTATCAAGACATTATTTCAGACAAAAATGTCTGCACATCTCGTCAGTCAGAATTTTTGGAGTACACCTTGGAAGTAGTACTCTGTCTAGAAAGCCTGCTCCTTGGGGAGAAAAGGGAGCTTCCCACATTGAAGAACTAGCTCTCATCACCTAACATACCCCAAGAAGTAAATTAAGTTTACCGTTTGAGATCAGCTAAACTTATTAAAAAGGTAGCAGATACAGGGGTCCTTGGCAATGAAAAGAGTTTTCCTTGCAAGTATTATGCACATCCAGGCAGTGAACAAAGGTAGATGTAAGCCCTCAGCTGGAGTGGGTGCGGGAGGACAGGACACCACGGTGGCATTCTGCCAGCCAGATGATGACTGCGGAAGTGACCCCAGCAAATCTGCCCACCCACAAAGGGAATGGCTGTGCACAAGGTCTCTTAGGGCATTTCAGTCATCATGGACATAGATGCATTTCTGCCTGACCTTGACACTTAGCTTTGTTCTCTTTCCATTTACAAACTCCTACCCTCTTGCCTTCCTTCTGAAACCATTTTCTTTTCTGCCCTCCCACTCTCTCTCTTTCCCCTTTCATAGGAGATTCTCCCTCTGTTGCCATAACAACAGACAGCAACCTGGCCCTGGCTGGGCACTCCTGCCCTTTTCCTTAAAAATTCAACCTCATGTAAAAGCATTTGTGTTTCATTCTTTCTCTCTGACGAATCCTTTTCCCTCTGTCTTTAATAGGAGAAAGACTCTGCTCTGCGTGTGGCCACTGTCCTCTCTTACACCATCTCAAACCACTGTTTTCACACCTCAAAGAAACACAGATTTGATGTTTAATTATCCCCTACTGAGCTTGCTATATAATGTACTCAGAAGGGCATGCCACTTTGCAAGCTTCACTGTGCAAGTGCGTTTATCTTTGCCATCCTGGTGCTCTTCTGTGCAATCACTGCTCTGCAGCTGCACCACCTGGACCAGATGCAGATTGATAGAGAAGAACAGCTCTGCCCAGACAAAAGGATAAGGAAATGTGGAGAGCTGTGCCGCAAAGTTATCATATCAGATGGTAGCAACAAAAACGTCCTCTCCCCTCAGCTAATCTATAAGACTAAAAGAGAGCAGTCTGATAATGTTTTTCTGGTCATTGACAGTGAACAAATCCTATAATTCTTCAAAACTTCTGTACAGTCTTATTTTGAGTCTTGCTTTAAGGGGAATAAATTTCTCGCCTGAAAACCAAGACAGACACAAGTCCATACACCTGTATAAGTGTACTTAATTTCAGTTTATTTTAATCTTGTAGCCTAATGTAATTGTGACTCCGGCATAAATGATTTAGATGTTAATAGGACTTTCAGATCAATTCCTCTTTTTGAAACCAAATCATGTGAAATGCAGATGGGAAAGTTATCTTTGAATTCACCCATTCTGTCCTCTTACAGTGTACCTGGCATTGAGCAGAGAGGATAATTTTCTGGAAGTCTTCAGAATTTTAGAAGCCTCCAAGGCTTCTGATAAGTATCAGAGAATACTGAGTATGAGCTGGCTGGAACAGCAGGCAGATAATGTCAGCAGCACAGAACCTGCTTTTCCTCACAATTTTTAGAAGCTCTCTAATGTTTCAGTGCTCAGATATTACCAGCATGGAGTTCAGTTCTTTACAGTATCTACCTGCTGTCCCAGATATAACATCTCTAGACCACAGAGAGGTGTGGATAGAGAAGGAGCAGTGGAAACATTATTTCCTTTGGCTGGAAATTTATGCCAAATTTATATTGACACTGCGACCTCCATGACTCTTTGGGGAAGATTTTCATCTAACTCAGCATATTCTGCTAAACCTACATCTTGCAGAAAATGGCCTCTGTAGGTAAATTCCATCTGATGAGTAGCTGCACATATGCCAGTCCTGCTACAGATCCCCATTTTGTGAGACTGTGCTCCAAAAAGGGTAAGAGATGCTTTCTACATAAATCCATTATAATTGAATATCACAGAAGCACATCTCATCAGAACTGTTTTTCTAGCAGAAGGTTAACCTGCAGGTAGGCTCCACCTCCCTTCTATACTTTTCAGATGAAGAAGACTGCATGCATAGTCATTGTTACTGAGTGATGTGAGCTGACACAGAAGAATACTGTAAAAACTAGAAATTCACCCCACTACAATGCCATGTTAATCATGAATCCCAACTAACTATTGAAGAACCAGTAACCATAGGAGGCTTTAAAAGTTCTGGTACAAGAAGAGGAGAAAGGAATGTTGCTCACAATCTGTGTTTAGGAGCTGAGAAACTGCAGTGTGAGTTTCCTGTTACCCTAAACTGAAATAAGTGTTCATTCCCAAGGCAGACCTTCAGATCATCTATTTAAGCAGAAATCGTATGAGGGAAGGAAACATGCATGAAAGATATAAATATCTAGCTCACATAAAAATTATGGAGACTGTTATAATCCCACATTCTCCCCATAAGACACCCAGTTTGTTTTCAGGAGTTGTAGGGGCTTAGAAGAAACAAGAAAATAGTTGTAGAATCTTTTATTCAACTAAACAGAGACAACTTTTTTTTTGTTTTTGCCCATCCTTTCTGCTGAGCATTTCACATTCATAGCCCTCTTACTCATCTCGTTAGCTATAGTTTTTGTAGCATTAGAAACATTAATTTATAAAACTCTGGCATTGAATTGGTGGACTAGCATCAGACAATGACAGAATAAATTTCAGTGGTATGGTAGACTAATAGAGGGCATGCTATGAGATCTTTAGAGTGTTAGTTTAGAAACCTCAAAGTGACTTCTATGCCACTCAGGTTGTACAAAAAGGAAAGAACCCTGAGTCAAAACATTTCTGTCCCCCAAAATGAGTCTGACAGCCCTGCTTCATCCACTGTCTAAGTCCTAAACACAGTTAACACGAAATTCTGTTGCTGATAATAGTGTTTAACAGGGCTTCTTTCAGAGCTTCTCCAAATCTATCACGTCTGGTTCTCACTGAATCATCTACGACTATTATTCTATCTCAAGGTCTCCAAATTCAGTTTTAGAAAAATGAAATGTGATTGTTGCACAGCTTTTACTTCACAACAGGAAAGAGAAAGTTCATTTGATATTTCAGAACATTAATAAGGAAGAATTTGTAGCAAGTAGGAGAAAAAAAGGCACAAAGACTTAGTCTAATGAAATAGACACAGATAAAGTGTAAATAAAACTGGGTATTGACTGAGTTTACAAATGAAACAAACATGGATTGAACTAAAAACATTTTTTTTTCCTACAGCTAATAATAGCCCCAGCAATAATAATAATGGTTCCAGTGAAAAAGTTATGACTTTTTAACCAAACTATTCTATATTTATGAGAAATAAACATTATCACACTGTTCTAATATTAAGGACAGCAAGAAAGTAGAAGCAAGGAAAAGGCTTATGAACAGCTCCAGTCTGCTTTATTTGTCTGCACTTGATTTGAATTTTCAGTCATGGGTGACATAAATCTTCCACTTGCTGTTAATATATACCATGTCTCATACTACACTCATCAACAGTTCACTGAGTTGACTGGCCTCCAACGTACCTGTCACCCATCACAATTAACTACAGTCTCTGTCACAAGCAATTTAGTAGATACACATCTGTGCTCCGTCAGTCAGTCCCAGCTGTGTTGTGCATATGTCTCATTTGATGAACCCAGCTCAATAACAGGATTCTTGAAAAAGTGTTAAATACAGTGACCTGAATCAAAGACAACAATGTTTAATCTGTTTACAAGTAGATCAAATTTACATACCTTCTGCTCTCTTACAGGCTTCAGAGATACATTGCAGTGCCACTGGGCAATTCGCTTTCTTTGAAAGCTGTCTTTTGTCCAGAAAAAAAAAAAAAAAAACGCAACTGCAAATAATCTCCTAGAAGGCAGTGAAATAAGCAATAGAATTGCTAATTATTACCATTGGTATGGTAGATTTGACTCGTGGTTGCACCTGAAGAATGCTGATATATGCACACATGCACACACTTGACTGTCTGGATTTTGCTACATTTATTCTCTGTGCTGATCTTAAGACCTCAAGAGCTTTATTCTAACAGGAATTAATATTTTAAATAAAGTGTGTTCACCCATACATTTGGACTAACCAATCTGCCACATAACTACAAACCCACGTTCATTTCGTAGCTGGCATAAACTAGTTGCTAAACTACTGCCAATATCCCGATACCTGATATACAGAAATGTTTGTATTTCTCAAAAAAAGAAGGGCCTTGAAATCTTACATGATGTATTAGTACATCAAGATTTTAAGGCTGCATACATTTTAAGAGCATAGAGGGAAATGTGTCAGATCTGGAAAATGTATATCTGCATTTAAAAAGATTTCCCTTAAAGTACCCCTAAAGAATTGTTCCTATCATAGACCATTCACTCAGAGGCTGTTCCTTTGTTTTATAAGCATGCTTGACATTTCAATGCCTTTTTTTAATGTTATGCTGTCATATATAGCTGTGCAAAAATTGCCAAATGAAAATGGCAGTATTTCATAATTCATTTGTCCAAGTAAAAGCAATTACACAAGTCACAAGACAATGAGCAGTTAGTCTCTATAAATGCCTGCCTGAAATGAAAAGCACAGTGTGATACTCAAAGAGATTATATTTACTCTTACTGAAATGTTCAAAACAGTTTTTTATAGGGGAGAAACTACTATCATCAGATTCTCTAGTCATACAGTTCAGTAAATCAGACTCGATCAGCCTGTTTTGAGGCCAGACATTGCCTACCTTACTTTAAATGACATCCAGTAAACACCAGTGTTTTCTTTCAGCTCCAAATATCTACTCTCCCCAGTTTCAAACACTGTGCTAGTGGAAATAAAAGCTAATGCCACATTTAAAGCTTTCCCACTTCCATGAATAAAGTAAAGGAGAGTTGGGAGACAGCAGAGAAGTTGCTGTGTGCCATATACTGGGATGATGTTAGTTCTGGGGAACTGTTTCACCTTTTTTAGTCAGTGGGAAATTCATTGATCTGCCGTAGCTTCTCCAATGTGATGGTTAGTGGCTTAACCACTTCATCCACCTGTTCCCTCAGAACCCATGGACGCATCTCATCAGATCCCATGGACTTGAGCAATTGTGCACTTTCAGGTCCCCTAGATGGTCTGGAACCTGATCTTTTCCTACTATGTGGAGTTCTTTGTTCTCACAGTGCCTGCCTCTGCCCCCAGCAACTTGAATCACTTTGCCTGTGAAGATTGAGAAAAGAGCTGTTGAGTACCTCATCCATATATCCTGGCAAACCAGCTCTCTCCCTGTGTCCCAGGTGACCTGATCTCCCATTTCCTTCCAGAGTGCATACAAAACTAGTTCCCTAGTTTTACTTTTTTTCACTCTTTTTGGTATACTTTTCTTTTTGGCCTTGACATCCCTGGCCAGACTTAATTCTATCAGGGCTTAACTTTCCTAACCTGATCCCTGGCTGCTTAGACAATTTCATTGTATTTCTCCCAAGCTTCCTGTCTTTGCTTCCATCCTCCCTAGGCTTACTTTTTGTGTTTGAGTTTTTCCAGGATTTCCTTGCTCAGAACAAGGAGATATGAACAGACTTATTAAAGACGATGTCAACAAGCATGCAAAGAAATTAGGTGAGTGTAGATATTCTTCACTTGGTGAATACTTCTTGTTTCAGACTAATCAGACTAATCAAACTTGGCTTACTGTGTCTGGAATCACTGAGTTTCACCTCACTCAAGCCTGCACAGAACAAGAATAAGTGTAACCAATGGTGCCACCCTAGAGCTACTGAAGTCAAGCAACAGTGGTTTCTCTGTCTTGTCCAATAGATGGATGGATTTATATCTGAGCAAAGGCAGTGTGTGTGTTGAGGAGATGAGTCGTAGGTGTGGATGATCAGTACACACAAGTGCTTTTCTGCTACAGATATTGAGTGCTCATCTGCTGTAACCTGCATCTGATGAAGTCCACAATTTTGCTGCCTCTACTATAACAGGTAGAAAATGTTTTCTTCCACCGCAAAAGTGGACTTAAAGAACAAGTGGAAAGATTTAATAAAAATATATACAAGCAAATGTAAGGAAAAACTAATTAAAAGGCATCCCTGTGCCTTGTGAATCCAGTGAAGATTCTACAGAAACTGTCTCAGCCATACCTCTACTTACTTGTTAGCAGGAGGAGCAACATGTAAGTCTTGGTAAAGCTTTTAAAGATTGCAGAGTTGTTTAACTTATATTTTAATTTTTTAGGTCCTCAAACACATTGCACATTTCCTAAGAGGTTCAGTATACAAATAATTTCTTGGTTCATGGATTGTCCCTCTTAGAGCATGCAACCAGAGAATAAAAAATTCAGTCTGTGAAATAACTGATTGCTTTCATTATTTAAATACCATATTCCAAAAATAGCATTCTCTGTTAGCTGGGATTTCACAGCAGGCCCAAATCATTTTTTAAAAACTACTAGATAACCATTTGATAGAAACATCCTAAACAGTTTATGGGAATTTTCCAACAGAAAGAGACCATGACTCTTAGTAGATTGTCAAAATAAGATAGTACATCAATTTTTTATATGAAAAGCAGCAATAGAAGAATCATATAACAAAAATAAATTACGGGAATGCAAACCCCTTCATGTACTGTACATGCTACCTACAGTGAATCAAAAATAATTAATTGTTCATTTTTATTCATTTTTATATAGAATGACTTTCCAAAGGGTATGTTATGATTAAGTGGACCTACCAAGTAGCTCATGAATTGTTAAAGAGCCCTTGCCCATCCACTAATTTGTTATTAACCTGACCTAAAATCACAGCTTTAAAATTTATAAATCTATGTGTCAGTTTTATATGCTATGTATATATAGAACATTAATAGGCAGTGTTCCTGATAGAGAATTTAAGATAAAGCGGTTGTTACTTTCATCAAATGTAGAATAGTACAAGGTTTTCTGAACACTAGCTAGCAAATGCTGAGAGAGAGGATAGCTGCATACCTGCCAAGATCTGATAACTGAGGTTCGTAGAAATACCTCTGCCCATTAATTAAGGTGCAAATGAGACCATATGCCAGTCAGTAGTAAGGGTTTTATTTGATAGTAAATATGAGAGAGAGAGAGAAAGGAAGAAATAGAAAATAGGTGGGGAAGACAGAAAGAAAGTGATTGGGAATAAGGAAAATATCACCACTCCGTGGATCCCAACGCTGTTCCGTTAATCCTCTCCAGCTGGTCTTCTTGGTGCTGGAAGCACAGAGTCCCATGGGTTTACATACCCTCCAGCCAGGTGGCAATGTCCAGGCCTGTCCCCCTTGGGGAGGGGGGCAGTCTCTCACAGCAGACTCTGGGTCTGTGTCATCACCTGCAGTCCTGTGGTGCAAAGCCTCTGGGGAGCACTTTGGGGGGTCTTTGATGGATCATGGCTCCCCCTCAGCTGCCTCTCACGTGAAAGTCCCGTGGATGTGCCCTGTGGGGTTGGGGGTTCCACAGCTGGGCAAGTTTGTGTAATCGGAGGATGGGTGTTCTGACCAGAGATTATGCCATGTACCCAAAACCTCCTCCTTCCCCCCTGGTTGGGAGTGACTCTGTGTAAACCTGGCTTCTGTGAGCCCAAACTCAGCCGGGGATGATTCTCAGTGCAGTTGGTGACTTTGGCCTTTTGTGGATGCATGCCTTTCCCTCAGCTTGAGATGACTGAACAATAGATTTCCCTTTATCTAATCAGTTTAGCTTTCAGTCCAAAGTCCCAGTCTTCAGGGAGGCTTCTTTGGTTGTAGCTTCTTCATAATGAGCAAAACTTTACATCAATGTTTGAGGCATGAACTATTTTCAGTCTCTGACAATACCCAAACCCTTTCTTCTGCTGCAGTTTCTTCTTTTCCCCCTATTTATCCCCTTCAGTTGCTTTAGTTCTCTCAAAACATGCTTCAAAAAGTAAACATGGGATATTTGGTACTGCAGATTTACTCACATTTAGTGATCTCATTTAAAAGATTGTGCTTATGTTGGCACTATGTCAATGAAGCAGGAGTCACTGTGGTGACTTGATTTTTAAATCTTCACAAGCTCAATTTTGGGTAGAAGCCTATGACAAAACAAAGATTTTCAGTTCCTCTGTTTGTTTTCTAAATGAAGTATACTTAATTCTTTAGGGATATCTTAAAGAAATTGAAATTAACTGAAAAGCACAGAGCTTTGCATTTTTTCCTATTTCAGTTACAACTATTACTTTAAAATTAGAACTGCTGAGGGGAAGAGAATAAAGTTACAGTTAAATTTTGTTAATTGGCCACATTTACTACAAACTGAGAAATATAAAATGCAAATGCCATCATAGATCAGACTAAAGTTCTATGATCTGACATTCTGTCTACTGTATTGATTTCTATTGCATGCCTATATAGAATGCATATTGTTTTCACTCTTTCAGATTACTTCATTCTCTCAAGGAAAATGCATATTTTCCATTGGAAAAAATGAATACAGAAATGTTGCTGAGACCTATTTAATCCCATAATCTAATTGTAAACTGGCACTATTTAACAAACTCAACATAAACTGGGAACAGAAGAAAGAAAAAACAGTATTAGCTGGTAACTTCTGAAGTATCCATACCCACTAACCTTGGGTTGCATGCTATTGAATATCACAAAGGAATTCTGTTGGTCACAACTTGCCTGCCAGTAGTAAAGAGCTGTCACATCTAATACACTTCTTCTGCATTTTTGTATTAGCTGATGGTATCAATAATTTCAGTTCAAAGAAGTTTGATAAAATGAGAGGCATAAAATTGCCCCATCTGTTCCACAAAGGACAAGGAACATTTTGTTGATTTTACAGCACAAGTACAGCCGATGAGGTCAAGTATTGTGTCACTATTACTGGGGCTATATGATGGACAGGGCATTTCTGGGAATTGCAAACTACACTCAAATTCTGAGGTTCAGGTCAGCGACCTTGGGACTTCATTCACATGAGAGATGAAGTAAGTACTCAAAATTTCATACAAAATATAAATTATATTATAAATTAGAATAAGACTTCATACCTGTATATTTATTAGTAGCATAAACTATTTCACACTATATTATACCTTTAAATCATTTTGCACAACATACTGACATTAGACATGATGAAAAGTAAGTATCAGAAAGGAAGGATGTGCCATCTGTCTGGAATAACTGTGTAAGTGTTGAAAGTTGCTGCAAAACTGCAAAGATCCATTCATTAAATAAAAGCAAAGACTGGAAAACTATTACCTGCAACAATAATAGTACCTAGATATAATTAGAAAAAACATTATTAGATAGTTTGAAAGTAATTTATTAAAATTGAACTGTCAATTAGCTCATAAAACCTAGTTTCCTAGAACAAATCGATTCAGTGAATTGAAAAGGGTTCTAAACAGAAAGGAGCTTATTACTGTTTTGAAAGGAAAATAAATGCCACTGCTTCATGCATCAACAGACAATTTACCTTCTTGTGTGTATAGTGCAAGGCATATTTATTGTGCAAACATATATGCAATATATAGATAACAATTAAAGGAAACAGATTAAGCTATGAGTTCTTACAAAATAAAAAATAACCCCAAGACAAACCAAATATTATATTGATAATTTTCATTTTCATAAGTTGAAGAACTAACTTGAACTTTTACCAGAAGTTAAATGTTTTATTATTTCACATTAGTCTTGCATTGTAATTATGATAATTAGCACTCTACTTTCTATTCCTTCTGAAATTTTACTTTTATATTCTTTCAGCTATAAATGCTCAACAGCTAAAGATTTATAAAATTACTCAGAAAGTATCTAAACCCAGAAATATTCCCAGGAACAGAACTGTCCTTTTAAATATTAGTACCTTCCCTTGACATTTTTTAGATATTTTACCTTAAGGAGACACTGACTGAGACAAGCCGGCAATTCTGACTCAATGCTTTTGTAAAAGTGTGGGGCAGAAGAGGGGAAGAAATCCCTTCAAAGGCTTTTGCTAGGAGATAAGAGATCAGAACTCATCCACAGGGCTGAATTGAAAAGAACAGCATAAATGTTCAGATCTTGGGGCACCAGGTTATGGATTATTTCCATTTCTGGACAGAATGGCTTACTACTATTATATGAGAAACAGAAATCAAATAGATTTATGGTGTGGATATTTATACAATAGTTAGCTGATGAACTGCTAATGCTAAAGAGAAGCTTTCAGTGACCCCATTTCAGAAAGAAAATAAATAAAACCCTATTTTTAGTTATGTATGTGGGTTTCCAAGTTGCTAAGAAAGAATATATATACATATTACTGCACTGGTTTTAGTTTGTGCTTCTGTTTTTTATTCTCTTCCAATTTTGTATTTATTATATATCTGGGGAATGTGTTGTATGGATGAGAGATAGAAAGATAGGTCCTCACCTTCAGACTGCTGAATGGTATTTTTACATTGTGTTCAGTGAGGTAGTTTTTTCCTGTTTCATTTGGGTAGCGGGTGTTGGGGGTTTCTGTGGTATTTTTCATGTCAAACCATTGTACTGTGAAAGATATCTGCAAATTTTTGGGGGCTAAACATACAGTTCTACACTAACAGGTCCATCTTCTGCTTTCCTTGAACAAGACCTTCAGGGGATATATACTGCAGCATGAAACAATTTATTCTGTAATTCTCAATCTTTCAGGAAAATTTAGATTGAAAATGAGCAGGGAATACTATTTTTCTTTTTTCAGTAACACCTTAATGAATATAAATTTGTTACAATAGCTCCTGATTTCAGTTCTGTTTCTCAGATGGTTTTTCCAGTGTTTCCGACAATATCAGACGCAAATGCTCTCAAAATAAAGTCAAGCTATTGTTCTTTATAATTCTTTGGTGCATTAAAGAAAGAATAGGTCCAAAGATAGATGACAGAAGTTTAACAGAACTGTACTATAGACTAAACTGCTGGAAATAAATGTACAAACTGTAAAATTATCAAACAATTAACTTTTTGGACTGCATTGTGATCTACCCTTAGGGTAAAATAGACCAAAACACCTGTTAAATAGCATAAAATCTAATTTTACTTAATGGCCTTTATTTCTCTAATTTGCTTAGATCTTGGGAAAAGATGCGATCAGGAAAAGTATTTTATTCCCACTGTGGAATGAAGTGCCAATTTGTTCCAGTTCCGTTCAGTGTGTGTATTGTACTTATGCACAAAGAGAAATTCATTTGCAGATGAATTTCATAGCTCCAGGAATTTGCTACAAGAACCATGATATTAAAAAAAAATCAAAAGACTTTATCATGTATGCATATATGCTCCTGGAAGGTACACTCTTGTTTTGTTGGGGTGGATTTTAATGACTTAGGACAATAAAAGTACAATGGATTATATTAAAATCATAGAAATTATTCTCTGAATGTGATTGAGTTCTTATCAGTTCAGAAATGCCTAAAATGAACAGCATAGTCTTCTGCACACAAAATGCGAAATGTATGGAAGAGTATTTCAATCTTCATCATAGATTTAATTTAAGTCATAATGTAGTAGAAATCAACTCTTCCAGTATACTTGGCCCTTCTGCTGGGCTTCGCATCCAAAAGTCTCTGTAACAAGTTAATTGATCTTCCATAAGTAAATCTTAAATATCTTACCCACACAAACACACCAATACAAACTAGTCCAGCAAGCCCAAGTGTTACCTCCTAAAGTAAGGTGACCTTGGGAAAGACTTTGAAATATCAGAATGTAAATTATTTTTCTAAGACATTGCTCCTTACAGTCCGTTTCAAATTCCTAGAGAAAAGCTGAAAAAGAAGCTTTTATCCATTCAAAGAAAAATTAGGGGATTAAAAAAATGGGGGGTTCCGTTTCAAAATCCTAGAGAAAAGGTGAAAAAGAAGCTTTTATCCATTCAAAGAAAAATTAGGGGATTAAAAAAATGGGGGGTTATACTCCTTGAATGCAAGTCAAACACTTATAAAAAGTCCTGCTTCCAGGTTAACTATCCAAAAAATTAAAGAGAAGTACAGGAAAAGTGGGTAAATATTAAAGCTAAATTAGTTTTATATCTAAAACTTGCTAGTTACATGGGCATTTGGTAACTATCTATTCAATGGCAATATAGAGGGTATGGGCAACATGAAAATTAACTCATAACACCTGGGCTCGAATGTATAACGCAGGGTAGGACATAACTAACAGAAGAAAACAAATCGCATACAAATGAGTCCCACATCATTCATCTGTAATAACAATTAAGTTCAATTCAGGGTTTATATTTCCCCACCCACCAACAAAGCTGACTTGAGATTATTTTTCTCCTTTTTTTTCCAAACAATTACAATCTATATTAGTTGAATTATATTACCACATAGAAGTAAACACTTATACTCCCTAATGATGACAATCATTTTCTAGAGAACAAAAGGTTCAGTTGCTTTTGGGTTTTTTTATATAAAATGTATCTTTGTCTATAATAATCAGCCATTATTTCTGGCAATATCCCTGTGGCTCCCCTGCCAGCTGGAAGAGAAAACAATTATATAGTTGGCATTTCTTTAGGATAGCAGCTTCAGAGTCACTGTACAAGCAACTGTTTTCATCAGTGTTATTTAGATACTTAAGAATTACCTTCCCAATTTGTTTCAAGAAATCATTTTCATCCTTTGAGATTCAACCCAAAACTGAAAGATATTTGATAGTCAGAAAGTGATGTTTTCATCTGAAAGTTACACAGATGTTTAGAAGAGAGTTTTAGAATGCTTTATGGCATTTACCAGTGATTTCTAGTTTTGTGTGGAAGAGAGACATGGAAGAGGTTTCAGGTCTGAGAAAAATTTATCTAAGTAAGGAGAAGATGCCCCATTCCTTTGAAAGAATACCTGAATGCCAGTCCCTTTCCCTATTACATGTTTTAACATATATCAGGTTTTGTAAGTAGCGTTTTCTAGACATAAGATAAAAATAACAAATATGAATGCAAACCCATTATGAAAAAGCCATTCTCCAAAAGGTAAAGGGATGAGGCTTCTAAAAACCAAAAAGAAAATAAACACACGCCTTGTAGAAAATTTCAGCTACTGTCATTATTAGCTGGCTGATTTCTTTTTGGCATCACAAAGATCTTCAGGGAAGAGCTGTGAGATGAAAATGCAGTATGATCTCTGGTATGAAGCAGGCAAAAATGTGATAGATGAAAATGATGGATATTGTAAGAAGAAATCTGATATTGGTACCTGGACTTAGGAGGTGGTACACCACAAGGTCACAGTAAAACACAGCGCCACAGAGGTTTGGGAAGAATCTGAGAAAAGGTTTAAAAAGCATTAAGAAGAAGGAAATTATGAGGAAAGATTCAAATGCATAAAAAATAGGAAAAATTACCATGTATTTAGTCTGGAAAAGTATTTTTAAGGAGAGTAATTAAATACAATAGCCGTATTTCATGCTGAATGGAAAAGATACTGTTTGTGGGTGGATCTAGAAAATATCTTAAGGACATATATAAGGTGAGGAAGGAAGGGAGATGACTAACAATTGCACACTTAAAATTTAATGTACTATTGCCCCTGAATACAGTGTTGTATCCTGTATGAACAGCATCAACATAGGTATAACAGAGTGCCATGGATTTTTAAGGTGTCAGGTTGTAGTATAGGAGACAGAAGGAGAGAAAGACATTAAAAAATATTTATTAAAGACAACAGCAGAGGAGATGTAGCTAAATCAGTTGAAACAATCTGATAAGTGTATTGGGATCAGCAGCTGGCCTAAAGAATGATACACCATAGCAGTATAGACAGTTTTGTATTCTTACCTGTATTTATTTAGTGATCTTTCACATGGGAACTTACTGCAGTTCCTTTGGCAGGTCATAGGGATTACTTTGTGCTTCTCCATATCTTCAAGCTGTTCTTTTTATCCAGAGGCATGAAATTTTCAGTATTTGAGTAACTTAGGAACTAACAGAAAGACAAGATTTGGAGCCAGGCAACTACATATCTTTACAAATCTGGCCCTTAGAAACAGAAATCCTACAGTTATTTAGTGGTAATTTTACTGCTCATGTGTTGTGGTTTGACACTGGTCCAATGGCAGGCACCCACGAGAGACACTCGCTCACCCTCTCCTGCCACTGCTGGACAGAGGAGGGAAAAGGAAAAAAAAATTAACGAACGCTTCATGAGGGAGATGAGGACCGGGAGAAACACTTCAAGGGCAAAACAGGCTCAATTTAAGTTGCAAAGTGAATTTATTGCTAACAAAATCAGAGGAGGATAATGAGAAGTAAAATAAGCCCTTAAAACACCTTTGTCCCCCAGCCCCTCCCTCCTTCCCACTGACAGAGCAGGGAGCCAGGGCATGGGGGTTTGGTCAGTCCATCACAGAGATTCTCTTCCACTGCTCCAGGAGAGCATGACACATATCCAAAAAAGTAATTAAACGTGATCTGGGGTCATCTACCTATTTTTCAAGAAGACTGGTTGTGAGTGAATTGTGGTCCACGTATCGTAAAAACACACAGTTCTGTATGGATACATAGATCTTTTCAGGAAAAGTTATCTCACCGTTTCACACATGTGGCTAAATGGCCTTCAAAATGCAGGTCATAAACCAAAGAGTGAGATCTGTTTCAACTTTGAAGCAACTCATATGCATAAATATATAAATCCAGAACAGGGTACCTAATAAATTAATTTCCTAGGGAAAACAGCTGAGTATGATCCAATAAAACAGTGGAGAAACTGCTCATACAAGTTAGCATCTTAATCATGCCTCTTACTGTGCCTAATGCTCAGTGAAAAACTGCACACAAGTTAGTACTTTTAGACTGGCCAGATCCCCAAATTAAAGCCTGGCACATTGGCAGGCACTACATGGCTTCAAAACAGATGTTCCAGGAATTATACAGCCAGTTTGCAATTGTGTTTTCTCTGTCTTCTCCCCATACCCTCTACTTTTCCCATTCGTGTGTCTAATGCCTCAGTAGCTGATGATGTTCTGACAAGAGCAAAGCTTCTCCAGATTTCCATGGGAGTTATATGCATAGAATATAGCTCAACATATAACCATTACATGAGGCCTTGTTACATTGTGCTCACAATAAGGGGAAAAAAGAGAACAAACCATTACTACGTGCATCATGTTCCGTATCCTGTCCCGTCCCATGCTTTGTACTGTAGGTAAAGGCTTTTGCTTTGAAACCAACATTCTGCCTTTCTCATTAGATAGACCCTTCACAGTAATGAACTACATTATTAAAGCCAGAAGTACAAGGCCAAACAAAATTAGTGGTAGAATAAAACAACTAGGAAAAGCTTTAGTTTGCTTCCAAAAATCATTAACTGTACAGATGTTTAGCCATATATAATTAATACAGTCATTTTGGTTTTCAGAAATGGCCAAAAAGTTGTCTGGGAAAATCTAGGAAGCACTTCTTAAACTTCCAGTTCAAGGCTTGGCTACAGCTGAGATGCATTGATTCATTTGTGGCCAGCAGGTTGAGAGAGGTGATTCTGTCCCTCTGCTCTGCCCTGGTGAGACCCCACCTGGAGTGCTGCATCCAGCTCTGGGGTCCCTGACATAAGAAGGACATGGAGCAAGTCCGGAGGAGAGCAGATGATCAGGAAGATAGAACACCTTCCACATGAAGACAGACTGAGTTGGGGTTGTTCAGTCTGGAGAAGGCTCAGGAGAGACCTTATAGCAGCCTCTCGCTACTTGAAAGGGGTTTACAAGAGAGATGGGGGCAAACATTTTAGTAGGGCTGGGATAGGACAAGGGGTAATGATTTAAAACTAAAAAAGCGTAGATTCTGACTAGATATAAGGAAGAAACTTCTTATGATGAGGGTGTCGAAATGCTGGAATGGGTTGCTCAGAGAGGTGGAAGATGCCCCATCTTTGGAAACATCTAAGATTAGGCTAGCTAAGGCTCTGAGTAACCTAGTCTTGCTGAAAAAATTGTCTCTGCTCGTTCCAGAGGTGTTGGATTAGATGATATTTAAAGATCACTTCCAACTCAAACCATTCTATGATTCTAGTCCATGTTCACTGTGAATTCCTGTCTTGTTTCTGGGCCTTTTGCTTCTTTAGGAAAAACTCCACATTAATATTTTTTCTGTATTATCCTTTACCCTGTACTTTCTTTTCACTTTTTTTTCTATTTGCTTTTTCCTTCTCTATCCATTTCATGATCACTTGCTCTCCCAAGAAGTCACGAACACTCATGCAACTTTTTCACTTCCTTTTCTTGTCACTCCTGATTTCCTTGGCCCCCTAGGCCAGGCGTGTTGTTAGTGTTTACAGTGTATACTAGACAGGAAAACACTTTTTTTTCATAGTTAAAATACTAAATCAAAGAATATTTATATTAAAAACATTATTTCAAAATAATTTCCTGCTTCAGCCAGATAACTAATTTTGCATAGCCCAGTACAGATTAGAAATACTTATTTCATGTCCACTTCAAATAGGATATAAAATAGAAAAGGGCAATAGACTCTACAGCAGACACTAGGATTTTTTTTGCTAGTACAGTATTTAAATGGCATCCAGTAGTACAAGTCTGTCATAATAAATGAAAGTAGCATCTTATGCACTGTTCTAAAAAAAAAAAAAGATAAAGTCCGAGATGTAAAACAGGAAGAAAAAATATGGACACAAATTTATTCTGCAAGATAAGAAGATTCAATATGAGGATATTACAATGATAATGTGAATTAGAAAACTTATGTATTTTCCTCTGAAGATCATATAGTTTACTTTAAATTAGAAGCTTATATACAGCTTTCCTTGTAATCTTGTATCACATGGTGTCTAGAAAACTACTGAACCTCCACAAGCACTGAAATCACTGAACAGACAGAGCAATTTTTACAGGGTTTAGAAGTGACTAAGGCAATGTACTAAAGGTAAATATTAGCTACTAGGTACCTTAAAAAAATAGTCAGATTAGGATTAAATTTGACTTCAACAATAACAGTCAAGGAAGGAAACAAAAAGAAATGAAACTTTAGAGAGTATATTCTGCAAGTATGGGAAGGAGTGTTCTAACTCTTCTTTAATAACTCAAGAGAGGATAATTTTTTCCCTAACGAAGTATTGGCTGCACACTGACAGGAATAAATTTGGTGCCTGGCAGCAAAAGCATCTGCTAAAACCTACTTAAGCTTTTATAAATCTATCGTGTGGTACAACTTTGCTATACCAGACTAGCATAATAAAACAAAAACCTAGACTTCTGGCATTAAAACTAATTAGTAAGTAGAGTGAGGTTTGGGAAAGAGGCCCAGATGAGGTCAGCCACATGGTAAAAGTTTCTAAATATGTAGAGACCTAAAAAGTAAGTATGCAATGACAACAGTTCTTTCAAGTTTTAGCAAAAAATAAAACCCCTCACAATCAAATAAGCTTTATACCTTTTGAAGGCAAGTAAAAGCTAGCAACTTTTCTCAAGTTTGTATAAAATAAGAGTCCCTGCTGAGACTGTAGTAACCGCAGTGACTGCTTCAGGAATCCCCTAGCCTTTGATCTCATCTCATCCTGGACAGCTATATAAAAACTCTTTGATTCAACTAATGATTACTTTTCCTCAAAACAATTTAAAGGAGCATCTGTATGTTCTTGAAATAGAATGGAATGGAGGAAGATGCAGGAATGTGAGAAACACACTAGAATGCAAAAGGATTTGAATCATTAAAGAATGAAATCCATCTTCAGAAAGATGAGGGAAGAAAACACTGTATTGCTTTCACCTTCAAAATTTCTCCTGAATTGTGTATTCATGTTGCCACCCAGTTCTGAGGAAAACCACTCCCTAGAAATATTCTTACTCATTTTTAAGTCTTAAGCTTCCATACTGAATTCTTGGTAGACTACATGTTAATTAACAAATTGCATATATTTAAAAAGGAGTCTACGCAGTAGTGGAGGAAGATGTCGGAAAATTCTTTTAACTTTAGCATGATAATGTTTGATTCCTATATCCATGGTTAATGCTTGGTTTTGTAAAACATTGTGCTTAGTACAAATGCCAGAGATTAATGTGGCTTTGTGTTTATTCTCTATATCTGAGACTAATGCTCTTGTGCCAACTATTGCTTCCTTATTTACTTATATCAGCGTTTAATATGTACTTAGTTTTGAGAACGAGGGTTGTGTGTCACAGCGAAGACTAGTAAGAGAAGTGCATTATGACCTGACCATATATTTGAGACACTCTCAAGGAGAAAAGATTCTTTAGATGATCCGGAACCGCATCCAAATAAGTCCACTGAAATAAGTAGCATATATGCATGTATTGAGGAAATGTAATGAATATGTAATAGGGATGTAGTGAATATGTATTGGTTTCATTAATATAGCCAGGTCTGTTAAGCTGCTGGGTGTGCATGTTAGGTGGAGAGATTCCCCCATGCACGCAGTGCACTAAAAAAGTAATGCTGTCTTTCTAACCTAACAAACTGGTTGGAAAATTTATTTCCCAGTTTTCAGTGACACTGAGGAGGTAAAACATTTGGTTTATCGTCAGAAATCTCAGAGGTTCTTGTATATTTTTTTTAATACCAATATTTACTGTGAAATATCCTATATCAATCTCTCACACTGTTTTTGAAAAGTAAAAATGTACCCTAGATTTATGTTATTTTTTAAAGTATGGTCCAAAATTGTTCTTATGAAAGGATTAATCTTTGATTGCATCCTATGCTGACTGATCGCTAAAATAAAACTAAATTCAGGCCAGAGAGCAGACTCAGCAATGTATGTAATTATTTAAATTTAAATCTGGTGGTCAAGGTCTCAGGCTTGATACAGCCTAGTGGGAAGTTTAATGTTGGAATAAAAGCCTATTCCACAGTTGCATCTCTCATCTGCAATGATAAAACTTGAGTTGACAGCTGGAAGAGAAGCAGACTTAAAGCTTTGTGGGTCAGCCACAAGAGAGAAAGGCATGCTGACACTCAGAAAGCATTAGCACTTATGGAAAAACCTACTCATTGTACAAGTACCAATATATTAAGTTAGAGAAGAAACTCCTATACTGGTAATCACGAGCTCTCATGAGTCATTTATTGGAAGGAGTATGAGCAAATATTCAACACTGCAAGAACAGCTCTGTCTGTAGCAATCAGAAAGAAGAGAAAGAATGACTAAGGAATCATCTCTAAGAACAAAGCAAAACTAAAGAAAGAATATTAACTGCATATCTTGTTCATTAATTTCCAAAATAACTGTTCCTTAAGGAGATATATTTCAAAAAGCTGTTTGCAAAAACTGCTCCAATAATTTTTTCCTGTGCTGATTTTTAGAGTTTTTATTCAAAATATGAAAAACCAGAAAGAAGACCAGATCAAAATCTCTAATGTTTCTTGCACATCAGCCTCACCATCTTGGTTCATAACATTAAATCTCTTTTCACCAAATATTCATTCTCAGTCTCTCTCTCTGAGCTCTGTAGAAGGGCTAGAATTTCAGTAGCTGGTAGGAACAATATGCCTTTAGAAACAGACTTGACAAAAGCTTCAGCCAGGAAAAAGAATTAGAAAAATAAACAGTCCAAAATTATTTGATGCTGGCTCCAGGTATTATTAAATGGATGATGAATGAGGGTCTTCTATTTACAACCAATTTGTTTGTTGTGGTTTTTTTAATAGAGAGGTATATTTCTCCAGACACTGAGTTCTGGTCTCTGTCTGTCTGTTTGTTCTCTTTTTTATTTCTTTCCTCAGATGATATTTATTATTGATTAGAAAATAACATTTTTAATGACAAACAAACCAATGCAATCCTAAAGTCAACAGCTGGCAGAAATGAACAAGTACAGCACAATGAATATATGAATAAGAATTGAAGCTCTGAGGTAGGGTTAGATTTTCTTACACTGTCAGGCTCAGGAAATGTGTGATTACATCTCCCTCAGAATGACCTGACAACCCCAGCAGCAGTTTCTAGAAATATTTCTAAGTAATAAGTTAGTGGGAAACAAGTACATAGGTACTTTTTTCCTGTCTATTTCTCTTTCTAGCTGTGCAGTATTTGATTATTTCACGTTATGTATATGTTTATATATAATAGTATAAGAGGAGGGAAACAAATTTTTTTTCTCATAATTTTTAAGCCTTAATTATGTTACTTATGTTACTGACTCATTAAGAAATACCAATAAGAATAATGCTATTGTTACTGGCCAAAGGTGAGAAATAGTGGCTAAATTTGTCCGTCTGTGTTTGTCAGGATAGATTTTAAATTCCCAGATATGCAAAGATCTTTAGGTGAATTACTAATTTAAAAATTACACAAGAAAGAGAAAAGCAGAGGAAGAAAAACAGATCCTGCATCAGTGCACTGAGCTAGATTTCACTCATCTCAAAAAAGGTAACTGGAGCTATTGTAAATATTGTTACACTTTTAGTGCTGTCTCACAATATAGTGTGATTTGAATGTTGTGAAAAAAACCAGCCAGGGACATTGCAAGAATGTATATACATATATGTATAAAATTAACTCCAATATTCAAAGTGTGTCCTTTATGCAAAATACTAGCATACACTCTGACAATAAAACAAAAGTTCCCCTGAAAACTGTACTCGCAAACTGTTCTCCAATGATACTAAAATGTAGCAGGAATTTATCTCACTTTGTGAAAACATATTGTGCTTTTTGTAAAGATGGGGTCAGGCTTTCAGAGCTGAAAAATGTAAATCCCAAATATATTACCAAAAAAATTTATGGCAAAAAATTCTTTTTGAAGATGTTAAAAATGGTACAGGTAGTGATAAAAACCCTTATGTTTTAGACCTATTCTTAATGAAAATTAGTTTAACTTTGAACATTTTGTCAATTTATTTTCAAATTTTTATTTTAAAAACTTGCTTCATTCTCTGATTTCACCACAGAAGATCATTTTTTTTTTTTTTCTGTCATCTCACACTAGCTTGGAATTTATAGTCATCAAGAAATAAGATTATTTGATTTCTAATTCTGCAAAAAGTTTTTTGACAGAACCTAAAATAGTATTTCATTTAGCAGGGGGGAATCCTTGAAGACTAGGCTTTCTGAGCTAGGACAATTCACTTTAAAGTAGAATTTAGTGTGACTGTTGTGGCAAAATTACAACTATACTGGAGTTTATCAATACTTGCTGTCACATAATTGTGCAGCTTCAATACGGGAAGATGTGTGGCAGAGCTGGCTCACCTCTGCTCGCTGCCTATTATTCTCAGTGTTTGATGAATAAACTGAAACAAAGCAAAAGAATATAAAACAGGACATCAGATGGTAGAGTACATTTCCATTTCTTCTTTGGACAAACATTGATATGAATACTAATGAGCAAGCAGAGCACTCATGTTTCACAATAAACAAGGTTAAGAAAAGATTTGGACTAAGGCAGTACATAGCCCCTTTTATTTTCAACTCAATATTTTTCTGGTGTCAACTATGTGATTTTAGACTTATCTTCCATCTGAATTATGCAGGTTATTCACCATACAAAATTGATATTATAATTTAATCTTCCCTCCCTATTCATTTGTAAAGTGCCTATAAAAATGGCTCCCAAATGGAAGACTGTTAAGAACAATGACATAATAAGCAGAATAAACCATATTTCAATAAATCTCTTATTCTGCAGAAAGCTGCTTTTGATTTCTCTGTACACTGAAAATTAAAGTCTAATTTATGACTTCAGTACTTTCAAATGTTACTTCTTCAGCATGTGTTAGGAGTGTTTTTTCCTGGGTATCACAGTGCAACAACAGATTATTAACCAGATATTTCTACAAAAGAAAGAAATTAGAAGAATAATATAAAATCTGTATTCAATTATGTGCACACAATTTTCAGAATATGCAATGTACAGAAGAAGAGCCAAGTAACTTGTAATTGTTAAAAAATAGCATTTTTTTTTATTCATTTAGAGGAAGAATAGAAAACAAAAGCAAGTCAGAATTTTATGCCCAGCACTGATTTTAAAAGCAAAATATTTTTCTACATAGTACTCATTTTGCAGATTACTTATTTTCTACCCGGTAATGCATTTTGTTTCTTTTTTATGTGTACAAATTATGAAAAAATATGTTCCTACTAGAATAAGAAAAAAATAGTTGGGAATATTCACCATCAATACTATTTTAGTTGGTCAGCTGAGATAGACAGCGTTATTTCTGGACTTGCTCTGGACGCATTCCAAGCAGCAGAGAAAGTACAACTGTGTGTACTTTCAAGGGTAATTGCTGTGCAGGCACGTGTGCATTCACAAGGTGGAAACACTACTTTTTCAGTCATACTTGTGGGCAAAATGTGACTCACATCTTACCTTTGTAAACAGATATGTTATCAGAAGACGTTGTAACTGTTTAAGTAATTGTGATGGTTTAGTATCTTCATGGTATGATATAGTTGTCATTTCCTGAAATTCAATAAATATTTAAGTACATTTCCCTGTTTGCTTTCTCTGCATACACTGGTTACACGAAACATGCTATGAGCAGAGTTATTCCCAAAATATATCATATTATCTTCTTGTTGTTGCAAAATTGTTGAATTTGAAAAAAGAATAGAGCATTATATTCCATTTTCATAAGCAGAAAGCAGTTCTTTAAATTGAAATTAAAAGTCAAATTTGCCCACAGATAGTTTCTTTGCAAACCAGTGCCTTTTTCCCTAGGTTTGACAATGCTTTTGATATGGTTCTGTTCTCCCAGGCATGAAGAGAGCAACAGTGTTTTCATTTAGCATGAAATTCACACCTGCAGAAAAGCACAGACAAAGCAAAGAAGGGTCTAAGTGGGTGGTAATTAGTGTAGCTTGATAAGGTTAATCTGTGTGTAACAGGGAATTATCTTTTAATGGGTATGAAGAGACTACTGTAGCCTACCTTGACAGTCATGGTAGTTTTCCAGGGACTTTTATCCCTGTCTGGAATTCTGTAAATGTATTCTCATGGTGACTGTTCTGTCTCTTAGCACGGGTGAGCATTCCTACACCCAGCAAAATACATGCATACAGATCTTCATGTTAAGAGACCAGAAGAGCTGAGCAAGGCACACATTAGTGACTGTGAATTGGTGGCAGGCACTGAACTTGCAGAAGGACGCAGTGAGGACAAACGCAGGACTGAGGCACTGCCCTGAGGTGTCTCAAGGGCTGAAAATTATGCATTTAGCATAGTGCGGGATTTCTACAGGATTCTGGAAGACGCTTAGTACTGCTTTGGATGTATCTATTGGGTCTTTGAAAGCTGCGTCTTGAGATAGGACTCAAGTTCACAAAGCCAAGTGGCCTAATCTATGTTACCTGGCGCAACAAAACCTCAGTATGAGCAAGTTGCTGACACTACATCATCAAACTGGATTGGTAATAAGTACCTCATTGCTTAATAAGATAAATGGGAAGGACTACAGGTAGATATTTTAGAGAACACATTGTTTTATGCTCAAGTATTACCTTTTTCCTGAAGATTACTGAAGTATGTAAACCGGTGTAATTTTTTCTTCCGGGAAGATCTGCAGTATCAATGAGAGCTTCCATCGGCACAGTCAGAACTCACATGAAACTGGGAACCAATCTGGATCTCAAAAATCATAGGAGGCTGCAGTTTATAATATAGCAGCTGATATCCTATCTTATCTTCTTTTGTGGAGCTAGAAAAATTCAACCTTTTGTGAGTCATTTATTTAGGACGAGAAAAATGATGAAATCCTCTTTAAAAATACAGTTTTGATTCCCTGAATACAACAGAAATCAAACAATAAAGTTTGAAAGTAAATAAACAAAAATACTTTTGTTCACTGCTCTGAGACCTTTTTCAATCGTATGCACCTAGAAACTCTTTTAACTTCCTTTTTAGCTCAAGGTAAAGTTATCTTTTTTGTTGTTATATACATATTTCTCAGCAAGCTACACCCACTCAGCCTGTAATCTTTACATCCCTATTTTTCAGGTGTTTTTTCTTTCTGCCTAGCTACAAATTTTGTGGCATAATGTAAGAAAAATTATAATTTTTAAATTATTAATTATTGGGATTTGATTTAGCACACGGTGCCACAAACATAACCAAGGAGGGCAATGAGCCATGTATGAGGGCAGACAATTAGTAATTTGACTTTGTCATTGAAACAACATTTCCTGATTTTTTGTCTTCAGGACAAATACTGGCCAAAAAAGCGTTTTCATTCCCCGGATAAGCTCTTCTCTGGACAGATCTGTATTCTTGGGATGAAATTACTTAGTGGTTTAACCATGTTCTTACTCATCCTGTCTTAGATGAAAGGTAGTGTTTACAGCTGTCAGGCTGAGTGAGGTCTAACTTAAACACAGTAAGGAAGAACAATGATTTGGCAGCAGATAGCTCATCAACACTGAACAACATAGCTTGTATACAAGCTGGAGCTGAGTTTCTCTTGCCTATGCAAGGCACTTTTCTTGCATGTCCAAACCAAGATGCCTGAGGATTTCTAGAGAACTGATATCCATTACATCTAGGATGTGGAATTTACTTCAGTGTGGCAGTTTTCACCTTTATTTTCTCTTTATACATGTTTGTAAATGTTATTTTTTTCATTTTGCAAATTTCAACTCTAGGAAACTCATTGAACTCTAGCAAAAGAGCTACCATCTTCTGTAACAAGAATATAGTCTTCAAAAGCTGTTTCTGTGACTGCCAGAGACTTCAGCTTCACTTCATTTTTCAGTCACTTACAAAAGCAATCTTCATTGAGTACTGTTTGTCCTTGAACATTAGTAGTTTAGATTACCATTTGCTTTTGAGGATTCCGAATTCTGATAGCAGGTTTGAATGCTGATAAAAGTTAGAAAATAAATTAAAAAATGAACCAGGTAAAATTAACAACTGAGAAAAGAGAGAAGGGCATTATAAACAGTAAAGTAAAACACAACTTTACTATTTTCACTAAACAGACATCTTGTTTTTCAAGTGGTTATTATAGAGCAGAAGTGTCAGGTTTACTAGAATAATATAAATCAATGAACTAAAAAAATTGAACCTCAACAGATTGCTTTTTCAGAGAGCAATCTGTTTTAAACAGAAGCCCTTAAAAATCAACACATCCCCAATCTAAAGTGAACCAACCAGTATAAATGGTAAATTGTGTTATTCAAATTCTTTAAAAGATGTTGTGGAAATGCTGCGTGTTCCTACAGTGTCACACTGCCCATAACATGACTCGGGGCTGTCTCAGATCCCCATTATTCCTTATGATCTCTGCTCTCTTTCATGGATTTGTTAAAACCCAATTCCTCACTGCCACAGCTCTAGGTGTGTGCTTATTGCTCCTTATTTATATTCAAGTTACCTATCCCCACTCCTCCATTCTCTCTCTTCATATAACTGTCTTTTATACAGACTTTTTTCTCTCTTTGGAAGGGTCTTTCAAGTTTCCTCCTTATCAAAGGGCCTGTGTTCAACAATGTTTTTTCTTCTCTTGTCATTGCAGGTTTTCCAGAGTTTTTGGTCTTATAAATTATTTACACTTTATCAAATATAACTGTGCTTGCATTTTATCTCCCATCTTGACAGTAGCTGAAAATACCTTCAATTTTAGCATGTTTTATTGCTGAAATACAGTTTTCCCATTCTTGCTAATGCTCATGTTACTTTATGCCTTGCCTTTCCTCTGTTCTCCCCCTCTTGCCTCTTTTCTCCAATAGGGTTATTCTGTTTTGTTCTCCTTCTAAGATCCCTGCTGTCTCTCCACCTTTTCAGACATGTACTTTTGTGTTCTCTATTATTATTTTCCTGTTATGTCTAGGAAAGCTGTTCATGGTGTTTGCATTTTGACCTGTAATAGGAGGAGAAGCTGTAATGAGACAAAGGAAAGTAAGGTAGTGCATAATGCCATTATCAAAGCAGTAGAATATTCTGAGTTGTGGAATATTTGCATTAAGCAGATTATTTGTACTTATTATTTCTTAGTACAAAATAAACCAATTATATGTTCCCACACTATAGATGTTGAGGGAATAGGCAGATAGATAAATTGGTCTGCTGGATTTGTGGACGTTCTACTTCTTACACTAAATAGCAAAAAAATAAGGAATTGTGTGTTGTTTCTGTATGTAATTTTCTGCTATCTCAAACTCAATCAATGTAGCTTTCCTATATAGATCACAGCAATGGTTCCTATAATGCCAGTGAAGCAGAAAACATACAGATGCCATTAAAACAACCAATCTATTCAAAGCCAATAAAGTAGGAATTAAATAACTTACATCTGCATAAGTTAAAATAGGCGAGAGGAGTTAATTAGAAAATCTTACATCTGCCTGTTTTCTTAAGGAAATTACCTTACAAAATTCTTCTTCCTTAGCCCAGAGTACTTTAAGGAGAACACGTGGAGAAGAAGAAAAGATAAATTAACTCTTGAAGGTTTTTACACTCCTAGGAGTTTACCTGGTGACTAAGCATCCTGAAAAAAAAAATCTGATCAGGCCCAATGTAGCTACTGCTCAAGGACTCTTAAATAAATACTAAAAAATGTCATAAAATGATTTGCTTCTGCATGAGCTATTCTCAGTATATTTTGCTTTTTGACTAGGAACACAGACAAAGAAGAAATGCACATCACTTTCCTGTTCCTTTTCCAAAAGACTAAACTCAGCTCAGTCATAAAGTTTCTGAATGCTTTCTCCTATTCCCTGGTCAAAAAGTAAAGAACTTTCAGCTGGACTTTGAAAGTTACATACTGTGGAGTTACCAATTTTTTTCGGGGTAGTTTACCTTAGCAGACCCATTTGCATCTATTTATTTTGCATTTAGTGGCCATAAGAGGATGAGGTCCTGAGCTCAAGTCCACACGATTAAAGGAATTCTTGGCCAGAGTTTGACTATTTGACAAATTATCTCCTTCCTTTCCTTTTCCTCTTCCATTCTCCTGGGCAGGGCTTTATTATGAATTATCTCTTGCATGGCAGAAAGAATCCCTTACATATTTTTATATAGTACTTAGCTTCAGTTTCCCCTCACTAGATATAGATTTTTTTTCCTAAACTCCTCTAAGAAAAATTAAAACAAAGTCGCTTTTGAATCATGTTAATAATATCTGATAATGTCAGCTCTGACTCTTTTCCTGTATGTGTTCTCCTGAGAAAATACTTAGTACGTTTTTCTTGAAAAACAAAACAAAACAACACAACACAAAAAAACCCCACAAAATTCAGACACACAAGCACAAGTAAACGTAAAAATACTTTCAAGTAAGTGCATATATGAAGCTTTTTTCTGAGAAAATAATATCTAAATATGAAAAGCATGTTAAAAGGAGTCTAAACATATGGCACAGGAAGATAATAGTGTGTTTAAATAGAATTTAGTATCTGAAAAAAATATGAAGAGTTATAAAATGCTCAGGTGACTATTTTTCACAATTTCTTTATTTTTAAAGTTTAGAAGCAGTTAGGGGTTAATGCAATGTATGAAACTGAAGATTCCTCAAGATATTTGTAATTCTGTCCCCAGAAATTCATTTATTGATCAAGTTGATTAATGCCTTTAGCTCAGCCATTCCGATAAGAGCTAGAAATATGGAAAAGAGAACTCAGGCTTTTACAAAGGCTTTTAAAATGTATTTTATTTTTCCAAATCTAAATAAATGACATTTCAGACAGAATTCTAATAGTACCTGAATGCCACTAGGTAACTAAAATGAAGGGAATATAATCATATTAATTAATCAATCTAATGTTTATTCATATGTATTTACACTTATTTATCATTAATTGATATATTTTAAAATAAATATATAATAATTAAACCTTTTATTATATATTAGTTTTCTCTTGCTTTTTATAACATTTTTGGTACCATTTACTCAGTTATTCTTTGCTTAATTTTCCTTAGTTGTTTTTTCAAATTTTCTCTTTTCTCTTCAGGATTTTTATTTGCTTTTGATACCTTCCCATTCTCTTTTGTCTCATAACTTCTTTCCTCTGCCATTTGTCTGACTATGTCTCAGTTATTGTGTTTTCTTCTTTATTTTCTCCCTCATGAACTCCTGACAACCAAGAAGCAATGAAACCACGATATTAAAAATATTTAGAGTGATATTTTACCTTACATAGTTTATATTTCTAACAGTGTTGCTAAGTTTTATCTTCAATTTTGTCCACTCTGTCTTGACGTTTATTCAGGAATCTGGATTTTAAAAATCCAACTGACCAAACAAACAAACAAACAAAAACAGATTAAAAAAACCCCCAGCTAGACTAACAGCTTCTGATCATGCTGCCCTAATGTGATTGTCAGTACTTTTTATAATATTATGATTTGAGAGTCAATAATATTACCTTTAGAAAGACAGCCACAAAAGCTTGAAATACTTAAAAAACTTG
The DNA here is from genome assembly GCA_013398055.1 of Ifrita kowaldi. NCBI lineage: Eukaryota > Metazoa > Chordata > Aves > Passeriformes > Cinclosomatidae > Ifrita > Ifrita kowaldi. Next base: position 145,455 of record VZRS01012784.1, read on the forward strand.
AAATTAGAGGATGTGCATGTAGCAAATGCTTTATTTATCTTTTATCTCTGGTAAAATTTCTTCTTAACAAGTATTGTTTGCCATCAATATTTATCATAAAATTTGCACTTAATTTTTGTCTGTGTTCTACATCTACTGGAATGCGCACCCTAGATGAATCACAGGACATTCAGCTGATAAACCTACAGACCCAATTCTACTAGATCGTGTTTATGAAGAGGTCTTCAAAATTTCAGGCATATTTCAAGAATCATCCTGTGTCTTAAAACCTCAGTGAAAGGAAAACATTTAATTTAATTTTTTCCAGGCTTCCTCAGCTTTTTTTTTTTTTTTTTTTAGCCCTTTTTTAACAAAAAGAA
>VZRS01012784.1:153893-185912 GCA_013398055.1 Ifrita kowaldi
TCTTGCCTAGAGGTAAAAAAACAAAAACAAAGAAACAGTTTTGGGTTTGTTTTTTTGTTTTTTTTTGTTTTTTTTTTTTAATTTTGGAATTTAAGCAAAGTAAATAATTGCTTGTGTACTCCTCTTTTAGTTGTGTTCTTAGATTCTATTTGCCTTTCTCTAATATTAAAATTGTCATCACTGATAGTAATTTTCTTTTTGTTTTTCTTTACCATTGAGTCCCAGTTGAATGAGGACAAGTGTGGGAGGCCAAAATTGTGCTGGTCATGAAATTAAACCTGACATAAGGAAGAAGTGTTGAGAACTGAGCTATATCTTCTAGAGAAAGTACCCACACTTAACTCTTTTAGTATTGTAAAAAGAAATATGACACTGTGTATGATTGTATGATTGCCTTTAACATTATGCTGCAGTGTTATTGTTTTTATGTTTACCACTGAATTTTATTGTATCTCTGCCAGGCTGAAGATCCCATCACCAGTTTTCTTTACAACAATGTAAGTATGATCAAGCCAAGGCTGTTCTTTTATTGAACTCATGTATTTTTCCATTACAAAACATATTTTTTCAAACTCACAGTCACTCTCAGTCCGATTCTCTTACAAATCTACAAAAGTTTGTTCATTTTCCTCTTAAATCAGAACCTATTAATTGCTCACAAGAGCAATTAATAGGTTCTGATTTAACAAGAGTATGACTATGTATGAGAAAAGATAATTTTTTGCAATTATTATTCTCAAAGAGAAAATATAAGCTAAGTTCAGTAGCTAAAATTTTCTTTAGAATACTCTCAAATAATTTCTGTCTCTTCTCAAAATCAGAAGTTATTGCTGCAATAAGAAAATTGTTACCTAACTGAGGCAGCAACCTTGAACTCTCTTAAGAGATTTCTTCATCATTTCAAAATATAATTGTATCATCCTTCTCTTTGTACTCTTCCATCCTCAGTAGTGGAGAGAAATACTTGTTTAATATGTCTGTGTTTTGTAAATATTAATAGCCATATAAAACTGACTAGTCAGCACATTTCTGGTCTTTATTTTTTAAGTGTTTTTTATAAGAAAGTAGTTATTTGTGGGGGTCTTTTGGGATTTTCCTTCCCTAAAAATATTAGAAACAGTTTACCCATAATAAATCTGGGAGTTTTGAAGTTATTTTGAAGCTCGGTTGATTCAACCAAGATCTTTATGAAGTCAGATTAGATGTTTGAAATGAGATCTTCTGGCCTTACATTCTGTGAACCTATGACACAAATTATATTTTAAAAAACCACCATATCCAAACTCTTGGAATAAGACATTGTATAGATTTTGCTTGATTTTGGCAGGAAAAACATACACAGTAAATCTGTAAAAAAAAATCAGAGAGGTACTTTTTATTCAATGATTATTACCATAGCTAGTCCATGTTATATGGTCTTTCAAGATTGGTTGATACAGGCAACTTTGAATTTAACGCACACCTATACACAAAATATAAAAGTAAGCCTTTTTTTAAATGCATATTCAAATGTAGATAACTTGGAACATAGCAGCAATGTTATAGTTTCAGGATCATTATTGATCTAATAAAAAAGTTAGGTGGAAGTGGTTATTATACTTTAAACTCAGAGGGAAAAGAGCTTATCACTGGAAAATCTCAGTAAGTCTCATACTTCACCAGATTGTAAATACATAGTAAGTCATTACCTTAAATCCCATGCCTTCATTTCATAAAGTTGTCTTAAACACTGAACATAAATGCCTATTTGAATTAACCTCTCCTGCAGGTAGGAACACACAGCTGTAGAAGGGAAAAGGCCAGACACATTGAATTTTTCAATTAATCAAAGAAAGGTGAGGGATAGAATGCAGTCTTGCTCTCTGAAAGGTAGCATTGCCTTGTAAACTGTGTATTCCACAAAAGAGATTTTTGTAACTGATCCAAATTGGAAAAACTTCACTGTATGTGATGGTAAACTACTTATAATTGTATTACTAATACATTCTTCTGAACACGACTTGGTATTTACATACTGTCTTCTGCTGTCTGAGGTTAACAGATATATGTCTTTCTTACCACAATTTTCTTGTTAATAAGAAAGTTGCACTTCAAGTTGTGAAAGGAATAAAACATTTTTGGCAGTTTTCCATGATTTTTCAACTACAGTCTTATTCCTTGTGAAAAAGTTATAAGATATTTGTATAAATTATATTAACAGTAAAACCAACATTTTTTCGAGGTCATATATGGAACTCTGTATAGGTGATAAAAGTCTTTGAGTGCATTTGACATGGTCAGCATTGCTGAATTAAATAAAAATCCTGTCTGGAGAAAAGCATTCCAGAAAATGGGTTTTGTAAGTGGTTGTTGCAAAATTAACATAACCCCACTGCAAATTTTAGGCTGCTAAATCCATACTTGTAGTTGTGGCAGTAATTTGTGAGTTGTGCTCATCACCGGGACATGTTACACACATTTCTTTTGTAGTCTATTTCCTGTAGCTATCAGTATCCTATAAAGAATGTACTTTAGAGTGTTCTGTTAAAATATCTGGATTTCAGAGTGAAGTAATCTGAATGACTCTTATTTTCTAGCTTTATGGCTGAATAAGTCCTAGGTTAAAGCTGCTTTATTCTTGTTACTTCAATTTGCTAATATTTATCAGAACATCATAAGTTTCAAAATAAACTGACTTGGTTGTCTCACTCCACCTGCTGTGGGCAAAAAGGTTTAAGATCCCACCAGATTTTTATTCCTTTGAGTCCTTTTTCATGAAACTATAGAAGAGAGCTAACATCTAAACATCACTGAGTACTGAGGACAAAAAAGAAGGTTTAGTGCAAATTCATCTCTAAAAATGAATGGGAGGGTGTAATTCTGCTTTAGTATGGCACTGGAAACTAGTAGAAATTTGTATCCTTTATTCTTTACAAATTCTTTATTCTTTGCAAAGTATATCACCATTGGTACATACCAATGCTTCTCAGTTTAAGGCTGGTAGCTACTTTAGGGTCTTAATCTTTCAAGACAGTTAAATTAGTCAATATGCTGCATTTTCTGATTTAAATGAGATTTTATCACTGATTTCCATCATGAATGCAGGAGCTGACAAAGTTTATTCACACTTTTTGAGTACATTGAACTACTATTGCTTTGATGATAAACTGGCTATTACTGCATTTGGCTGTGATTTTAGTTATTTTCGATGTTTCTTTTCTTGTAACTGTGGACTTTTTTTGATGTCTTAATGAATGGCAATTTCAACTCTACTGAGAACAGCAGCATCTCTTTAGAACATACAATTAAATATCTGCTTTGTGCCTGTGACTATTTTGCCACCATTTCTATTATGAAAGCTGAAAGATTGACCTTTGAATACTGCAGTGCCATTTCATCAACAGTGAGATTAAGACATAATTGCATACAGTACAGGAAAAAATTCTCTATCAACAAAATTAAAACTGAGACATTACAGATAAACTGAAATTCTAAAAAATAAAAAAGTTCTTTCTCCTATACCTGTGCTAACACATCTGTTAGGGAAGAAAGAAGCAGGGTGGACTTCCTAGGTAGATTAGTTTTATTTGGTAACTGAAATCTTTGAAGAGTGCTTCAAAATGGATTCTGGAGATTGGTAGGTAGCAAAAGTCTTGTTTTCCATGTGTTGTATCTACTTATGAAAAGAGGATCAAAAATTTCCAATAATAAAGGCTTTAAATGCTCTTTTTTAAAAACAAATGGACTGCACATGAATAGCTGTGGCTTGAGAACCATGAAAGTAACCAGTATAGAAACTAGAGCATGACAGTTACCAGTCTAATTTTCTTTTTTTAATGCAGCACACCATCACCTTTTGCAAGTATCCAAAGAAATGAACAATCCAATAACAAGGCTCATTTACAGTCATATGCACATCTACATAGCAAAGAGTGACAACCTTTCCATTTAAAAATATGTACAATAATGCAACTGATACAGATGAACCAGAAGTGCATAAAAGCATAGGATAGAAATGGATGCTCAATACTGAAGAAAGACAAAATGGCTCAAGGGAAGTGAGGAGAAGAGTAGGTGATGAAACATAAATGCTCATCTTTAAAATGACCAAAAAGAAACACATAAGTATTACACATGCTTATTTTTATACTGATTATGTTGCTTGTTTTTATTTCCACAATTCTCAGCTTTGGCGCTTGAAATTGCAAGGTCTTTGAGTAAAAAAAAATTTTCCTGTGTGTTTAGAGAGCATCCTATGCTTCCTAATACTATCAAACTCTATTCAATAGATTCTATTCAATATTTCTTTAATGTAGTTTTTGTTTTATTTACGATATGCTTGCCAGAAGCAGAGGTTGGTATATTTATAGACAGTAATTGGGCAGGAGGTCAAAAACATTATCTAATGCAACTTTTTTCATCTTTAATTAAATTCCATTTGCATGCACTGCAGGAATAGCTACAAAATTAAGTTAAACAGTTCTGTATTTTAATGTTTATTAGTAGAAGGTCATGATGACAACAGCCCCCTTTTGCAAGATTAGCAATTTTAGTCCAGAAACCAGTAGATGCTTTTTATCAGTTTCAATTCTTATGTGTCCAAAGTTTTCTTTTTTATCAATGCACTATAGTGGTTGTCGATAAGAAAATTAGCCAGCTGCCTCTTGCTCTTTCTTCATGAGATTATACAATTCTTTATCATCATAAGCGGATACAATAACACATTGTAGGTCAAGAATAAAAAAACTTAATTGTAACCCTTTATCATAATTCTTATTAGATAAGCAGAGTAAGAATTCAGCCATCAAGATTTTCTCCAGTGCCTATCACTATAACAAATTGCTCCTGAATAAAATCAAGATAGGTAAAACGAACGGCCAAATCCAGCTTCAACACAGTAAACTATATTTTCTTATGATTTCAGAGTAGAAAGTATGGTTTTGCTACAAGTACCTTGTATCTTCTAAATCTAGGAGTGAGTACATTTCAGATTCTAAGTGCTCTACAATGCAAGGGTTTTTGTTTTGTTTTCCCTCTTGTAGGTTTGTCTAGAAACATTGAGTGTGCTTTTCCCTAGCAACAGAATTTATAGTATTAGTGGCAATATTACTAGTATGTTTGGATATTTACATTGTAATTATTTCATAGGAAATAAGTCTTGAAAGATCCTTGAGAAATTATCTAATCCATACCCTACCCCAAGGAAGTGAAATCATTCCTATCAGGTATTTGTCTAATTTGATTTTTAAAATCCCCAGTTTTGCAGAGTCTACAATCTTCTCATTTAAGCTAGTGCCGAACTATCCTTACTGTTGGCAAATAATTTTTTTGATATATAATACTGCACCTTTCTGGATTTACTTTTACCTGTTATTCCTTGCCTTAGTCTCACGACAGGGAGTTTATGCTTTTCTCATTTTCAGTTGTCTGATCTTGGTACTCTCAGCATTCTCTTCCCCAGACTAATCAGCTCCAAATACTCCTGTCTTTGTAGTCATCTATCATTATTACCATTCTGCACTGATCTCCCACTAGTTAATTCTGTTTTATCTTTTCCGAAAGAATGATTACTTCAGTAGGATAAAAAGATCTAGTATATGCTTTATCAGCACTGAGCAGACTAGAGGACACACTTCAAGTGTCTTTCATGAAGTTCTTACCAGTCTTTTTCTGCAATAGTCCTTTGTTAAGCCATGCCTCAAGGTTTCCACTGATTTTTACATTCAGATTTATTTTCTTCTAGGTCCTCTTAGCTTAAGCATCCACGCTGTACTCATATGGGATGAATGGCAGGATCTCTTTTGCTTTAAACTGTCCAAACATTTCTCCATATAACTCTATGTTTGACTGAGCGAGGGACTCTTTCTGTAATATTCATGGAATCATAGAATCATAGAATGGTGAGGTTGAAAAGGACCTTAAGAATCATCTATTTCCAACTGCATTGGCATGGGCAGGGACACCCAGACCAGGTTTCTCAGAGCCTCAGCCAGTCTGGCCTTGAACCCTTCCAGGGATGGGGCATCCATGACTTCTCTGGGCAGCAATATGCATTTGTCTGCAATAAGTCTTCCTGCTTCCATATTCCAGAGTATGTGTCCAATGCTAAGCCAGCAGGTCTTTCTTACAATGAAATCTAGTATGGAACTAGCTTAACTAGGTTAAGCTTCGTATCAAGATACAGTCTAATAAAAATATTGAGTCAGAAAACTGCTGACCAGAGTAGATAACTGATCTAGAAAGGCCTATGGACTGAGAAATTTAAAACATTCAAATGTCTTGTAGGAGATACTAGACATAGAGTATTACTGAGTGCTATACTCCAGACTGTTCAAGAAAGGACTAGGCACAGATGGTGACCATGAATCTGTTGCCCAGGCATGAAGAAATCACTTTGGAGTGAGAACAAAGATGTTACAGACATTTTCTACTCATGAGGCCTAAAAAAAAGCAACAGCTGACTTGATGTAGTGCTGAAAATATCCTGCACAGTCTGTACTTGGTGCCTCCCAGAAGTTTGTACCACTAGCTCTATGACAGTATGATTCCATGGATCTATAAAGGCTCAGCTAAGACCAGGTCATAACTGTGGAACTGCTGCTTCACCAGTCATCCTCTAGATCATTTTTCTTCAGCTTCCTACTTCTCACAGTAGCGCTTTGAACTTGTCTATCTTGGTGGACATCTTATGTTTTTCAGTGAGGTTTCCTAATTTGTCACAATCATTTTACATTCTCGCCTTTCCTTTTGGAAGGATATCCTTCCCAGTCTGTCAACGTGTGCAGACTTACCAAGATGCACTGCAGATCCATCACTCAAGTAATTAAAAACCAAATTCTGCCAAAACAAGAAAAAGCCCTGCAATAACCCCTCTGATTTGATAAAATCCCATTTTGAGGGAACAATTTGTTAAATACACCTTCAATATTGAGTTCTGCCTAATTACAATTTTCCTTTGCATCACTCTCATGGATATGTCTATACAGGTAAATAGAAGACAGGGGAAAAATTCCTAACAAAATGTAATGGATTGACATGTGTCAACACTTCTTGGGGGTGCATCCTTCTACAACAATAAGGAATATGCTTCCAGATGATCTTCCCCTAACTTACTCTGTCCTGTGAGAGTGAACCATCAACACATCAGTCACTTTGGACCCTGGACTCTCTCAAGTGAGTTCTGGGTACTGAAGTTCAAGCATGTGATTCACTTTATTCACTGTGCAACTGACAGTTCTGTCTCTGTTCTTAAGCCAGAACTTCTTCAGGCATTTGACTGTGGACATAAATAGACATAAGAAACCTGTGATATACAGGTATGTGCTAAAAGCTCATCTGTGGGGCACAGAGACCATGGCAGGAGGGAGCCCCAAGTAACACCTTGTGTCAGCTACACCCAGAACCATCACAGATGCCATCAGCCCATCAAACTTTGATTTCCACAAATTCCCAGGAGAACAGGGGCACAGGCACACAAATTAAGGCTTCAGAGCATGTCGTGTCCAGTTCCCTCCCATAGCTTTCTCAGGAAAGCCTCAGTTCAAAAGTCCACTTGTGAAACACATAGAATCACAGAATGGCCTGGGTTGGAAGGGGCCTTAAAGATCATCTAGAATCACATCAAAATGTGTCAATGGTTCAGGAGCACATTTTGCACTAAGGACGGTCACTGTTTACAGTGGGGGATACATTATGGGATGCAGGGGAATTTTGGAATTGCACAGGACTTATTAACAGATGTTTAGAGGGGAAACAAGAAGTGGGAGGATCTAGGTGAACTGGGAAGGGAAATGTGTGTGAATAGAATAATATGGGGATGAAAAGGGCTGGTGGTGATTAAAAAGTTTAGTACGCTTGTCTGTCCATGCACTCTGCCTAAATATTGTGATCTGTACATCTTTTTAAATTCCTTTCTAGCTCTTTCTTGGATGAGGAATTCCATTTCACGTGTCCGCATGTGTGTGTATCTCAAGGTGAGAGCCAGGAGCTAGAGTGGCACCTTGGGTTGTAGAGGCCTGTGTACCAGCACCTGGAGTGAGTGGGGTCTGGGTGTCAGCAGCTGGACTGCACCACAGGCTGGAGGGTCTGTGTGCCTGGGTGGCAGCGAGTGGGAAGACCCAAGTGAGTGACAAAAAGAGCCAGGCAGAGGCAGGTGAGACCACTGCCCAGAGCCCTGTGCCTGTGGTGCAGCACAGGAAGCAGGTGTGACTGTGTGAGTGAGTGTGGATACCAAATATTCACGAGGGTGAGATGGCAAGAAACTGAAATGACCTCAGGGTGGTTGGAGGGTCTACAGGCAAGACCATGGGAGGAGTTGACTACTGGGAGTCCTGGGGAAACCAGCCGAACTCTGGTGGTGTCCAGGTAGGATACCCACTGACTTTTCTGGGTGTATGTGTATGTCTTAAAGAAAAAGAACTCAGAGTCTTTAATTCCCCTGCAGAACCAGGAGAGTCCCAGACAGCTCTCTTTGCATTGTGTGCATGCATTTTTGTGTGCATGTGAGGGAGCAGCCCTGTGGCCTCAAGGGCTCAGATGTCCACATGCCAGCAACTGAGGAGACTGTGATCCAGGGACTGCACATATGTATGTGTATATATACATATATAGATATATATGAATTTAAGTGCATATTTATATTAATATACATCCCCCTTCATATATATGTATGTATATATATATATATATGTGTGTGTGTGTGTGTGCGCGCGCGCGTGTGTGTGTGTGTGTGTGTGTGTGTATATAAAACCCCTAACAAGTCCTTCTTCCTTCACAGCCAGAGAGTGGAGCAGGATGAAGCTGCTGGTGCTGTCTGTGTTGATGTGAGTGACTGAGTGGCAGTGCTCAATGGCCAGCTTTGTCTGTGTGTGGGGCAGACACGTGCTCTGTGTGCACGTGCCTAATGGGAATGTGCATCTTCAGCCTTGTCCCTTGTTGAACCTGGGGCATGGAGCTGCAGCAGCATAGCTTTTCTTGGACTCAGATCTAGACTGATAATTTAGCCTAGAAATAGGTACCTGCGGACTTTTGCAATGTATAAACGTTTCCACCAGTGACTGAACACCCTTTCAATCTAAAGAAGCTTTCTAATTTACCCATACCCATACCCTGACTGAATTGTTCTGTTGGAAACAATCAAAAATGAAATTAAATAAAATTACCTGCAATTTGATAATGCACATGACACCTCTTATGCATATGACATCACATTAGATATATCAAATAGAACTGTGGACTCTCTATTTCTTCTTTGTATAAAGTAAATTAATAAAACACAACATCCAATAATCAGGATTGTAAGGAAAGCCAAGGCTAAAGCATATTGTGATCAAGAATTGGTTACTGTTTATCTAACCCTTCACTCCCTGAATGTCAATTCACATAGGATATGTATCTGAGAAAATGTACTGCTTCATTTGTTACAGCTAAATCCTGGCAATACTATTCAGTTACTTATTTCAGGATTATTTTTTCCATGATATAGCCACCTCTTTTCCAACATATCTCAGAAGTGTTTGCACAGCTCTCATTGTCTGCACAGCCTGAAGAACGCTGACACTCATCTGCGCTTCAACTGTTTTGTTCTTCATTTTAATTGGGATATTGTTACTGCTTCTATTTTTTGTCTCTCTTTTTTCCTCACTGTTGTTCTGGCTGACATATTACTTGATTATGTTTTTTTTTGGTTTTTTTTTTTTTTTCAATCTGGCAGATGTCTTCATCATCACTATCCAATTAGAGGACAGTCAATGAGGATGTATGGAGACTAGAGACTAAGCACAAACTATGTTTGAACTATGAAATGCTTTCTGCAGCACCCACAGAATATCTCTTTGGGGCTATACCACTGCAATTCTAAAGCCTCATATACATGTGGAATAGACTTCTGAAAATTTCAGGTATTCCTCTGCGATTCTAAACCCACTATGTTCTCACCTAATGTTTGAAAACAAGCTTTGAATATATAAAAATTTTTACATAAAATTACTATTTTCTAATATTTTTAACATTTAGCATCCTCTATTGCAATAATTCCAGCAATTTTTTAGGAAATTTTCCTTCTAAGAACGTTTGTCTAGTACCTCTTTTTTCTTGCATATAATCAACCAGTCTTTTCACAGTTTTATTTCAATTTTGGAATTTATTATTCTAATAAAAAAAACCAAAAGCTTTATGAAAAATCTTCCAACCTGTTCATTGTAGTAAATAAAAATTCCAAAGGTGTCCAGTACTATGCCAGAGCAAGAAGTGAATCTGGCATCTTAAACTACACCAGCTTGGGAAAGATATGCCTTCTTTGTGAGGTTTCCTGATTCTTCTAAATTTGTGTTGTGTATTACATTGCTCATTGTAAAATGTGGTAAATGACATAAATCTTTAAATGATGTTCTATAGGGAAAAAATAACCATTAAGTCAACTATTCAATCTGATAACTGTTGTTATTAGATTGTATGTACAGCATGCTATAGATATATATAGTGTTACTTCTCACTGTAGAAACTGTATGAAGACAATGTAATTACTATATATATATAAAGAACTGGAAAAGCATGAAAATGAAAGAAAAATGTGCTTATCTCGTGCCATGACAAGCTTACTCAGGCTTTAAATGAATATATATATTTATAAAATTGCCTTTGACAATTCACAAGATCTGATTATGTGACAGGATGCTCTGACAAAGGATTTGATTATATGGTGCACTGAGCTGTGGCTAGTAAATAATAACCTTCAATGTTCATGCTTCTACTTGTTATTGTTAGAAAAGTGGCGAAATATTGAAAATTAGTAAGTGCCATAAGCAAATCAATTATTGAGGCAGGACAGCATGTACTATTTGGAAAACATAAATAGGATAAGCCATTTTATTTCTCCTGGAAGGGATTTTATAAGTGGCTGCAAGTGAAGTGTAGATCCTTATGCATGAGCTATAAACGAGCCAAAGGGAACACAAGAAAACTTGTCATATTTATTTAAAAACAAGCAAACAACAAACAAAGCACCCCAAACAAAACAGATAAAAACCCCACTCGAACCCAAAAACCTTCTTACCACTTTCCTAAACAACAAACTGTAGAGGATAGTGTCTAAAAGAATGACATAGTGAATGTCTCAGCCCTGCAGGTACTCTCTGGCCTTACTGTCCCTTTCCCCTCTTCACCCTGCTGTCTAGAACCCCATTTCTACTCAGCCCACATCCCTCAGTCCCTCAGATCACAATGGGATGGCACTGCCCAAGGAGTTGTAAGATTTTAATAAATGTTAAATATATTCACAAAATAATATTGCAATCTCCTTCTTTAGCAGATACACAAGTATGACCCTCACAGAAACACTGCAAAACCTGTTGACTTCAGGTGGACCAAAATCCTACAAATCCTACAAAAGTAAGGAAATTACATTACATAAATGGAAACCTTCTGCCATCATGTCTCATCATGTCTCATCATGTCTCATCATACTTTACTTCATACGTACCACCACTTACTCACTAGAAGAAATTTACTTATTTAGTGTTCTATTCATACTACAGAATATAGCAAAGACACCAGTCAGGAGTTATCACACATGCCAATAGATTCCATAAAGACACAGAAATCACAGAATCAAAGAATCACAGCATATTCTGAGTTGGAAGGGACCCACAAGGATCATCAAGACCAACTGTTAAGTAAACGGTCCATACCTGTCATTCCTTACCAGTTATCTTGTTGAACTGGATCATATGCATAAAGGTACGGTACAGACTGATGATAGCCCCATATAGTTCTGCTCTCGTTATTTCCGGTACTGTGAAAAGATGTCAGAATATTCAGTTTCCCATTTCAAAGCATCAAATTGTATCTTATTAGTGAAACAGAAAACACTTGAATATACAAATAAATTAACAAAAACTGAGTAGAAATTAGCAGCTAAGATAAACCACATTTTTAAAAAACATATTTCAAAACAGTGGGACTACATATTGACATAAAAATAAATATTTGAAATCACAACTGTTTAAAAAGTAGTTTAAAGAATTATATAATTTTGGGGTTTATGATTGATTTTTTCAGCCTAAAAACAAAGCATAATTCACAAAAATACATTAATATTTAGGCTGACACAACTATATTCTGAAGAAAATAAAATCAGTTTAACTGACTAGCCAGATCCACAAGTTTTTAAAATGTATCTTCTGTCTCATCTCTGTTTAATTGACAGGTTTGATTGCTTCCCCATGTGTCCAAGAGTTTGCAGTAGCCTTTTGAAGCATTGCCCAATTTTATGTTTTCAAAGGTATCATACAAAGAAAGACTGCATACAGTAGCTGTATTAAAACAAATAATAATTTGTGAAGTATTTCCTTTTATGGACTCAGTACAGCTTGGTCTTACCTGTGTAGAAAGATATGTGGATCACTCCACAGAGAAAACAAGATTACAAATGGCCTAAGCAACAGAAATAAGAATAATCCTTGATAATATTGGTAATCTCTTTCTGTAAGGATGATTATAACTTACACTTTTTTGTCCAGATATAGTCAGCTTCCAGGGCAACCAGTTGAAAGTTTTATTATGAATACTGCCTTGACCTTAAGGTCCCTAGATCACGTCCTCTAGTATATGAAAATACTGGGCAGTTTATGAGAAGAAAACCAAACCAATTTAGTGTTTGTGCTTGTCTCAGTAAGTGAGAAAAAAACCAAGCACTATACATTTATTCTCTTTTTAAAATAGGATATAGTTTATGCTTTAGTTTATAGTTTATATACATATAGTTTTTAAATATTAAGATATGATTCTCTTATCTGTCAGGAAAAGAAATATCTCTTCTATTGCTGGATGATGTTAACATGCACAAAAGAATTTGTCATGTTTAGAAAGATTTACAGATTTGATGCTAATGGAAAGTAATAGAGAGGAATCCGTACTTTTTTTTCCTCTTTCAGATATATGGCAAAAAAATGTAGATTTTGTTTTCCTTGCTTCCTATTACTTTTTTACTTTACTTGTAGATTTTTTTGCTTTCAAGAAAAGCTTTTGTATATAGCATTGTTAATGCTAACATATGAGTGTAAAATGCTTAGCTTACATAGCTAGTAAAATTTGCTATCCCATATTACACTTATTCCTACTTGTTCTTTATTACTTTTGGAACAGATGGAGAGCACAGTATATTTCAGCCCTGATTTCATAAATGCAACCCACATTACCATACTTTTAAGCAGAGGAAAGCTGAAATAATGACATGCCAATTTTTTGAATACCTGCCATCATGTTAGCCATTGTTCTGAACCTACACATTACTCCATACAGTTGCATATACATGTGCATACTTTGGGAAAAATAAATTGTATGATCCAGAACAAATTGAAGAACCTTCCAATTGGAAATGGCAGGAATATATGTAGTATATTATTCTTCCAAAAATATTAAAAATGGCATTCCAAGATTCATTGGCCAAATTATAAGAATTCAATTTCAATTTTTAAAACTTTGTTTTTATAAGATTGAATTTTGAAAAAGAAATACTTTGAACTTAAAAAATAAGACCCTCGATAGTGGCCAAAACACTTTATTAGTTTCCAATATTTTTTTCACATTTGTAAGTGAAAGTATTTCTCCACAACAGGTTGAAGAGCAAACATGCGTATACTTTCACTATCATAGTATGTTGGACTTCAGGGAGCAGAGCAGAGGTTGAATTTATAACTTATTATTTGGCCACTTTTTGAGAAGGAATCCATCACATTTCTGCTTTAAAAATATGAGCAAATTTTGGAAATGCATCGATTTATCAAGTATAAGTAGCTTCTGAGTTATCAATATACAAGATGAATAACCAGAATTCTCTTACATATGAAGGTGAGACTCATTTCCGCACCTGAGTTGCCTAAAAGGTGGACTGTTAATAATCGAAGAAGAAAAGCAGGTTGGTACACAAGCAGCAGAGCAAAATGCCTGGTTACTGATGGAGAGCACACTTCTTTCCTCAATTCTCCCTGAACATTTTACAGTGACTTTTTTGAGAACCTTGGAATGTCAAAAAACAGCACATGGTCTCACTGACAGATTTGAGCAAATGATTCAACTACACACACAGGCTGATCAGATGCCTATGTCATGTGCTGTATGTGCTGGCTACTGTTGGCTAATATGTAGTGGATAACTACATGCCTTCTTTTTGAGATCTCCAATTCATATTCTTGACATACCTGGGATGAAAGAGACTTTTAATCCCAAAATTTAGTTAAAACTCAACAAGGTATTAGGCAGGGACGATAAATAGACCCATTAACCATCAATGCAATCACATCAGCCTCTTCTTAGCCTAAATGCTAAAAATTGTCTAATCCAAAAATTGTGCATTTACCCAAGCTCAAAAAACTAGAAATAGGCACGAACATTTGACTTTCCTCTTGATCTTGTTTTCAGGTGTCATAGGGTCAGTTCATGAACTACCAGTAATATACTTTATAAAGTAATACTTTATAAACTTTATAAAGTTTCCTAAAGGGATAATTTTCCTTTGATTTCTTTCCAAGTTTTATTTTGAATATTGTGAAGCAAATTGTTATTGAATTCATAGCATAAATAGAATGGAAAAGAAGTCACACAGTTTATGAATCATGCTGTGAGCATATAAAAAACCATTTGAAATCAAGGAGAAAGATGAGTGCTTAGCATATTAGAAAATCAGACATAGAAAGTGTAGCATTATATTTCATTTTGGAGAAAACGAATATTTTGCTATTCAAAAGCAGCTTGTAATCATGTTTCAGCGGTCACCATTGGGGGTTGGGGAACATCTAAGGATTTACTGAATCTGCAGTTGATCTGAACCAAATATTTAAGACATTGTATTAAATGCACCGGGCATCTGCAGTGCATTATTTTCATTTACTTATTTTTGTTAAAAGTGAAAAACTGAGAAGTCTTGACAGGCCTGATGTGCTAGAGAATAGTGTAAGGACACTGGCATAAAGCAGCAGGGATTTGCCTGCTTTTCGTTCTTTCATGTGAATGTTTCTTAAACTCCTATCTGTTCTTGTAAGCTGCCAGGAAAAATTCCACTTATCCAATGCTGAGAAAACTCACAATGCATTCTCTTTAAACATCAACAATCTTCTTTGATTGTAGGATTTTAAATATTCTTTTCTTTCTTTCTTTCTTTCTTTTTTAGCTTTTCAGGTCATGATGGCACTTCTGGTTAACATTTTACATTTGATATGGTTTTATACTGGCATTTAGCAGAGCTTAAGTGTGTCTGCACTTGTCAAAAAGATAAAAATCTGCACCATATATGATTTTTTTAAGAAATGTCTAAGTATTGTCAACATCAGCAGGAAAGTGACAATGAAGTATAAAACAAGTACAGAAAACCTTTAGGCTTCCTGAAGTTTTTTCTTATAGGTTATCTTAATTTAATACAGTAATAAAAATAAAATTACAATATTTTACTTGAAATGAGGAAACATATGTCTTAATAGGTGATTGACAAAAGCAGTAATAATTTTAATCATAAAAGACACTTAAACAGCATGATCCCAGACAAATGCATTAGAATCTTTTACTGTGTTACTGGCTAAGCTTTTTTAGGTAGATTATTGTAGTAAGAGCAGATGGTCTCAGTTTATGCCTTTTGTTCTGCACAATTATTGATGTGGATGCTAATATGAGGCAATAAGTGGGCTATTTTTTGTTTATAATTGACACTAAATGGGTAATATTGAGGAAGCATTATGAGTAGCTGACAGATTCAAATCCATGTAGTCCTTACTAAAAATCATGCAAGTTCAGAATGCTGTAGCCAAATTACCACCATAATTATCCACATACAAGAGAAACAGAACAAAGAATCTGTAGGGGAAAAAAATCTTTAAAGGGTATTTATGGTATGCAAAGAGCCATACACAGTACAATTTCAAAGAGACAGAGGTGGCATTCAAGCATCCATCCATTTTCATGTACTCAGAGTTGTATATGCACCCTGCCATGGGGATGTGCCCTTCCCACACAGCTGTTTTGGCTCTCATACTTACAAATACCTGCTGGTATACACAGGGTCAGTCCCTGTGAGCACCAATTTCCATCCAGGAAGACCAAGTTTTTGCCCTATCAGGGCTGCATCTTCATTGTATTTAATAAATTGCAAAATGAAATCAGTTCAGCCTTGATAATCAGCAATGTTATTTTCTCCCTAATTTCAGAGTTGCGAATGGTGAGCAAATAGACATCAGGAAGCCTAAAGGTTTTCTGTGCTTATTTGTTTTTTCTGCCCAGTGCATGCATTTTGTTTTTGTCGTTCTGGGGTTTTTTAGTTTGTTTGTTTCTTAAGGCAGTGTTTAATCTGCACATCACTCTTACTAGGAGTGAGAATACGTTCCTTACAGATATCAGGAATATAGTTTTGGAAGGTTTTAGAACCAGGTTTAACTAACACCTGTCAGAAATGTCGTTTGGAGAACTGATCTTGCCTGAGGCATGAGAGATGGACAAGATAATCTCTTGAGGTTCCTTCCAAGCCCATTTTCTGTGATAATGTATTGTCGGAGGTTTGGACCAAGAAAAAACCCATCAGATTCAACTTGGAATTTGAAGGTTTTAATATATAACTGAAATAGATAACTTGTAATAATTTCTAGGTCCATACAAGTTTGTGCTAGTTCAAAATTACTGAGACACAGATATTAAGCATGCATGTACATTTATTTAATGCACCCTAATTTTCTCCTTGACATTAGTTTTAAAATAGATATAAGCTACTTGGACTGGATCTACCCTTATTTTAGCAGTCTGGAATGAACAAAAAAGTGGATCTTTAAGCAAAATTGATGTGAAATCTTGATTGTGTTCATATCAACAGAAGTTTGCTGTTGTTGCTGGATTTTTTTTTCCCACAGATGAGTACTCCTACTGACAAATGAAATGGTGCTATTCTGCATTTTATAATACAGATGGGTAATAGAAGTTGTACAAATTTTTAAACTACATAAATAGTTATTGAGATTTTTTTTTTCTTCAGGAAACAACCTCTTCTCAACATATTTCAAATTAAGAGAGTCAATAAACTCTCCGAGAAGAAAGTCAAGATCTCAAGTTTTAGCACCAGGATGTCGAAAGATATTTGGACACCACAAACACACATGAGTTCTTTATGTACAAAAAACATTACAATAACATTCTTTTGACATGATGTTTCTGTCATTTTGGAAAATCACTGAACCTGTTTCAGTGTTCTGTATTTTCATTAAGATAGATATTTACCTTGTTTACTTTAGACAGAAGCTTGCAAAATATAATTTAAGAGTGTTTTTGGAAGAAGATTTCATAAAAGTGTGAGATTCATTATTTAATATCTTTATAGAACCTTCTAATTTAAAATCTTTAGGTGTTATGTTAAAAGGAAGTAATCTCCACTAAAGCACATGTTTATGGCAGATATTGTGTAAGCATCACAGAAACAATTCACAGGCTTCTGATAGTCATTCTTTCTGGCAGCTGGACACATTTAGACTTTATATTCTTAAGACAGCTGTACATTTTACTAATTCTGTCTTTCTTGTATGAAATTATTCCTTAATGATAATGTGCATTTACATTTAAAATCTCATCGTAGGATATTATATACTTCTGTGTTATCCTGAGGGGGTGTAAATAGGCAGAGCTCAGTTGAGTTCACTGGATATTTGTCAATGCATCTGTTTGGTAGCTGTTTGCATATTTTCAAAGCAATATGTAATTTAGGAGGATCAAAATGGGTTTTGTAAATAAATACTATGATATTTGCCTTTTCCTCAGATGACAGCTAAAATATACACCAAACATGAGAATGTTTATTTGTTATGATGAGAAATCATGTACTGGATTCTAAAGAGAATTTGACTAAAATTGAAATGACACTCTTTTGTTCTGCTGCATTCAGTTTCTGAATGATCCATCCTTAAGGTGAAAATTTTCCATCAAGGGAATTGTTCTTTGGCTTTTTATCGAATGTGCTGCGACTTACCTTGTCCATATCTTGGTCTATTATTCCATTGACCCTCATATGAAAGCTACTGGTAAGGAAAGAAGTTGGGGATAATTCACTGTGAGCCGTCCCTGATTTTAGTAAGGATCTATGTGCTTCTACTTGTAATTAGATCTTTATATCTTACTCAATTAAAAATCCCATCCTTTGAATGTCTTATTTGTTTTTCTTATTGCATTGGACTTTTGATTTTTAGGGTTTTGTGCACGTAAATGTTAAAATAAGTTATTACCCAAATATATTTAATAAATATGATCAAATTTTTTTGTAAGTTGAGACTGAACTCTAGGTTAGTGTCATCCTCTCTGCTGGATGAAAAGGAATGGGGACTTCAGGGCTCACCAGAGAGTGTACCTGTCCCAGTGACAATATACCTGAGGCAGCCTTATTCCCTTCTCTTTTATCTTTAAGGAAAATAGTTCCATGCTCTGAAAACAAAAAAAGTTATTTAACAAAACAAGTCAGTCATTATAGTTTGATTTTCAACAGTTAAAAAAGCTGTTATTTGCTTTAAAAAATAAGGTTCCTGAATTAGTTTCAGAATTACATACCTTACACTTTATTTTGCTTTTTATCTGGCAAGAAATAAAAACACAAACCAAAAGTAGTCTTTCTGTGCTAATTTTGAAGGAATTAATGAATTAAAATATTGTTTTCTTGCTTAGCTCACGTTTAGCAATTCTGCAACATATCTTATGTGGTGCAGTTTATCTGAAATGAATGAATGCAAAATACAGTCATAAAATATATTAATTTGCTTTTGAGGGGAACTGTTGGATCAAAGTCCAAGACACACTAGAACACCTTCAAAGTGAGACATAGATACTATGAATTCCTAATATGTCTGTTTGCTTCAAATCTTTGTATTGCGCTATAAAACATGGGCACTAACAGGAATAAAAGAAAACCATCAACCCCAGAGAAATAACACTTCTTGCTTATGAAGCCTTTCTAACCAAACATCAAGCAGCTCCAGATGAGGATCAAAGCGTGTTAATAAAATCTATTGCGTTTGTGTCTGTGTTTTAACGTCCTGACACCTTATTCAGGTAACACTATGCTATCAAGGCAAACATCTCACCTGTTTCAGAGATCCCTTCTTTTATTTTTCTAATGCAGTTTTGAAATAATTACCATTTTGTATTACATTGAAAACCACCAGAAATGTGTGAGCATGTATTATGTCATGTATACACTTGAATGTCTGTGAATGTTTTCTGTTGATTTGAAATATAGAGGGCAGATGCTTCAGATAACATCTCAAAAGGCATTTGGGTCTAGTGTTGTAGCTGGCATTCCAGTAGATACGTGATTAACAGCAATTAATTGGTACTTAAACCCTCTCTTGTATTACAAAAGGAGAAACACTGTCAGAGATCTGAGACAGCAATTCACAATAGCTTCAGGAAACCTGAAGGATATTGAAGAAAGAGCCCCAAATTTCACAGGCTTGCCCAAAATGCTGAGTTACCAGGACCCAAGGATCAAACCTAGGTCTTTCCTCAGGAACCTGTGGCAACTGTTGCCGGAGATGAGCAGGCCAGCCCAGCAGCCTACCACCAACTAAAGAAGGGGTCCCTTTCCCCCCACTGAGTCTCTCCCTCACTGCTGCCAACCACATACTTCCCTCCTCTGTTTTACACCCCTCCAGTCCTCACCTCACCAAACCTGTTACTGAGCCTGCTCAACAAAGCAACTCAGGAAATAAAAAGGACAATTATGGAATTAATAAATGAATTGCTTTTGGAATGTCATGGAATCATAAAATACTTAGGGCTGGTAACCTTAAAGACGAGTTAGTTCTAACCCACTTGTCATGGGCAGGGACACCTTCCACTAGACCAGGTTACTCAGAGCCTCATCCAACCTGGTCTTGAGAACTTCCAGGGATGGAAAGTCCACAGCCTGTCCGGGCAACCTGTTCCAGTGCCTGACCTCTCTTATAGCATAGAATTTCTTCCTAATAGCTAATCTAAACCTAGCCTCCAGACAGTCCAGCAGGCATGGGGGAGGGGCAGTTCCCATGTCCAGAAGGCATTGAAGAGGGTCAGCATGGTGTACACGGAAGCATGTACAACTGAGACTATGCCTTTCTGAGAACCATGCCATTTCAGATGCTCTGAAAATCTCCGTCTAAGTTACCTCCTCAAGTGAGATAGAAGACACCAAGAAGAAAGAGCGGGGACCAGTTCCAGACTGGCAGATAACTTCTGCAGTTAATACAGCAACAGGATCCACAATCTCACATCACTTACTTCAATCAGAAAAATTAAAGTTATTAAAAAATAAGTAAGTAGATTTTATTACTACTATACTAATTATTGTTTATTGACATTTATAATCAGACACATAAATAGAACACATATAACATTTACAGTTAGTATGAGGTAATTAGATCAAACTTGTAGTCCTTGCAGCCTGAAAATCAAATTAAGTGCCTCTAAGATTTTTTTGACTGGTTTAGATTTTTCCCCCTACCTAGTTTGCCCATTTGCCCTGCCTTGCAGAAACAGTTTGCCACAGACCGAGTGCTAACAACAAAGTCTATATATTGAAAAATATGCCTAATCCAGCTCCAGTGTGAGTAAGAGACTGGAATCAGAGACAAATTCTAATGGGATGTGTTACAATTCTGTCTTTTTTCCTAGGTCAGGTACAAGTCACTGGTGTAGTGCCCAGCAATAGGGGAACAGTGTGGCTATATCACCATTTCAGAACAGGATCTGCTACATCTGGTATTTCACCAAGGTGTCATCACACGCAGACAAAGTCAGGAATGCTTGTGACCACGATTTATAGACTTTAAGTCAGCTTATACCTTGAAAGATGTAAATTGTGTTTCTGACTCTCCCTCACTGAGAAAAAATGATTTATTTCACTAAAAAGTTATTACAACAGACTTCAAAAAGTATTTCTTAGTATTGGCAGTGAACCTTCCATTTAATTTGATCACGCAAAAGTAATTTGCTTTTTAGTGTTTTGCTTACATTACCAGCCAAATGAAAAGATTTTGAAAATATGTCAGCTTTGATGCAACATTTATGTCAGATGAATGGTGATCTTGGGCAACTATTAATCAATTACTCTTACTTCTTTTGGATTCTTGGTGCCCCCAGGGTATTCATATAGTGCCATAGAGAAGAAGAAAAAATCATAAACCAGCACTTGATGAGAATTACAAAAATGTGGAGCTTTCAGATCTCACATATTAGTGTTTTACTATGCCCTTTTTGTCTTCCCTATTACTGATCTGTCTTATTTTATTAGCATAAACTAAATAAAATTTTGAATGAACCTATTTGCAGTAGTTCTCCAGAGCAAACAATATGAAATCTGCCAATTCATTCTGTAAATAGGCCTTCGTTACATTTTGCACTTACTCCATATTCATACTGCTTTAAGAGGATTTGCAGATGGCAGACTACATACAGATTGTTGAGAAAACTCTGGAATTATCATCTGAAAATATTCCCATAGTCACATATTCTCACTGATACCTCTGCATATTCATAAGCTTTTGGGAATTTGCACTGAGTACTTATTGCATCTCATCCACCTCTCCTTCCTCCCACCCCAACCTGCACAGAGACTGGATCGTCATTCATTTCCATTATTACAAGTACTCTTGTGCCTGAAGAATCTGTTTTATCTTCAGCAGTCATATGTTGCCATGCTAAGTACATTGCACAAATATTTATGTAGACAACACAAAACCTCCATGAGCATTGTCTCCTTTACTAAAGATGAAAATTTAACAGTTTGAGAGAACTGAATGTGTACATAATTGACATGGATTGAATGTTTAAGTAGGGTGAATGGCTGTTGGAGAGACAAAAACCTTCCCCCTGTAATTGTATTTAGCAATATACTATTGAGAATCAATTGTTCAAAAATGAAGCAATGGTCTGGGAAATAGCAGAAAAACTTGGATGCTCAGGAACCTATTCTGCACTGATATTTTCACAGACGTCAGTGTCCTAGCTCTTTCCACTACTGGTGAGATGCCCATTCATGAAATGTTATTGTTATATCTGGACACTGAATGTCGCTGCTTTATGGGTTTGCAAACAATGATACACTTACAAAGGAGAGACAGAGAACTACATTATTCATTTTCAATCAGTTTTTACCTTCATGTATTGAGGGGAAAGGAAAACATGTATCTACATGGTAAAAGTTTTATCACTGGTTTAAAGTGAAATTTATAAGCCTATGCTTGATGAACACTTCTCTTTTCGAGATTTTTCTTTCAAAAAACCTGACATAATTTTAGAGTACTGAGAAGGAGAAAAGAAAGTGGCTTATTTTACAAAAAATGTGGCAAGTTAAAAATTCATCAATTTTGTAATATTTTCCTGTCAATGTGCAATTAATCTTGATGTTTCTGTGGAGGTTTGTATCCACTTCCACCTCATGCTTTCTTAGTTTGCATACTACAGAATTCAGACCACAAACCAGTTTTTTAAATGAGGCCTGAAACTGTCAAGCTCTTACATGTATGTGAGATTTCATGTAAGTGTCCCTTTGCAAGTGGATTGCTCAAATGTGTGAGCTACCTTTCCATGTAAACAATTCCTGGAAGAGGGCCCAAAGAAGATTTTGTGCACCAGATTTTTATTAATTTGTTTTGCTCTTCACTAACTTGGTGGATTGCAGACTATGCTTGTGGACTTCCTGAGAATTGTTTATTAAGGAAAACATCAGCACGGCTGAGCACAAATCTGCATTAAGTGACAAACACATTAGCTTATTCAGCATCTTTAGTCTCTTATTTAAAAGATACTTATGCATCTGAAATGCAAGGTTTAACAATGCCAGTCATGATCACTTATTATAGACCACCAAAAGCCAGCTGTCTAAGAACTTTTCAACAAAATTTTTTCAATATTTTGTTCATTTTGCAATAAACATACAGTTGATGAAACCAATGTAGGGATATTGGAAGATGCATGTCTAACAAATCCTGCAATATACTTGCCAATAGGTAACACATCACCAGCCGGCTTTTAGAAAATCTAGAGTGCGATACAACTTCATGTGCATAAAAGTTTTTCTTGTTTAGGACCAGTAAGCAACAATTCAGTACACATTAATCTGCACTTCTACCATTTCATCTGATGTCCACTTTGCAAGTAACAGAGACGAAACATTGGTTCTTCAGATATTTTCCAGATGCTCAGAATAAAGGAAATGGAAGATTACAGTGGCTGAAATAGGCAATTTATCTACAACATCTAACTTCAGTCCTCATACTATCTGAATTAGGAGCCTAGACTATTTAATGATGACTTCAGAGAGTGATGTGAAATACGCAGACTCTGCTCTCATTTCCAGACCCAGGTACCCTGGAGAGCTCCAGGGAGCCCTGATAGTAGAAGGTGTCCCAGCCCCTTGTTTAAGTGTCTCAATCAGATGGGACTATCTACTGTGTCAGCATCATCAGTTGTGATTCAGTAAATTTCTTTTTACTGCTTAGGTGTCTGTTGTGTTGCTATATGAGCTGGTGAACAGCTCTGTTCTCTTGGAATAATTTGTGGCTTCTGAAGCACTACCCTGCAGCAGTCTGCAGCTCTGTATATGTGACTCTCCAGGATCTTGCTATTTCCCACAATTTATTTTAATCCAGTGTCAGGTAGCAAGACACTTTTTTAAAGTAAGCTGTGTTTTAAATTTTCTTTTATCTTTCTTTGTGTTGAGGATTTCTCCTTGCTCATTCTGTTCACTTTTTCAGTTCTAATATGGATAATTGACATCTATGTTTGCTGTGCCATTCCTCCCTGAAGCAGGTCTACCTAGCCTATTCAAAATTACTTCTTCATTTCATTTGACCATAGTCATAAAATATTTTTCCTTTTCCCCCAGTGTAAACATACTGATATTTATCCGATGCATTGATTTTTTATTTATCAGAGCCTCCTGTCCAAACACATTTGTAGAAATGCTTGTAAATTCATTTAGAACATTTTTACCTTTGCTAGCAAGAGATAAGAATTCAGATAAGAATGAGATCATCAATTATATCTGCTGTAAATAGTGAGTTGCTAGTCTCAAACATTTCAGCTGGATTTCTTTAAACTCAGTCTCCAAGTTAAATGCACTTTGACATAATTAAAGAAAAAGTGCTAGTAATATCCTAACTTGGAACTGAAGTTTGGTAACAGAAGTGGAAGCCAAGTGAAACGCAGATGAAGCACCCTTGACAAAGGGAAATTGAGTTGGTCTTTGCTCATATGGCACCATGAGACATCCTCAGGGAAGGAGAAGACCTATTTTGTTATAATTACAGGCTGCAACAAGTTCTATACCCACAAAGTAATGCATATCTTTAAGAAGAGCCTCTCCCATGCTGTTCTAAATAATTTCAATCCTCAGACCTCCTTATTCCTTTCTTTTGTAGGTGAGTGTTTGGATGTGTGTAGATGTGTGTAACAGGTTCTGGAACAAGCATTCTGTGAAAAATGAAAATGAAAATGTCTCCTCTACAAGTTCCTTTGGAGATGCAAGAGGAACTATTTCTCATTTTAATAAATATAATTGGTTTTTTTTCATAATACAGAGAGTCTCTGTCTTCAAATTACGTTTTCTGAAAAACTGACAGTTCTAAGATCACCTTCAGGTGGTCACTGGAGCAGCTTCCTTAACAATGATAAATTATCTGGTACACTCAGGGCAGTGATATTTTTTCTACTTTTTGTATTTTTGACTAATTATTAAATGTTCTGTGCCTAAACAGGTTAATGCGATATCTTCTACCTGCACAACTTGGGCTAAAACCACTTGAGTGAAGATGGGGAGAGATGTTAACTTATAATGTATTTTTTTAAAAAGGGAGAAAATAAAACCCCAAAAAACTTGGAAAAGGATATTTTCTACTTCTCTCTCCATAGAAATGTGATTTTCAGAAAAAAGAACAATTCCTCCTGGAGGGTCTCTTCTCTCTGTCTTTCCTCATGACAGCAGCTGTGTCTTTCCTTGTGTAGGCAGCCAGATGAGCCCTGCTGTTACTGCCCTGTTGTCCAGGTGGGAGAAATAGATCTCCATACAATTATACGTTCCTCAGCTACGTCCTTCACCAGAGATGTAGTCAACATCCAACCCCAGCTATAGTACTCAACAGCTTTGCCAGTATCAGCCAGTCCTGGTGCTCTGATCTCATGTTAGGTGATTTTGTCCTTTAACCATACAAAGGCCAGAGTGTAAAAAGGAATACTTGTAGCAACCTTGTAGGAAGTGACGACCTAAAAGGCAGTATCACAGTCACAGGGTTTCAGGAAAGGAGGAAGATTTTAAGACCAATAATTCCAGAGAAGGGATTGTGCAAAAATGGCATAGAAAAAAACCAACAAAGTATTTCAAAGAAATGTCGTGATCCTAGTATCACCTTTAAATGCATATTTACATTAGTAGTAACCTAGTAAAATGTTTTAACGGGCTAGTACCTCTGGTTTGGGGAGAGTGCTAAGATAAACCACAAGTTATTAAAAATGAGGCATTGTTTTCTGTTTGGGGTTTTTTTCGAGGGATAACACTTTTTTCCAGCACCAGCCTATTTTAGACACATTTAGACATAAAACTAACAGAAAAGAAAAAGTTGCTGTGTACCTGTAACTTCTATCACTTTACAGCCTTAACTAGGCTTAGTAACATTTATGTTCCTACCAATATAGAAACATCAAAGGTCTGAAATGCTTTCAAATGGAAATATGTGAATTTAACATTTTTAACAAGCTAAATTATAGGTATGAAAGAGATTTCTATACCTATTGAAATCTATTGTGCTTTCCATTTTCTGTATGTGTTTATCACAGACAATCACAGTGGACAAAAGCAGAATTTTTCAGAACAAACCCTGTAAATGCAACCCACTCTGTTCCTTATAATGAAAATAATTACTTTAGCTTGTCAACCTATAGGCTTTTGACATCATTGCCAGTACATGGAATATGAATTTCAGTTACTGTGGGAAGCTGGGCAAAGGTAGAGAGATGGGAAGTGCTTTTATTACAAATCAAGTTCAGATATACTCCTTGATGAAGTTTCAGATTATTAAAAATATTCATAGTTAAAAGAATTTTATGGCTTTTGTTCGCAGAAATGCATCAGTATTTGTGGGAACAATTTTTTTCCTTGTAAATTAAATAAAATTATATCTTCTTATTTCCTTTCTTTCTCCCACTATATCTTGCTGTTGGAAAAATTAAATAATGAGAATTTTGTTGTTGTAATGCCTGTGATGTATTAACTCCTCAAACAATGCCTTTTAAATATCTACTCAATTGCACCTGAAAATCTTGATCTCTGATGGGGTTCAAATGCCTAAACATGTGCTAATAAGAGAAGCTTCTCTTCTTTTTTCATGACCGAAATATATATGTATATTTAATGAGAACGGGATTCACAGGAAGATGCCAAAGGCCTGTTAGAGAGTAACTGGACTGATAAAACGGTGCTATGGTTAGAGAAACACTTTAGCATTTGTTCAGAATCAGTCACCCCGCCCTCCCCAGGTGATGTGTTTTTCTTGGCTCCCCTGATCCTTTCCTGTCAGATGAAACTGAACAAGAACATATTCCTCAGGTAGGCATTGAATATTCTCCAACTAGTAATGGCCATTTGGACAATGGGGTCCAGCTGCAGCAGGCAGGAGATAAATGTGCAGGGAATGATGTAAGCTCCTCCACATGGTCTATTTAATTCTGTAGGTCTGTCCCTCTCTGGGTTATGCTATCTGTTAATGCAGCCTTAGCCGCTCTATTTTACAACACATGGCTTCAGGATAGAATCCTTACTGCATTTTTAAAGTCCACCATACCACAGTCCCCCAATACTTATGGTTGGTTTTTTGGTTTTGGCAATATGTCTGCCATCTGCACATGAGAGTACTGTAAACAAGAAGCATGTGCAGGAATTGTGCTGCTACAAATATTCAGGGCACATAGCTCTAAGGAAATGTGAGTTCTTTTCTTGTTTACTCAAAGACCTGAAAATCCTTCTCTCTGAAGGAAATCTCCTCATACTTACACAGGCAATCTACAGATAATCAGATTTCACTGAATATTGATCTGATCCCAAAGCATTCTGCTTAAAATTATGTGTGGACATTTATTTCATATAGGAAAAGTAAAGAGTGAAATTACTACTACACTCTGACTATTTCATATGGGAAACCTGACTGTATGATATTCATGTTTTCTTCCCTGAAATAGTATAAAACAGTGTAAGAACTATTAAATTATTTGACTTAACATTATATTGAAAATAAACACTGAAGTTCCACAGGGAATAGTCATTTCTTGCATTACTTTTTCTTTTTTTTTTTTTTGTAGGTTAGATCTTGGTTTGTTTATCTTTAATTATCTGTGCTATGACCTGAGCTCATTAATTATTTCTCTGCAAAACAAGGTAGACCTCTCAGTGATTTTTCTCCTGACTTAATAAATATACATAAGAATGTGAACTAATACTTAAAAATCTCCATATGAACATCAGCCACAGCTAGCTATTCCTTATGGGAAATGAGAGTTGGGAGGAGTGCTTCCACGCATGAGTGGTTCTTGGAGGTTTCCTTTAAAGTGTTTTTAGTGGACTTTTTTATCTCCCTTTCAAAAATATAGAAACAGAACCACTTGAATAATCACTCCTTAGGTACTCACCCGATCACATAAGTTGGGAAAGAAAGCTTCTGATTGACACAATCTCGTTCACTGAGAAAATGTCAATCAGGGTTGTTTGTTTTCTTCCATGTGTCAACATAAATATATTATTCAGTTTTGTGTGATGTATTTCAATCCGCATACAGAGAAAATACAGTCCTAAAACTAACAATAAGGAATTAGCTTCTTTAATGCATAAACTCAATGCATTCACCCAACAAATCAAAAGGCCGGTTAGAGATTCCTCCATTGCTCTAAAGGTTATTCAGGTATTCCTAGAAGAAAAGTCCAAGAAGTTCAATCAAATATGCTGTCATAAGTTACTCTGGATGTCTTATAGTGATGTTCTCTGTCTTGATATGAAGTATTAAAATATATTCTGAAACAGGAACCAGGAACCAGGCTAATGGCTTTGTTAAAGCCTACAGGGTCATACACATTTTTATTTTGGCTCAACGAATATTTGAGTATTTTATAAGCGGTTGTATTTATTGCAGCATATGAAGACTGAATTCATAAAGTGGAGACTCCATATTCTAATAATAAAATTATTTATACCAAGTGGGGCAATAACCAACAAGAGATTGAGATCCTTTTCCCTCAGAAAAAGTGACTATATTTCAATCAAATTCTTTCTTACCTGTGAGAAATACAGACTCAAATACAGTACTCTCACCTGGGCAAAAGGTCTAGCTATAGTAAAGGAAAGTAGTTGCTCATTTCCTTGTGGACTAGAATCTATAAATTGATTTCGAAACAACACACTCCAGCTTAAACTTGACAGAAAGTCACAGCTAGCTCTGAAAAACATAAAGGATAAGTAAACAGACAACAGGAAACTAAGAAGAGAATGGAAATTATGCTAGTCGCTTCAATGGAAACAAAAATAAACCATAAACATTTACTACAATAATAAAAAATTTTAAATTGTTTTCATAGCTTCATTCTTCTTTGACTATTATGATTCATCTTTAAATACTTTCCTCTAAGTCTAGCATATTTTCAAGCACTAAATTCAGGCACTAAGACCACAGAGCTATCTAGGTACCCATCTCATTATAAATAAATTTTCATAAAATGTGCTCTCAGATCATTGAGTATGCAGTAAACCATAATCGTACTTCCATACTGTCTTCCACTGTGTCATATATCAATTTTCTTCCTTCTAGAGAAACCTTTCTTAATATATTGAATTACAATGAAGTTTTGGTGAGGGAGTTTTTCAGGGTAAGATTTCTTTCTGATGAACTAAAAGGCTTACTGACAAGGGCTTCTTAGTGGCTAGCTCTCTCAGTAATATATTTTCTAAATACAAACTCCTGTTTCACAGTTACTCTTTGCTTGCAGGGTGAACTGCGTTAGTTTAATTTCTAAATGCCAAATTCTCAAATGCTTCTGTACAAGAGTTGAACTAACTTTCCTAATTCCCTAGGGAAGATCACGGTAATTCTACCTTTCCTGGTGTCATGGAGGACTGCCCATCCAAAATAGCAGCACAAGTGTTCTCAGTGTATGTTAACACTTCTAGAAATGCTAAATGGGTTATCACTCTCGACTACAAAGATATCAATAATATCCACCTGATGAAAATATCTTTACAACCTGTCATTAACTAAGGCTGTAAATCTTCACTACAGTTAAGACATGCATTAACTAGAATTGCAAATTAAATACGCTAATACTTGGAAACACATTTTAAAATGGTAAATCAAAAGTTGTTGCTAACGTCCTGCTTAAATGTAAGGAAATATACTAATATTTAATTTGAAAATGTTCACAATGCAACAAGAAATTTGTGTATGCTGGTTTTTCAATAGACTTCAGGGTGCTGAAAATATTTTCCAAAAGAATAATTTGAGTTTGTCTTCAAGAGCAAGGCCAAGCTTTTTGGAAGAACACCCTGCTTGTGTCTCCAAAACACCACTCAGACTTCTGTCTACATTTCTTCCTGTGTAGCTGGTGTCTTTATCTGTGTCTTCTTAAAATAGTGTGACGTATAGGTAAGAGTGACGTAAGAAGGGCTGACTTCAAACTGTGCAGAGCTGACATCAGTGGTGTGGAAAAAGCCAGCACTAAGCACACCAAGTACCGTGGGTGCCCCTCTGATTGATAGGGTATGTGCCTCTGCTGGCAATGGCATTTCCTGGCTTTGGAGCCTTCTTTGCTCCTACACAACCAGTTTTGGTCTTCTGTAAGTAACAGAGCAGGAAGGTGCTCCCATGTTGAAGATTCACTTTTTTAAAAAAACGAAATACTCAGAATCTGATGAAGTGTTTTTTGGTTGTTGGGGCTTTTTTTCTTTGTTTGTTTCTGGGGTGTTTGTTTGTTTGTTTTTTGCTTTGATTTGGTTTTTTGGGGTTTTTTGTGGGTTTTTTTTTGTTGTTTTGTTTTGTTTTGTTGTTGTTTTCGGGCTTGTATAATTTATAATTAAAAATGACTGAGATTTTTTAGCTTATCTTGACTTTTAATATTTGTCACTCATGAATGTGCTTTCACCTGGGCTGTTTATTCGCAACAGATTTACTAATTTAGCCTCATGGCTGTAATCCAGACAGTGTTTTCTTTTCTTTAAACCGCTGAGTGTTTAAGGAAAGAAGAGCTGGAGCTGTGTAGTTTACTGATGCAATGTCGTAACACTTCCTGTATTACATGATTTATAATGTTGCAGACAATTGCTTCTGCTTTACAAAGACTCTGAGGAAGCTCAGAAAAAATATAGATTTCTGCAACTAAAATGACAGACATCTGTGCTTTTTTCAGAATAAATGAAAGTGATATGCCTACCATGTGCAGCATATAGCACTGGATCAGGGAAAACAATCAGATTACCTCAGAACGATCGGTGTTTATCTGTCAGTCATTGATTTATAAAAAAACATATAGTATAAGCAATAATACAGTTGTACCTTCAAAGACACCACATGGCTGTGATTCCATGGTAAATATATCATTGTTCTACAGATCTTTCTATATTATTTAACAGAAATTCTTCGTGTATATAAGAATTATCTAGCTCACTCACCCTTCTGAGAGTGGTGTATTGACTTTGGCCCCAGGCTTAGGTCTTAGGCACTGTCAGGTTCTGTCCAGTTGTGCATAGAATATAGTTTGTAAGCTTTGAAACCTCTGAAATTACGAGTTAATAAAAATATTGACAGACTCTGAACTGGAGCATCCTAAGCATGCTGCTGCACAATAATACTGTTTTTTTCCAGAGGGAAAAAATCAAGAATTGGACACCATTAGGAAAGCATTTATTTTTTTACTAACAGGGGGACTGTTATAATTAACACTAAGAAAATAGACTTTAGTGACAGTAAATGTGCAAAGAATTCATTAAAATATCACACAAAGCATTTGTTCTCCTGGATTGAAAGTTGAGAGGCAGGGGGCAAGAACAAGTCAAATGGAATGATATGAAGTAGCCTGAGCCTGCCTGTCTTTGTGTTGTCATGGCATTCTAAAGCATTTCTGTATGCTAATTCATTTTTTTTTCTTTGTTCTGATTTCAGCCACTCACACTTTACAGCTGCATTTGTCTAACTTTTTCTAAATATTTTCAATTTTTAATGTGATGTTTCCTTTCATGAAGGGTGTCATATTACTGTCATTTGAATACTGTCTAACTTGTAAAGCTGAGACAATATCTGATACCACCCTGATGGCCTGGAAGAGTTAAATGTGTCAAAAGAATCATTTCACTTCCATACTCAGGTACCCTTTAGTCTTTCTGCAAGGGTTCCTAAGAGTCTAAGTAATTAAGGGGAATTTTATGACATTTATCTACCTGGAATTTTACACTTATAATTTTTTTTGTTACTTAACAAGAAGAAAGAATAAGATATTTACCTACTAACTCTCTTTGAACTTATAATTTTAGTTAAATGGAAGCCTGTTGAGCAAAGCTTAGTCCTGTTTTCATCAATAATTTTTTATTTCAATATTTTTTTCTATTCTCTCTTATTTTTAGCCACACACACAGGAAAAAAACCCAAAAAAATAAAAAAAGCCTTCAAACTATTGTCATTCCTCATGTTGAACCTTTTTCAAGGACATTATCAAATTGTGATTCTATGAATGTTGACACTGCACAGTACTAAGTCTTTTGGACCATGCAATACTGTACATTTTTAAGGTATCTTTCATTCTGACTGAATGCATAATCAGAATGACCAGTGCACTTGCTGTACCTTTTTAACCAAACCATTCTGTGAGTTCTGTCAGCAAACAAGAATAACTAATTTCTGTTCTAACACACACATTTTGAATGACAATAAGGAAAAAATGACAAAGAAAATGAAGTCTTCATGAGAGATTGCAGTGATAGTTTTTTGCTTCAATCGCACTGTACCAATTCTAAAAAAAAAAAAAAAA
>VZRS01012784.1:185937-244847 GCA_013398055.1 Ifrita kowaldi
ATTATTTTTTAGATGTGGTCTTAGATAATTGTGTGCAGAGTTCACAGAGAAATCAACCTGAAACTTCATAACACAAGATTTAAAAAATGGAAAAAAAATGAATGAAGTGTTTCCAGTCTACTACTGAATTGCTGGGCAGCAGGACATAATAAGATTAAAGGATGCATAGCAGATTTGTAATAAAATATTGCAGTTACAATTAGGTACAGTTTAATTAGTGATAATATGGTATAAAGACAAAATTTTTAATGAGCTGTAGCCAGTTGGAAACTTGCCTTCTAAGTCAATGAAGAGGTGATCTCCAACCTATAAAAGGACACTGGCATAGGACGGACATAGAAGGAAAATCTTCTGTACATAACATAACGAAAAAGGCTTTTCTTTTTTTCCTCAGTCTCTTAGCAAAATAAGCAATGAGTGACCCATCCAGGTCCCTCTGTGCCATCAAAAGCATTTGGACTACTACTGCTCTTCCAACATACTATATAGAAGTTCTTGGGCTTTAGGGCATAAGTCAGTCATTAAGCCTGCAAACACAGCTGGTTTCAAGAGTTTTCACAGGACTAATTTTCACTGAAATACAAAATCTTGCCAAAATCAACATGTTTAAAGAATCAGATCAATTAATTGGAATTTCTTTCTGAAGGAAAACTGGAAAAGCATCCAACATTTTTGATACAAATCACAATCATACATTCAGTTGGTTTTTTTTCCTGCACCCATCTCTCTGTGATCTTTGTGCATTTAAATTCTCTTTTCCTCATCAATTCAAGCTCTTGCCATTGTATTCATGTATTTCACGTGGGCATAAGCATATTAAAAACAATAAATTATTTTATGTATGCCTATGCTGGAATTTGCCAGTGTTCTCTGACAAACCACTTGCAACTGTCTTGAAAAGATTGCATCAGAAATATCCTGTAACTCTGTAATCCTGTCTTATGTTAGGAAAAGGGACCGGTGGCTTTACTGCTCTATTTCCCTTTCTCATGTCATGTTAAGTGGGACAAACCAGCAGATTTTTCCATTTGCTTCCACTTCAGCTCCAGTTATGGCTGAAGTTGTATCTTTGATTAAGAACAATTCATTAGTTGGCCAGTGTTCAAAAATGCAAAAATGTTTTCAAGCCAGAAAAGATTAAACAGCAATCGACAGATCTTCCTTCAGGACGTGGGTTTACCTCCTTTTAACTCTTTACATGCTCTCATTCTCCTCATTCTGCCACAGCTTCTTTCCATCTCTCTTGATCTGGAAAATGGGGTTGAAGATGTGCTAAGAAGTTGTAGTACTGGGTTTTCCTGGAGTTCTAGAGGCACAAACTCTTCAGCAGACAGGTAAAGAGGAGCAGGAGGAGAAAAGAGGAAGCACGGTACCACTCTGTGTTTTCCTCTTTTTTTTTTTTTTTCAGTTGTTATTCAATGAACACATCCAAGTAATGGCTCACTTGTAGTGCTGGGGTTTCTCCCCCCCCCACAAAAAGCTCAAAATTTAACTTGGATTGAGCATAAACGAGTTCGTGATTCAATTTATTCTTCAACCGGTATTTTGTATGTCTTATTTTTAATATAATTGGTTCTCATCTCTTCTTTTTCTTTGAAAAAACATTTTTTTTATGTCCCAAATAAGCTCTGCTACAGCTTTGGTCTCTGGTCTCTTATGGACAAGAGAGGGAAAGCAAAACTGAAGTTAGTACTTTAAAAAATCTCTGAAATTGGACAGAAGTTTCATTAGTGATGGAATATAATCTGGCTTTAAACTTCAGCCTCTGCTATAGGCATGTTGTGGGCTGACCCTGAGTTGATGGACAGTTTTTCGGACTAATGACGCTTCTCGCAATCTACCTATTTAAACCACGTGTAAAGGCGGGACTCCCTCTTTTGTTCCGGCCGGCCTGCGGGAAGGTGAGGGCGGGGGCTCCGGGCCCAGCCGGGCCGGGGCCCCTGGCTCTTTATTTCTCCCCTTTTCTTAACGCCGCAGCACGAACTCTGGGTCACCAGTGAGGAGAACTATCCCAGAGCTGCAGGCAGCTGGAGCCAGCTATGAACTGCCTTACGGCTAAACTCATTCAGCGCGGCTTTCCCAGGACCGGCGGGTCCCTCCCTCTGCTCAGGGGGGAGCTGGCGGAGTCAGCGAGAGCCAGCAGAGCCTCCTGTTTGCAGCCCGGACACTTCATGCTGAACTGAAGAAAACACCATGCAGCCAGCAGCACANTTAACTTTCTTAGTTTTTTTTCTTTCTCTTTTAATTCTGTTAGTAATAAAACAGTTTCTTTGTATCACAAATGTTTAAAGTTTGTGCCTGCTTTGTTTTTGTTTCTTTTAATTTTTTATCTCACACAAAAAATCAGTAAGTAATCCATATTCCAAACCAAAACCACTACACTTTTTTTAGTGTTTCTGCCCGGTTTGCAAATTCAACCCGCTACAAGGCATAAATATAATTTCTAAATTAACTGAACAAAAGTAAGAAAAAGCTGTAATAAAACCTTAATTCAAGTTTAGCTATCTTGTCCAGAAGCACATCCTAATCAATATGTCTTCTTTTTCTGCATATAGGTGGTGGTGGTGGTGAAGCTTCCTTTTACCCGCTGCCAACAACACTTGCAAAATTGTAAGCATCCTGTGTATACTATTTGTAGTGAATCACAGTCAAACTGTGTCTTGTTTACTAAAGCAACCAGTTTTACAAAATGGGAAGAAATACTTTTGCTTGCTCAACTCTCACAGTAAGTCTTTTGAAGTGATCCTGTAAAAGGGCATATGAAAAGTAGAGTTTTTATAAGTAAAGAGGTTAGAGAACCCTTATTATCTGAGGGTTTTTTTCCTTTTTTTGGAAAAAAAACCCAAATGTTTTTGACTGTAGAGCAAGATCTCAGCAAAAGTGGACTCATGATTTTCTTGAGAGATCAGTAAATCTCTTGAGCCACAAGGTGTTGTGTTCATTACGTAGAACAGTACTCTCTGTTCCCTTTCTCTAATGAAACATCGGGCTTTTCAATTCTTACTCAGTCTGATATGAATTAAAAAATAAATATTATCAATATTGTTATTTTCCAAGTCTCCAAAAATCTGTGCCTACTGAAAAATCTGTAGTTATCTGCAGTTTGGTTCTGTTTCCATAGAGGATTTTTCTATGCCTTTGCCTGAAGATATTAGTTAACCCCAACATTGTTTCTAAGGAGTCAGTGGATTTAAAGGAATGAACAGTTTTGTTCACAGTGTTAATGCCAAACATCATATCCATTAATAGAACACTGAATAGAATATGCCAGGAGCCTTCCAGCCATGCTTTCACATGACGCCAGCCCTTCCCACTGGAAAACAGCAGTGTTCTCTGAAACCTGTACAGGAGCAAGAGCTTTTTCACAAGGATCAGAGGGAGGGTGACATGTACATTGGTCTTCTGCTTAAAGGAATTATTCCTGACATCATTACTAATTAATGGTATTCATATGTTAAATACAGCAGCTCAAGAGGTATGTTTGCATTTTCTAATAAAGTCAGGGGCACACTTGATGAGTTCTTTAACTGAAGATTTACGTAGCTTACTGTCAGTGAGAGGAGAAAACACTAAAGCCTTCACTAAGCCTATTTCTTTATCTGCAGTAAGTTGTGTGCTGTGACCATTTAATTTTATTATTGTTAACTGCACTAAGCCATTGATTAATGCCATTATAAGCTGACTTTACACTGATTTAATTAAAAGTCTGTGTCATGGTTTAACCACAGCCAGCAGCCACACAGCCACTCGCTCACTCCCTCACCTATGGGTTTGGGGAGAGAACTTGGTTTGGGAAGACTAAAAGCTGGAGAACTCATGGGCTGAGATAAAGACAATTGAATAGGAAAACAAAAAGTCACACACACAAGCAAAGCAAAACAAGGAATGAATTCACTGCTTCCCATGGGCAGGCAGGTGTTCAGCCGTCTCCAGGAGAGCAGGGCCCCATCACATGCAACAGTGACTTGGGAGGACAAACACCATCACTCCAAATATCCCCTCCTCCTCCTTCTCCGAGCTTTATACACTGAGCATGATGCAGTATGGTCTGGAATATCCCTTTGGTCAGTTTGAGTCACCTGTTCCAGCTGTGTCTCCTCCCAACCTGCCATGCACCTCCAGTCTCCTCACCAGTGTGGAAGTACGAGAAGCAGAAAGGTCCTCGGCTCTGTGTATGCCCTACTCGGCAGAAACAAAAACATCTCTATATTATTAACTCTGTGTTTAGCATGAATCCAAAACACAGTCACATACCAGCCACCATAAAGAAAATTAACTCTTGCCAAAACCATCACAGTCTCTTAATAATACTTAAGCATTTTCTCTGGCCCTTAATGGTTTGAAAAGCACTGTTTGGGATTCCTAGGTAAGTGCTCAGTTCCAAAGTTACTTACAGACAGTTAACTGAGATTTTGCAGCCTCGTTTTTTAAAGCTACCTGAACTTTCAGATATTATTATTTCTTTATAGGGTACATTCACAGTAACACAAAACATAGTTTGGGGAAAGCAATACACAAACTATCAGAGGAGTTGTGATGCAATGAAAGAGAATCTGTAAAAATTCCCTCTCCATATCTTTACAAATTCCATGTCCAAAACCTAAGTATATTGTATTTATGTGATGGACTCAGCCAGGCTATCTGTTCCAGCTGTCACCCCATTTTGTCTCAAGAAGAACTTAGACACATATGATTCCTTCTTTCACTCATCTTTCTGCCTGTTCTTGTCATGAAAGTGTAAGGCCAACTTTTGCCTGGATGGGAGGTGCGATATGATCTGGTTGGGTCATCAGATTGAAATGTTAGGGATTAGGAATTTGGGAAGCGCTGAAGACCGTCTCACTACATAGTTCAATTGTATTCTCAGGCTCTAAGTACCTAAAATTGTTTTACATTTTCTATTTGATCAGTCTGTTAAATACCAGTAGTGCTGCACCAGAGCAGCTGCTGCTGCTGTAGAGAAGCAAGCAAGAGTTCTAGATTGGGTTCTGAAAGAACTGTATTTGTGTTGTCATTGAATTGCCGTGGAGTAATTAGAAGGGACTATCAGCGGCAGTGTTAGTTTGGGTGAAATGACGTGCTGATTTAGGTGTATTGCCTTTGATCTCTGCCCTTTTGTGGAGCCTGGTGAAGTTATAGTACAGACTCTGGAAGCTATAGCATATATGTTTTCCTCTATTTTACTTTGATAGGGAGTGCACCCAAATATTTTATCTGTTTATTCTTTCTACTCTAGGCTCTTTTCATGACAGTGTTATTCGTATGTTGCTAGGACACTGACATGTTGGAAAAGAGGGAGAAAAGTCACAGCTGTCTCCTCCTTATGCCAAGACCTTTAAGGCAGAATCTGAGTTGCTAGACAGAGATATATTTACTAAATTGGGACCAAGAGGATGTGTTCATGGTGTCCCAAAATAGAAACTTCAACCCCTTGGAAAGCCAGGCAGGTTTTAAAATGTAAATGTCCTCAGTTAGCAAGAAGTTTAAAGGAAGCAAGGAAGGCAGAAATGTTTGTACATTGTTAGGGGGTATTATGTCTGCGCATGGAATGAAAGAGCACCATTCAAGTGCAAAGAGTGAGATAAATTACCTTGCTCAAAATGAAAAGTAGGGTGTATCTGCACCTGTTATAGAACACTCAACACCACAGTAAAGTTGACAGGTTAAATTAGGGTGCCTTCTTAAAAAAAATCAATCTTATTAACTCCTCAGTCATTAAAACTCTTCCCTGTTTGGCACACCAGTCTTAGACTAAGAGTCTTGTGAATACTTTGCTCTCTATTTCATGGGAAGGTTTTACACAAAAATAGAACTGAGCTTGTTTGCTGCCAAATTTGATTCAAGCATCTGCTCACAGATAGAGAGAGGTGTGTCAACAAATGTACAAACATGGAAGGTGATTAGAAAGAAAAGACATGTAAGTTGTAGCATATCTGTAGATGATAGATGATATATAGAGCAGCAATGGGGATGGAAGCACACATAGGCACACAAGCATGCAATGTGACATAAAAAGTTAAATCATGTCTCAAAGTCTTGCTAGCATCAAAGTCAGTGGTTGATTTGTTAGTGGTTGGGATAGTAAGAGTTTTTGAAGGGCTGAAGAACAATTTTGGTTCTAAAATGCATGGTGGGAAGTCTGGTAAAATTCATCTAAAAAAGAAAAGAACAGGATGTGTAATTTCCTAATGGCTTATTATGAAAGCAAAGAATTCAAAGAAACAAGGGCCATGGCAGACATCCTTAAAAATTAAAGTGATTTTATCTTAAACTTCACTAAACTGAAATCAGCAGCAGACACAGAATGCTTAAAATGCGAACAAACACAATTATAATTTTTTTTTAATTCCTAACAGAAAATCAGGGAGATAATCCAATTAAATTTTTATAAAAGTACATTGCATGAATTGTAACTAGTCTAATGTACACAAAAGATGATCTTTCAAAGAAAAGCAATAAAATTACCAAATAAACCAATGAATTTAATAAATAAACTGTATTACAAATCCGTGGAATGCAACAAGTCAATGTATTTCATTAGTCAACAAACATCTAAGAGCTGCAAAACAATTCATTATGTACATAATTCAGTATAGCCCCCAAAAATGCATTAGCCTATGCTCTTTTTACTTGTGTCTTTGCATTTGCTTGGTGTCTGGAATGGAATTGTTTGTACTACTTTAAAACAGGAAAAAAAATCCCGAAATAAGCAAAAGCCATATTTATCTATTCTGATGTGATTTGAAACATATATACACTTAAAATGTCTGGTTTGTACTCTGGGTGTATCCAATTTGCAACAACTCTTTCACGCAAAGAGGAAATTAAAGAGCAGATTGCTAAATGGAATATAAACATGATTTCAGTCAGGCTTGCTAATACATCAGGATGAAAGCCGACACTCTCCCTTATTTAAAATTATTCTAAACAGTGCATGTCAAATATTTTAGACATTATTGAAAATGGCTGTCACATAAAATGTAAAAGGGCTCCACATATATTCGGCATGGCTTTACTGTCTGAATGCGTGAATCTCTACACTGACACAAAATTGCTACCCTGTCAGCATGTAAAAGGACGGATCATTTAATCTCTTTAGTGATGAAGTTTCAAATCCACAAAGCAAAAGCTATCAGTCCTTTGAGATGATTATGATGCCTCGAACCTGACAGCTTGTGATGACAGCTTTCACAAATTCTGGAAATCAAATTGTTCCTGCATCTAACAGAAGAAGGCAGGTGTGTACATAACAAAAATGGATGAGGTTAAACATGAGGATAGTGTGATCTTTATGTTCAGTGTAATTGTTAGAAGTTATACCAGGGAAAATTATAGATTTTGGTTTTGAACCTCTTCATGATATACACAGATGAGGGCACCAATAACCCATATGGGTAAAAGGTTTGCCAGGAAAGGAATATCAAGATAAACAGATGGCTGTACCATTGCCATATGGCTCCTCGGAAATTGGACAACGCTATGGCATTTTGCCACAAGATAGATCTAGTGTTATTTCTGTGCCAATATTTTAAGCAATGCAAGGAAAGAATACATAACTATCTGCAATTAGCTGTGTTGTGTAAATATATAAAAACCTAACTGGTTTATGGGAAATTCTGTGGACTGATACGTTTCTGAAATACAGACAGCAATTCACTGGAAAGTTATTTGCTTCAGCTCTTCATTTTTCATACTTTTTACTCAGAAAAATGTGTGAAATAATCTAAGTTGCTGTGCTGATGAGGCTTAATTTCACAGTTTATCTCTCTGTACAGAACAAAGAAATTGTCTCTGAAACACAGTGCTAGCAGTGCTAAAAAAGCACAGGAAAGCAGAAGGAAACTACAGACCATTCAAAATAAGGTCAGTAATTCCAAATCTCAGCTCAGCTGGATAGTTGCATACACAACCAAATTATTCAGATATGACCTTGTACCCAAGGTCAAAGGTCTGCTGTTATCATGGAATAAGCACTTAGTAGGACTTTCTGATGGCTCAAACACTGCTGGCTGACATATCAGGTGTGTTGCTGCATTTTTGTGTATGTTGTACTCAATCAGGTTTTACACTGGCTCAGACATACCCTTGGTTCTGGTTCAGACTGGTATTCTTTTAAAAAGTGAAAGCATAGCATGAGGTACAGATATGCAGGAGAGTATAACACAGAGGGTATTTCCACTTCATGGAACGGTAACTTGGCTTCTCATGTTATAATAGCAATAATAGGGCTTTCAATAAGAAGTTTAGGGAACAATGCATGAGTATAGGTATTATGTTATTTGTATACTTAAATCTGAAGCACAGATCTTACATTCTTATTAAGAAATTACCCTCTGGGCAGATCAGAGTGAAATCTTCACTTATAAGAACACTAATGACTCTCAGAAAACTGCATTAAACAGTACCTAATATTCAAAAATATCAGCATGTCTTTAGGGCACAAAACCAAGCAAGAAGACACAGAAATAAGTCCAAAATTTAAAAAAAGAAAGAAAAAAAAAAACAAAACCAAAATGAAAAAGCCTCCACATCATTCTTCAGTGATACTTCCCCCAGCACTTCAGTTAGGAGTTATTCCTTCCAAGCACTACATTTTACTGGTTGAATTCCCCAGTTCTAGAAGTATCTCAAAGCATTTAGAAACTTTTTGAGTATGTCTTTAGCTAAAATTAGCACTTAACCTGATTCTCTCTTATGTCAAATCTTTGCCTGTAAACAATAAACATAAAATCACAGAGCAGTAGAAATAACCAGAAGATAGGTTCCACAATTAACTTGTGGGATGCCAGCCATGATGGTTTGTTTTTTTTTTTTTTTTTGGTATAAGAAAATAAATGGAGAGCAGCTGGGGAAAAACAAAGCCAAACAAAACCCCAAAACACTAGAAAGTGGAAATGTGTTAGAAAAACATATTGCTGACCTTAAAAGGTAGCTAGTAATTTCACACAACTCCTGTTACTCTGAGAAAGCTATCCTGACACATGTTGCCTTCACAGAAGCTTTGGAGAACCCCTTCAGACAGTTCCTTTTAGAAATCCATGAAGTTTTCAGAGGATCTATGTGCACTTCAAAGTTTTGATCACTTGAGCTTTTCAGTGGCTGCAGAACTGCATAGCCTGCAGTACAGGTCTTTTTTTGACTCTTCATGTCCCTGCAGTATTGTAGGCTTTAGGGGAAATTTCAGCCATAGCTTTGAAGCACAGAGATAGTTGAGCTACTGCAGGAAGCTCGGTGGGTTTTTTGCACTCAGCAAAATGTTTTTTCATGCACTTGCATTCTTTTCTGTAACAGGTCTCGCATCCCTACCCACATTTCATTAGAAAACTGGTTCTAACTGCAGAATACTCAGGAGTAAGACCAAGGTACGCTAATATTTCAATTTTTTACTGCGATATCAAGGCTTTTGACAGGCAAATAGTAAGTTGACCACATCTTTTGGCATAAATGGATTACAGGTCTTCAAAACCAGCTTGCTCTCCCACCTAATTATTATTACTGTGAGTCACTGTTAAATTCCATTTGTTTAATACTGTATTCAGCTATATTCAGCA
Organism: Ifrita kowaldi; assembly: GCA_013398055.1. Lineage (NCBI taxonomy): Eukaryota > Metazoa > Chordata > Aves > Passeriformes > Cinclosomatidae > Ifrita > Ifrita kowaldi. The sequence goes on from VZRS01012784.1 coordinate 195,489, forward strand.
GATTTGTTCCACTAGGTTGGCTCAACAACAGCTCTTGGTCACAGTCTTTTAACACCTTATTTAAGGGAGGAGAAGTAGGAGGGAAAAGAAAGGAGGCAGAAAATGAGAAGAGGATTGAGAAAAGGAGCAAACTTGTAGGGAACCTAACTTAGTTGATTATTGTGGCTTGTCTATTCAGTACAATGAGAACAGTGTGCCCTTAAAGGAAAATACCCTTGGCATTATAAAAGTCATCTTTCAACAACAAGATGCTGCATTTAGTGGCCAATACATAGACATCTGTAAGAATCTAATTTTAAATTTTCACCAGACTTCTTTCCACTTTGGACCTGGGAGGGAAAAAAAAGAATCAATTATCAAAACAGTATGTTTGCTTAATGGGAATTCAACCTCCCTTTCCCTACTCATTTTCTTTTGAAATGGTTTTGTTCAAATGACACATATCCTTGAGACATTTTGCTTTTAGTGAACTATTAATGTTCTTTCAGCTAGAAAAGTTTTCACTAGTTTTACTGGTATATTTGTGATCCATTTTTTCTGCAGTGCCGTAGCCTGAAAACTGTATTTTGGCTGCTCAAAATTCAGATGTTATTTTACAACTTAATCAGAAAATCAGCTCTGGGATGACCTTACCTAGACAGAAGACTGAGTATTGCTTGAATCCCCTATTTGCAGAAATGATTAGACTGGACAAGAGAATAGACATTAATAGCAATCTTAGGGAATAAAGAGGTATTTTTCTGGGAATACGTAAATTGAGTTATTTATCATAGCAAAATGAAGGCCAGAAGGAAAATTACTTTCTATAGCTATACTGGAAGGAAAATAAGGGAAAACCTGTTTGACTAAAGGACAATGTTAGCACAATAATTGGTTATAAACTGACTGTTGAATGCTTTCTGTCTGGCAGTAAGAACCTTTGAGCCCTAAAATAGATTGCATAGGGTGCTCTGGGAAACTTTTTACTGCAAGCTTTAAAGAACAGCATAGACAAATGGTTTTGAGCACTGTGATCCACACAAGATGGGGAAAGACTAGATAACAGGACAATCTCTGAAACTTTGTTCCAGCCTTATTTCTGTAATGTGATTTCATACAAGAACAGAGGATTGGACCAAATTTGGTGATCAAACTATTGCTTCCAGAACTGCACTGTTATTGTTAAGACAAAACAAAACCTCCAAGCTACTTTTTAACTGTCAGAAGACCATACCTTCTGACAAAATTTTTAGCTCTGCTACCCAGAATGGATATTTTCACATACATGACAATGGGACACTTTTCAGAAAGTTTTTCAGGTCCCAGAAGGAATCTTGCATAGCACCTGGAAGAAAGGGGCAACTTTTAAATGTGTATTTCAGAGGGTAACTTGCATAAAAAACAAAACAAAACAAATCCCACTAATCACAGGAAAGCTTGAGAAATACAAAAAGGAGCTTCAGAAGTCTTTGTCCATCTCCAGAGAAGACTCTTTTCACACATCTCATCAGGATTTTTAGGACTAAAACTTAATTCTGGGATAGTTTTTCTTGGGTATCTATTTAATGCAAAGTTTATCTGCTTTAGTTTCTAGATGCCATTGTATATGCTATTAAAATACATTCTGTGACAATATGAATTACATTGTTACAGGTTTTTTAAGTCACCTTACCTTTTATTTATATTCTGGTAGCACCATAAATCTAATTAAAAACAGAACCTGTCAATACATAGTTAGAGTTAAAACAATGATTTCAAAGCATATAGGTAGTGGAGTTAAGTATCTGTAGTGGAGTTAACAACTACAACCATTTCCTTCAAATCAGGACTTACTTAGAAAATTATTTGTGGACAGCAAGTACACATTTCAATTTGTGCATCTATGATCTTTGTTGTATGGGAACTTCATACACTCGGCTGAATTTGCGTTCTCAACTTCAGGATTCTCGTTGCAGCACTCATGGCTAACCCCCCAAAGGCTGCATCTCCTAAAGGTGAATTTTGCTTTGTATGAGGAGCTAATAATTGCTACAGCACAGACACAGATCAGTTGAATTTTGGGATCATCAGTATTCCTCATGTAGAAAGAAGGTATTACAGATATTGAAAATGGTCTGTGGGATGTTTTCTTTTCATCAATTTCTTCACTTGTCTGGAACAGGGACTTGCCCTCTGTGACTGAACCTGGGGAAAATGCCTGTAATGTCCTAGCAGCACATAACAAGCTGTGGATAAATGAAATCCTCAACTGCAGCAGCTCTCAGTTAGCTATACCCAGAAGCAGCATGAGGATTCTTGAGATGGAGAGAAAGCTTTGCTACAGATGCCTAAAGACAGAGTGTTAGGATACCTAGGGTTTTCAAAGACGGTGTGCTGTATTAGAAATTGGTTTTTTTGTTTGGTTTTCAGCTTAGGCAATAAAACTCTCTTGGTTTTTAAAAGAAACTTATTTTCATACATTTGGTGGTTTTGTGCATTTTTTATCTTCTGAAAAATGTCTAAAATTAGTTAAGCATCTGTTTTCTTCTTTGTTTGAAGCAACTTTTTCTTTAAAACAGCTGTTTAGCCTATGATAATAGTCTTCCTCCTGGGAAAGCAGTTCATCTTTGTTGCCAGTTTCCATTACCTTAGGATGGGTTGTTTTAAATTACTAAATGGGTAACTTCTGCTGAGTTTTCTACTACATATTTGTGTCTATGTGACTGTTTCTTACTCTCTGGCATATTGGCACAATTCTTGTTATGTTTACTAAGCTGTTAAGCACTTGTTTTGTAAGACCTATGCCACTGATTGACCTTTTGCTTGGAGAAAAGTAAGATATGAGAAATGAATGGAGTGGTGAAGTTCATTCAGCTTTTTTTTCCCCCACTCGCCTGTGTATATACCTTCTTCACTGTTTCAGTTCTTGTGTTCTTCTAGAAAAAGAAAGGCCGTACTGTATTATTAAATACAAGAGAATGAAGAAGGCTAGTTTTCCTCAGCTTTTACTAGAGAATATATCGGAGACACTCTCAAAGCCTCATGAGTCAAACAAGAAGTTCTCCAGAGCCTGAGAGAAAACACTATAATGAAGGAAGCAGAAATTACTGAGTTTGCAGTGCTCTCACTGCTTTTGTTTTCCTTAGGTTTTTGTTTTAGTGAAAATGATAATTTTTTTTTATAAGCAGCTTTAACAATTCCTCATGAGAACAAAATACTCAAGATAACCTTCCTCTTCTGCTTTATTACTACCCTGTAATTTAGTCCATGGGTCCCGGAAAAATGTTTTGTCTCTCACTTTTTCAGGAAAATGCTACTTATAGGAACAAATGTTTTAACTCAAAGATTCAGAAAGATGCCAAAACCTTCCTTCTACTGCAAGACAGCCAATAGCAAGAAGTTAAATATAGTTTTATGCAAAGTCTAAGTGATCTGTTCCTTATTCTTTTCTGTTAAGGCAGAATTCTCTGTCTTGAGTCATTCATATTCTTTATCTTTGCAATCTTAGTTTCATTTCTCTATGGAAAACCACGGTGTTGCATCATAGGGTATTTAAACAATAAGATAATATGAAAAAATGGGTATCGTGCATCACAGTCAAAAGACTTTTTTTTCTGTGACACTATAGAGTTTATTTTTTTGGTGAGGACTAGTGCCAAAAGATGTCTGTCTGCCTTTGCATCTTCTCTCACTAACTTTCTTCAGCTATGCAGTCATAGTGACTAAGACTTTGTGGATGACACTTTTAGAAATGTTAAGAGTTAGCTTTCTGCTGCCTCATGAAAGGATTGGCTTTTTGCAGCAGAGCTGTAATGAGAGTCAGCACTTGTACCCCTTTGTAAGAACTCCAGTTCACACAAAAACAATCTGGAACAACCTGATCTCCTAATTCAAAGTCTCTGGTGCACAGCACCTTGGAAGGTCCTGAGGGTGTCCTGCAGCCCCACTTAGATGAATGCACATGAGAACTAACCTTCACTCTTTGTGTTCAGGGGCTTGGGTTCTACTCAATACTAGGAAGGCATTTCTGCATCTACACTGAATTTTCAAGTATACTTGTTAACCACTTTAAAAAGGACAGAGTTTGCCACAGAGCTGCAAAAAAGTCAGCCTTAGACTGACTAAAGTGAAGCTGATATGCTTGTGAAAGGTCACAGGCAGTAGGACTAAGCTTAGTTGACAGGTACTCTGGGAAGCTCTCTGGTTGTGCAATTGCTGAACAGTTCATCTTCCAATATCGCATGGTAGAACGTTGTTGTCAGAAGATAGCTGGGTCTTTCTGCATTCCTCTTATTTTTCAGGGGTGGATTCCAGTTCAGAACTTGAAGATTGGGACCTGGATGACATAGATCTTATTGCTGGCTTTTTATGTTAACTCAGTTCACATAAACAGTACTTATTTTGAGTCTTTCTTATTATAGCCATCTTATAGCATGTGGGGAGTCAATAAACATTATTTTACTATCTTTTACTATCTTTTTCATATCTCTTTCTTTAGTGATTTACCTCAGAGGCAATAAACACAGGGAAGAAAGGAAGATAAACAGGGTAACAGGGCAGGAAGAGAGTATGAAACGGAATCAAGCAGGTATGAAGAGGCTGTGAGGAAAATAAGAGGCTGAAGCAACTAGTGACACAGAAAGTCAGCTGTAACTACAGATTCAGTGAATGTTCAGGTGACCATGCCTTGACTGATTCTGTGCCTATGACCAGGTATTTTTCCCTTCTGCTGTGCAGCTTTGACTCACAGCTGCAACTGTAAGTGATTATACTTTTGTGAAAACTACGGATAGAAGCAGCTCTTTCATTCCCTTCTCATAAAATTTTTGCTCTTTCCATTCGGAGTCCTCTCCAATTCACATAAACACTTTCAAAATAGAATGCTAACCTAGAGATTGAACATGAAATTACTAATCAAAACCCAGTCTAAATACAAAAGTGTATATTAGGAAGACAACAGGGAAAGGAAACATCAAGAATCTTGAAAGTCCTGCTTGATTCCAGTATAATCCTTTTCAGCCATAACTGATGCTTTCAAAAATGCTGCGCCAGCTGTGATATTATAAAGCTGTGAACTCTAGAGTGTTTTTAAGTCTGTATATTATTTTAGGATTCTTTCTTCTCTAAGGTGCTTCTAGGTGTAAAGCACTAGATAAAATATGCTGTCTATATGTATTCATGCAGCCTGTATACAAAACACATATGAAAAGGCAGGAAGTAATAAAAGTTAAAAAAAAACATGACAAGCCCCCATTGTGCATTTATTCCTTGGGCCTAGCAACTTCTGGAATATCAGTCAAAGCTGTAGCAAAGGGACATTATCTTCACTGTTATTCTTTTTATCACTGCTGCAGTCAGTCTATAACCAGGGTTACTGGGGTACTGTCTAGCAAGATTGCACTTGAAAAGCAGAAGTGGTTCCTCTCACAGGGCAGAAAGGTAGGTATCTAGCAACTCTTATGAACAAATATTATTACACCAGTTCCTGACTTTATCCGAGAAAATTTCATCCATTAAAGTCAATTCATATTTACAACATGACAGGAAATGGAAATAGAGCTTTTACACTCCCCAAGTCAGTACACATTGTGGAAAAGATTCCTTAAAGTTACAGAGGTGCAACCTGACAGCTTTTTTCTGCCACTACTTAGGCATCATCTGTAATGGCTCATCTGTCTGGTTTGTCTTAAATTGTTACACTGTGCTTGTTATTTCGTCACGTTTCCTGCTTACTTCGAATGGTCCGCTAGCTATATGAACTCACACATTCCACATGTGTATGATATTTATGGGATGACTGTTTCTATAAAAATAGTAATTTTGGCTTATCATGTTATTTTACAAAGAGGGAAGGGCGCATTTGTCAGTGAGCAGACTTTCAGCTTGCAAGAGATTGTCTTTTTGCCAGCTGTATTCTCCTCTTTTAAATATAAAACAGTGCCTGTTTTGCAGAAATTAGGTGACTGATGTTTTGTATTCCTGTTCAAATGTTGCATGTTCACTGAATTTTCTTTCACAGAAAAATTCCATGTATTATTTTAAATAACCTTAAATAAATTATAAGAGGGAGAGGGATGTTCTCTTCTTTTGCATGCAAAAACAACTGTTTGAACTGTATTATTTTTTGTTATTGTACATTTCTTGTTAAAGACAGTTTGGAATGTTGAGATGCATTTTCCCCTGTGAAATGTAATAAATTGCGGACTGGAAATATATGAAACATACGAAACCTGAGCTTTTTAATTATTTTCCCAAAGAAGAATAAGCATAATGTCACACAGGGTTGCTGAATCTGCAGTGAGCTCCCCACAGCTGGAAAACTGCAACAGCAATTTTTGCAGCCAGCTGAGGTTGGGTTCACTTGTTTCACCTGGGATGTATGGAGAAAATTCCTGATTCTTCATGAACTCATGGTAGTGACAATGTTTGTGGCATTAAAATACAAAAGTACTTTAAACTTTTGATCATTTACCCTTGGAAAAAGAATTTCCTCTCTGTAAAATCTGGCAAAATTTAAGACAGATGCTCTAAAATGGCTCAAAAAAGAGTTGAAGAAAAATGAGGGATTTTCTCATTTTCAAATGATATTAAGAACATTTGATTATCTGTAGGAACAAGTTATTGAATATAGATTCTTACATATGTAGATCAGACACAATATATTGTGGGTAGGTTGTATCTATGGTAAAATTATTTGTAATAACTTGGGAGGCAGCCAAATATAATTTTCTTGTTTATCATAATTTCTTTGTTTTCCTTTGTGCTTTCTCTGGAAGAAACCACTTGTTTAATCACAAACACTGGGTCAGAAAGTCCTATAAAAATAGCACAGCTGTAAGGTGGGTTTAAATTGAAAATTGTACCTGTGATTGGACATATTGTGTAACCAGACATAAGCTGCATCAACTGCTTGGACGCAGAGTAACCGTTAAAAACTCCAGTTAGGGCATAAGGAAGCCTTTTGTATCATTTATGACATTTAAAGACTCTTTTAAATACATCGTACCAATTTACCCAAAACATTTTAGAAAAAAAAACAGTGCTAGATTCTGCATGGACTTGCATGGACTCTGCTAATTTTACATGCTCTTTTTTGAAGCATTCTTCTGTGATGTTCCTATTGTGAAAAATATCACATAAAATCTCTACAACCTACCTTCACCAGACTAGAATATTTTGCTACAGGTAGACAAAGTATGAAAAACCACAGTCTACTTAAAAACAGTTGATGCATGAAAACCAAGTCAGATTTTTTTTTTTATTATGAAGGTTTTATTCTCTGTAAATGTCAAGAAGTGCTGTGAGACTAAGGGAATTTTGCAACAACATTGCAGCTTTTCTCACAATTGCTGCTTGCTTTTCAAGGCAAGTTTGCTTGCATCTCACAATTAGCACTTTTTCTCTTCATTAAAAAATTTTCCCAGATTCTTCTGAAACTAAGTATGCAATCCATTTAACTCTCCTGGGAAAGACTAAAACCTCTTTTTTCCCTCAGGCATCTTTCATTGTTAGTCACAAGTAATTAAGGACACCATGGTGACTGAAAGATAGAGTTTGGAGTGTTGTGGCTTGTCCAAGAAGGGTGTCTTCTGTCATACATAGTCCCCTCCCACTACTCATGCCTGTCACTCGGGCAAAGGAAACTCTGAAAGTTAATCTTTTTTTGTGACCATATGTCTGGTTGAAAAAGGCTGATATCTATGAAAACATCATTTCTGGTAGATCTGGAGACTGGAAAAGAGAATTAAATTTGCATGCTTGTGGTACACATGGTAGAAAAGACTTCTTTTTATGTATTCTTTAGAGACAAGATAGTTTGCAAATAAAACTTGGTCTGCAGCTTGGTCCTCACTGGTCACTTTTGTTCAGGCATTTTTGACAGAACTGTACGGGACTTATATAGCTCAAAACAAGTATTTAATAGTATGCCATGTCAATATTTAAGACCAATATTCTAAAAATAAAAGCATGAATGGGCTCCCTACCAGCTCAACAGGCACCAGACAAGCCTGGGCAAGTGGCCACTGCTCAGTTGCTAGGTTTTGTGACAGAAGCTCATCTGCATCCCTACAAAGCAGAACACAGAGATAACATTTGGGGTGAGGAGGTCCAAACCAACCTTCACCTTCCTGCCAAGCCCATCTCAGGAGCCATCAGTCCATCAAAGGCTCATCTCCCCAAAGGCAGAGATGCACAGGGGCACAAAGTCATTCCGCCAAACAAATTAAGGACTTGGAGCAAGAATTGCCGTGTCCAGGCCCTTCCATAGCTGTCTCAGAAAAGCGTGTCCTAGAGCCCACTGTGAAACATATCAAAGTGAGCCAATGCAGGAGCACCTTTTGTTTTGAGGGGGGTCAGTGCCTAAGGCTGTGAGACACAGTAGGGGATGCAGAGGAAATGTGTTTCAGGATTTCACAAGAACTCTTATGGGCATATTTAGGGGAGGGTTCTAAGTGGTTTGGTAAGGAATAAGTGTGGGAAAGCAGAGACATAAGGGAATAAAAAGACCTGGTCATGTGTTGTTGTTTGGTTGGTTATCTGTCTGTTCCCCAAGCCTAGTTAGTACTGTGTGTCTTATACATTAAATTTCTATCTCTTTCCCATAGGCAAGATCACAGGAGTAGCTGGCTATCAGGGGGACCAGTGTAGTCATGGACAACTGCTGGTGACATGTGACACCGTGGGGTCTGCGGGTCTCTAGAGATGAGACCCCCTGGTGCATATGCATGTCTAAGGGGAAGAGCACAGAGGGGATGTCTCCTGGGGGCCAAACATGGCATGGGGGGCTGGGTGTGTGGGAGGAATCATCAGTGCCAGGAACCGGAGCAGGCCTACAGCCTCGGGGGTTTGTATGTCCAGGTGACAGTAACTGGTAACAAGTGGACCTACTCAGCAAAATATATTTTTCTCTAACACCAACTGGTCCTCAAAACATGTTGATTTTTTATTCCAGTGAGTAATTGTCTTCCAAAACTGATCGTGTGCTATAGGTTTTCATGTTTTTCATAATGTTTTGAATTACTATTACCAGTTTCAAAAACTAAATTCTGTTTTTATTTTCACTTCTCTTGTCTTGGCTTTGGCTTGTACATTTGCACAGTTCAATAACAGTTTTGTTCCTTAGACCTGACTCAAAAGTCATACTGTTGTGCTTCACAAGACACAAACTTGCAGACAGCTGAACCCTTGAGCTGTGAGGTGCATATCCAGATTCTTTCTACAGCAATTTCACTATTTTTTTTCACCTTGATTTTACTCCATGCTGTCTTAGGCAATGATGTATTTATGTATTCTCCATATCTTATCACTTATGTCTTAAAATATTACCTACATCCACTTATTTGACTTTAGCTTCCACCATGTCACTAACAAGGTAATTCTCTAGATATTAGAGAAAACACAGAGGTACAATGTTTTCATTATAGGTAACGTAAAACCACTTCACTTTTCATGTGACAATTAGGGCTGCACAAGTGTTGAAATATATGCTGGGAGGTGCATATATTTGCTATTTAAAAAACAGAGAGTAAAGAGGTAAAACTGCATACAAAAACCAAAACAAAACACTCTTTCTACAGAGAAGGAACTCTAAAAGCAGCACACACAGTTTGAGCATTAGTGATTAGATAGTGCTTTCAAGCCTATTTGTTTTGAAAAATCTGTCCTTCCTACACAGTACCCTTCAGGATGCAATGTAAATTGAACTGCGGGGCACTCTATAGCAAATCTACAGTCATTATCCCTTAGTTGATTCTGTCTTGTGCCTCATAACTTTTCAGAGGTACATATGAAGCTCCTCTCATAAAAGCTATTACTTTGTCTCCATGATACCTGTTGATATGAGATGATGAAATAAAGATGATTACTCATCCCAGCAGGCACCTGCTTTGACCTTGTTGTGTGTAGTTTATCACAAACATTGCTGTGTGGTATTTCAAGTCGAAAATTAGGCAGATGCAAGAACATAACATATGCCACTGGGCCATTTTATGTCTTCTGGCAGTACACATGAGAAGTTTACAATGCCACAAAAGCAACATTATACAGATGATACAGCAAATTTAAACTAAGCCCACTGCTAAAATTGGTCCACATGACAATGGAACCTAACTACTTACTTTCTCACTTTGAGAGCAGAAATTTTGCAGAGACCACAGTGAAAAAATCTGTAGAACAGAAAAGAGAAAAAATTAAATATATATTTTTCAAATTAATCCAAATGGCTAAGAGACATTTGTCAACATTAATGTATACTTATAATCAATATTATTTTCCAAAGATATGTTTCTGTAATTTGAGGAGAAATAAACAATTTTTAGTAAAAATATTAACATCTTCAAATATAGAATTTTCCCCTTTCCTTTTACGAGCAAGGCACAAATAGGTATAAAAATACCAAAAAATAATTTTAAAAAGGTATAAATATAAAAAATACAGCTTTAAATATGATTGTTTTTAAAAATTAAAATATTGTCTCCAGACTTGTCCAGGAACATATGTCCCATATGTCCTAAGGATTTCTCTCACCCAACTAAATCAGATAGATTACAAAACCTTCCTTTTTCGCTTGAGTTTTCTTATGGCACTTTTCTAAAGCAACAGTGATTTCCTCCCTTGCTTTGTAACTTTCAACACTGCTGTTTAGAAGAGCTAAACAGATTCAACAGAGGAAACAAAGGCAATAAAACCAGAAAAATAAAAGACTCATAACTTCTATGTTTTGTTTCACAAAACAGCTGTATTTCAGAAGACCACCCAGCTCCTGAAGTGTTCTTGGTTGAACAACAGAGAAAATTGTATTGATGTAAGCTGTTTTATCCTGTAATTTTCATGATTAATATATTCAGAAGTGACTAAAAAATGCTATAATGAGGCTTTGAGATTCCCTTCAACAACTGTATTTTCCAACTAGACCGTGAGATTAGTTCAGTTGATTAGAGCATTGTGCTAATAACATCAAAGGTGTGGGTTCATGCCATGCATGCGCCATTCACTTAAGAATTGGACTTGAGTATCCTTCTAGATCCCTTCAATCTCAGAATATTCTGTGATCTGGAAAAGATAACAAACTATATTTTTCATTCACTGTTAGGCGGTCACAAAAATCAAAGTGCCCTAAGGAGCATTCACGAGTGTTTGCTAAAGTGTGACAAAAACAAGTTAAGTTTGAATTAACTTAAAAATGTTAAATGCTCCTTGCCCCCCTGATCAGCAAAACAAAGTTGTTACTCTCTCCCACACACATCAGTCTGTATTTCTAAATAGTACCTATGGATTGCATGAATAAAAACTGGACTCTAAAACTGCAGTCTAAGCAATTTAGGTTTACACAACCTATTGACTTTCAATGACACAATTCTTAGATCAATCATGTATATGTAAAATCTCATCCCAAATCCTGAGATTGAGTTTAAACTGTACATGGAGGTCTATAAATACCTTGCCTTCAAATTAATTTGAAATTTTTGTAGCACACGGTAAGATAGGGTGATTTTATCAAACCTAGTATCCTCTTGTCCAGGATAAACTGTTGACTTCTTTTTTTCCTACAGTCTTTCTGTATAGAATCTGGAGACAGAGGTCACTTTCAAAGGACAAATCATGCTGTCCTAAAATGGGTTTCTGGAAGAGTAAGATCAAATCATATTCCTAATTCCTATTTACTTCTAATACACTCCACACTGTGGGCTCCTGGTTTGAAATTGGCCTGATTCCAGCCACAGCACTAGCCCTGTGTGCAGCATGGCATTGCATCATGTGTTATATACCCTTAGACCTGTTCCAGTTTCCACTTGGGTAAAGAGAGGTTTTCATAGATGCTTAAAACAATAAGCACTGGATCTAGCTAACTCTTTTGCTCCAATTCATGCTGTAGAAAATGCTACCTTCTTAACAATCAATATTATTAGCAATTTACTTGTTTACAAAGAAGAATCTTTGTTAGTCCAATGCTCATCATTTAATTTACTCTAAGTATTGCTTTTGCTTGAAGAGTTTATTTTCCAGGCTTTCCAAAGGTATATTGTATTCCCAAACATTTTCTTAATTGAGTTTTCACAGAAAAAATGTTATCAAAGAGAAGAAATATCTACGCACCTCGGCCAGATTCCTAGCAAAAGTCAAGTTAAACAATAAGAGTAGAACAGTAAAACGGGATGGGAGCCTATATTCACATTCTAGTAGATGCCACTACTTAACTGTGTTTATTCATTAGACAATATTAATGGAACAATGCATCCTGTAGATTTCCTGTAGAAAAAGAGAAGAGGCAATATAGAGACAATAAAGCTTAAATCTGCTATAAATATTGCAATCAGTTCCTATGTTCTGTTTTCACACCTCATACTTCCTCATTGCACTGACAATCTTGTCAGAATTCTTTCGTATAAGGTAAATCAATGACATTTAAAGGTAGCAGACATAATCTTTAATGAAAATACATGAAAACTATTATGAAAGAAAAACATTGGTAGCCATTTTACGCAACTACAATAGAAATATTCCATTCCAAGTAAAGTGCATGTAGAAATAGTGATAATCTTATATAATGTCCTGTATAGCAAAGGCTGACTTTGTAGTCGCAACTGGAGAATATATTGTGGAATGTTTGAAACAAAAGAACTATCTAGTAATAATTGTTTTGTGTATTCAGTAAGAAAGAACAGTGTGTGAACATTTTATTAATGTTGCCAGAATAATTGTAAAGCACAGATGGCTTGTCCCCTAGACTATCACACAAGACAATAATGTAGGGTAGTTAATATGTGAAAGACTGTTCATCATGTCTTATCCTTTTCTTGAGGAAATATTTTAGGTCCTGTATACGGGTAATAACACTTAATAAGAAAATAAATAAAAATAAGAATATGACTGGGGAAATATATGGAAGTCAAGAAAGGTATACCTGTTTACATCAGCCTGTGATCCACCACAAGACTCTTTTGCTAAAAACACACATCTGCTTTAGGGAGCAGGATAACTGAAACAAGTTTTTATCTTTTTAAGGTGCTGATATACAACCTATTTAACTCACCCTGAATTTCCTCGTTCACTTTCCACATAAATTCTAGGTATTCTTTGCCTGGAAATACCATGTTACATTTGACAAAAAAATAGAAAATATTTGGAAAAGAAGTAACCTTTGTTTTAGAGACTGCTTTTATGTGCATTCACGCATGCTCTTTATTCCCAGATGGTTCAGTCCAAATACCTGAAACATTAGAGTTATCATGAGGAAAACAGAGCCTCAATGGATACTGAGAAAAGTGAAGTGGTTTAAATTCAGAGATGTGTCCCAACATTTAAGCGCTGTTCTTTGACCTACACATCAAGACTCTGCTTTCACAATGTGCACAAGCATATGATTAAATCTGGCTTTATTCAAAAGGCAGTTTCCGGCCCCTGCACTTTTGTAATAGCTTGTTCTTATGTCACACTTAAGCCCTGATTCCTGACTGTCTGAAACAGTATTATGTCTGTATATACACTGGCATGCATGAAATGCCTCTCTTTCTGAGAAAACCAGAATTTGGGTAAGAAAAAAAAAATTAAAGACTAACTTTCTTTTTACTTCCTTCCTTTTAGGACATGTGTAGAACATACATGCTTAAGTGAGGGCTGGATAAAATTGACTCAGTCCTAGTTTCTTTCAACAGTAGTCTAACAGACTTGGCACCCCTCCATATCTCCATACTGCACTCTTATCTGCCTAAAAAGTCAAACTGCAAAACTAAGCCCTCTGTTCAATGCCCTCTAGTTTTTTAGAAATGGTTATTCCACCTTGTCCTCATCTGATGGGGGACTCTGAATTATGTGGCATTTTCTCTTGCTGGCATGTAAAATGAGCCTGTGGACTCATTTTTCTTAAATGAGTCTGTTCCCACTGTAGCCTAACAGTACTTTATTTTGGAGTCCTCTGGAGGAGCATTATCCAGTTGAACTTGTGAGCTCTTTCACATCTAGAGGCTTTTCTGAAAACCTTAATGTTATAGCTGTCCCTAGACAGCCATCCTCCCAAGGAAAAGGGTTCAGTCCCAGTGGAGCGGTCAAAGTAGGCAAAGTATACATGGGATATAAAAGGCATTGCAGCAAAGTGGCAATAGAGCTGCTCTGTGAAATTGTATGTTTTATTACCGTGGTACCACAGGAGTGGTAGGTAAATCCAAAATCTGTATTCTTCGTGATTCTACACGCTGGCATATTGCTAGCTCATGGGGAAGAGGATATGGATGCTCCTTTATGAATGGGAAAGAAGAGGCAGTGAAAGTGTTTTGTTTGAGAGTGTCCTCCTGTGTAAGGCTCTAGGAAAGTTCTCTGTCATGTGTTTAACCTCTCCACAACAGCAAATCTGATACTGGACTTCAGATATAATATGGCTAAAGAGATAAGCTCTTGTTAGATTATAAAATCATGCAATCATTTAGGTTGGAAAAGATCTCTAAATTATTGAGTTGAACTGTTAACCTAGCACTGCCATATTCACTACTAAACCCTGCTCCTAAGCACCACATCTATACATCTTTTAATTAGCTCCAGGGATGGTAACTCAACCACTTCCCTGGGCGTAGGAAACAGAGGAAATTTTTCTTTATATCCAATCTTAATCTCCCTTGGTGTATCTTGATGCCATTTCCAATCAAGATCTTGATTATGATCATTATCAACACTCTGGGAAAAGAAAAAACAAACAAAAAACCCAAGAAACAAACAAACAAAACATAACCGAAACCAAAACCAAAACAATACTGAAGAACCTAGTGTTCTTTTATGGATTCCAAAGCATAGAACAGAAAATTGGAAAAAATCCTGTTTAAAATAAGTCAAAGTCACAAAGATTAGTGTACTTCCCTTCTTTTTGCATCCTAGTAAGCTGTAGATCTACACAGTACTTCAGTGTAAGCCATAACTACTGTTTCATATGATTCTTATAGACTTTCCCCCTCAAAGAACTCTGATGGCACTGGTTGAAGGAGCATATCTGTTATTTTCTATCACTTTTTCAAATACCTTGGAAGTAAAGCTCAAACTCCTTGGAGCGCTGTCTCTTGTTAATTTTGGTGTCCTTCTCAAAGTACTCCTAAGTCTTGATAAAGCCTTGCAGGTGTGAGAGACATGACAACTTGGGTTCATATCAATTATTTCACACCTTTCTCTTTTTTCTGAAGTCTGTGCATTACCATGTGCTGCGTATTGACAGTTATGTCACTTTTCAGGACCTGTACCCACTTCCCACAAGCTGTAAATCCTTGGGATAGCTCTTAGTGTGTGCTATCAGTGTAGGAAGAGATGTAACAAACAAGGTTAAAACTCAAAATTATAAAATGAAGCACTTTTAGCATTAAAACAATACTTGTCAGAGCACTAATGCTACTCTGTAATGCTTCAGATATGATTCAAAAAAATCATTAAATAAAACAACACACTGTGTTTCCTGATATTAAAAGCATCTGCTTTTCAAGAAAAAACAAAACAAACTCTCAAGCTATTAAATTATTCTGTAGAAGTGAGAAAAAACACGCATGCAACTCTGCGTAGAAAATTAACTAAAACAGCTAACCACAGAATATTAAAAAACTACTTAAGAAGGTCATCTATACAGTTACATATTCTTGGAAAACCCATGCTGAGAAGTTAGCACAAAGGACTAGTTTGGAAAATGAAAATTTGTGACAATATCCAAGCAAAGACCAATACTGGTAAATCCAGGAAAAGTAGATGAAGATAAGATCACACTATGCTCTGAGATCACCTCCTTATCCAACAAGAGAAGCACAAACATGCCATAGTAAATTGATCCCCCCTTCAACTAGACTTGATTAGATTTCAGGAAGTATCAATACATTTTCACTAGTCATTTCACAAATTAATTTTCTAGAATGGTTTTCTAAAAAATAAAGCAGTTAATTTCATTTTCAGAGGACAAATATACAACAGTGCAGTGGACAAATAATTTTTGTTTAGAAAGAGAAAAGTTGATATGACGTCAGGAAAGTATTTACTACCCAGCAAACAAAAAATAAAATTTGAAAGAAAATTAAAAGTACCAAAATTTCATGAACTTCTGTAGAAGATTGTGCAACAGTTTGAAATGTCAGTGTAAGAGATAGGTGAGCACAAACCTGATTATTTCCATAAGATTGTGACCTGGTTTGGAAAATTGAGCTTTGCAAAATTTTCAAGGCAGATTTTTGTTCTTAAGGCTGAAAAATAAACAGCATAATTTGACTTACCCTACCTTTGAGCAAAAGAATTCTTCCTTTAGCTACCAACCAAACAACAAAGCAAAGAAAATTATTTGAAAATTTAAATGCAGTGAAAGTATAACCAGTGAATCAATTAAATAATTGTAATGTTACTGTATTGTCCAAGACTACATGAAAAAGTATTTTGACATGTTATTAAGACCACCTATTAAAGAACATTCCAAGATTCTGGGGGAACAAACAAAACTAAACAAAAAGAAACACAAAACAAAAACCAACCAACCAACCAAACACACCCCTCCCCCCAAAGAAACAACCCCAAAAACAAAACCAAAACCCCCCCCTCCAAAAACCAAAACATCATCAGCACTAAATTAAAATAATAGAATGCTTTCATAAAAAAAAGTAATTTAAAAGAATATCTTAGAAAAACAACCTGCTGTAAAGTATTCAGCAGTGAGAACGTTTTTTCATGAAAGGCAAACTAAAGTCCATGAAGAACTGGATCCACGTTTCCAAAAGTTCAAGAAGTGAGATGTCCTTGGACAGAAGAAAAAAGAGAGAGAGATGGGTGAAAAAAGGGAAGTAGAAAAAGAATGAACAAAACCCATTATTTAGCTCTATGAGACAGGGCATTATCTTACATTAAAATGTGGTAATTGGCTTATTATCATTGTTTTTCAGCATGAAGATTATCTAAAGACATGGAAATAAAGGAAAAAAAATAAGTAAAGGGATGCCCATACTTAGCTCACTTAAAGCCCTATAACAACAATAGCACATAATACATATCCAGTTAATAACTATCTTTTTATCAGAGAAAACTCTGAGTATATAATTCATCTCCTGTTGTATAAAATGAAGAAAGCAATATAAACATGCAAAGATAAGAAATTTGAAAAATAATATAAAAAATTAAAATAAATACAAGTTCAATCAGTCTCCAAACACTCAGCTTGAAAGGAAAGCCTTAAGCCTATTTTTTAAAATCAAGCCATAGATTTTGTATTCAATAATACTGATTTATGTGTCCTATTTGATGACTAGCAAAAACCCTTTCCCACAAGTAATTACACTGCAAGAGGGGCATTCTGTTCTCTATTAAGCAAGAAAATATTTACAAAACAATAATCAAATCAATATATATCACAGCCTCAAGATTGCTTCCACTTCAGACAAGTTTGAAAAACTGGTGCTCTAGACATCACAGCACTCATCTAATAAATCACATACAGGCTGCCAAGTAACTAGTAAACCATCCATATAACAAAGATGAATAATGACCTGCACAGTTTATAAAAATGTTCTTAGGAATGTCCTTAAATAAAAATCATGGCAAACATAAATGAAGTGCATATAAAACAACTCTGAGACCACACTGCTGAATGTGGCCACAAGTGATATACCAATGGTAGTGAAAATCAACATGAAATATTAGAGAAAAATCTGATGAGAGAATGTATTTTCTGTATTCCTCGAAACTGTGGGAAAGCATATACCTGCTGTTGCTTCTAAAATTTACTTCAGCTCAATACTCTACCTGTTACAAAATGTTATGTCTTGACTTTGTTTACATATACGATGACCAGAACAGTAAGTGCTTTTGACAGGAATATCTAACCCTCTTAACAGGAGAGAAAAACACAAGTAGAAAGTGTATTTTCTGTTAATCCAAAGGTTCATTCCTGCTTTTCCTTATGTCAATATTAGTCTTGACATTTCTGCTGCCTTTAGAAGAGTTGATTGGTGTGTTGCAACTGGAATAAAGAACAAAAAATATATTGTATTACAGAGGAAAACACTGTAAAGAAGGTAATGAAAGGAAGAATTCAAATTCAATACCCTAGACTGCAAAGAGAGATGGAAATTGAAAACAAGCATACCGGTAGCATGGTCATATTTGTATTGGTTTCCCATTTTTCTCCTTTTATAATTTATAATCCTGTGAATTCCTTATTCAGTCCTACCTGAATCACAAAGAGGTATTGTATGAATCTGTCAGCTGATATTTATTAACTGTATTGAAAAGGTATTGCGTATCCCACTGGACACATTTAAAGCATGCTTTTAAAATGTCAGTTGAAAATTATTTTATAACAACATATTTTCAGAACAACTTCCATTATGAGCAATGAAATGGGAAATGATCAGAATAGGAGTGACCTTGAGAAGCATTAAATAGAAAAACACAAAAACAAAGGCTAATTAATCAACCTGACACTCAAGAGCCTTTACAAGACTGAAATAATGAGTAGAAATAGTGGACATGGTTCTTATGTGAAGGGGTGGGGAAATGATGACATACATGTGGAAGATAAGCTCTATATGTCATATTTATTTTCCCAAGGTTCAGTTCTATACCAGCCCCTAAAATCATTCACTAAATTGAAACTACAGAAAATGTAGGCCCAAATGTCAAAACAAAAATAAAAATAACTGTATATTGCATATGCAGCTGGTACTTGAGTGTCAACAGTCAACTGTGTTGTTCCTGATTGGTGGAATATAAATCACCATTTTACTTCCTTTGTATCACAAAAAATTCCCTCTTAAATATCAGAAGGCAGTTTCTATTGTGAAAGGATGTGTGTTCTTATTCCTCTGAGTAGGCTCATTTTTACAACTTTTACTTCCTCTGTGAACTTTTACTTTCTTACTGAATTTCTGCAATCCTGTTTTCTGTAACACTGTTAAGTGATGGAACGTTTCTTGGAATTCTGTATGTTAGTCAGGTTTTGTGATATAGAAGATCAAGGAAAAAAACACATGGATTCTGGTATCATCATGTCTTATGTCTCACCCAGAGAATGCAATTTTCTTTGGTTGTATGTCTAGCTTTTTCCTTTATTTTTCTTTTGTGATGAATGATAATACTTTCTGAGCAAACAAATTACGCCACCCATCAAAGAAAGATATATTAGATCTTGATTTTATTTTCCAAGAGTGGCACTAAGGCGTACCATGATATTATTTTATGTATCAGAAAAGATAGCCTGTTTTTGTTTCAGTAGTCACATTGATTCTATTCTAGTTCCAGGCACTTACACCACGCCCATCACAGTGACAGCATAAAATGGAAAAGGAACAATATTTTCTACTGCCTGATTACACACTTCTTTACTTTTCTGGGAGTTGCATGTGGTAGTAGGTCTGATACTACAATAAATTGCCACAGTACAGATGATTTCAACACGAGTGCTGACAAAATCAAGCCATGGCTGAAAGCTGGGTTCGCAGTGCCTGTTGTTATGACATAGTTCAATGCCACTTTCAAGCAACCCAGAAAGTACCTGTAACATCAGCTTAAAAAATATTGCAGAATTGTCATATCATAGTTGGAATTTCCATTCATATTATTCCTGCATAGACAAACACAAAAGTTGGAGGAAATCTAGTTAACTTTCCACCACCCGTATAGGGAAGGCCATATTAACTTCTCTGTCTAGAAACAAGAATTTTAAATTTCATCCTTTTCTAATATATGACCCATAAAATTGTTTGTCGTATCTTCCATTTAAAATTCTAATTGCAGTAGTATAGATGCAAAATTTATTTTGTAAGAAAAGCTTTTCAATATCTCTAGCTTGCATGCTGACAGGTATTGCTTTCTAACCCATTAACAATTATGGAAAAAAGATTTTGCCTAGTGTAGAAAAATTAAGAGTTTTTTCATACAGCTCTCTTCTTCAAAAAGGCAAGCAGCTAGAGTTACTGAAGATTTTTCAGAATGTATGAATGTACGTGTACATGATTCACAATCAAATACTATAATTTCTTTCCCTTCTCAGGCTTGAAGGAAGATAACTTCCATTAGTTTTTTTTAGGTAGCAGTTATTTGTTGTGTTCTGTAACTTAAAATTGAAATGATGTGGTGTAATAAAATATTCTTACATTTGTGGACCTAAAGAGTTGACAAAGATATGTGTCTTCTTTCAAGAAGGATTGTTGCTATTAGGAGAAATCAGTACTTTATATCAAGTTTACTACTAGTTCTATTTATGACAAAATAAATTAGTAGAAGCAAAAAGATCCAAAATTTACTTAATCTCACTTCAGTTGTTTCCTAAAAGTCCAATTTCAATGCCCTCTCTCAGGACTGAACCATGACTCCATCTGTAGACCTGTTTTCCTGTCCTACCACATGTCCTTTTCAATAGGCATATCCTTCTATTTACTCCTGATCTGCCATATGTCCGAAATCCTAGCTGGTTCCTTCTCTGTATTGACAGATACTTACACTGTGCCTGTAACACGGTGTCTAGAACACCTGATGGCATTAATGAAGCCTGCAATGGACTTTGGATCAAAGATTCTCTTGGTAGCAGCCATCAGTAGCTCTCAAAGTATTCTACAATAAACTGCATTTTTATAGCAAAGATTTTCAAAAAAAGCCTTCTAATCTGTGCGTAAGATTTACAAAGCTGCTGCCTTTTGATGTTTCAAACACATTTGCATGATGGACATATCTTGTTATCCATATGGCTTTAATTTCTGAGATAATTTAGTTCCCTTCAAATGTTCATTTCATCACATCTCATGAGATAGTAAGATATTATTATGCTTATTTAGGAGATGGGGAAAAGAAAAAGGGAAATTATAAGTCTAGAAGTCA
Organism: Ifrita kowaldi; assembly: GCA_013398055.1. Taxonomy (NCBI): domain Eukaryota; kingdom Metazoa; phylum Chordata; class Aves; order Passeriformes; family Cinclosomatidae; genus Ifrita; species Ifrita kowaldi. The sequence goes on from VZRS01012784.1 coordinate 216,261, forward strand.
TCTTCTAATTCAGGCATATAAAATTGTTTTAGGAGGCTAAATGTCTATCAGTGAGTTACCTCAACAATTTCCATGTAACTTCTAGTATCTACCTTTAGTAGGTGTCTTAAAGATCCAGGATGTGTGGCTCTTACTCAGGACAACTTGAAATTATAGGTGTTTGTCCCACTACCCATCCAATTATCTGTCTCAATGCACTTCTCACTCTCTCCCTGCTCACCTCCCCCTCCCCACATTTTTGTCTCTCTCACACTAACACACGCACAGAAGATTATTTCTCGCATCCAAAAAAGCCTATTCTCCTTTTATTCAGTTTACAAGCCTGTAGGTTTTCCAGCAAAAAATTCAAAACTTATTTGTAATCTTTCTTTTTTTGTTGACTTGTAAACTCTCAACAAAGTGCTTTTAGAAGTATTATCTCTGATATCCAAGGAGCTAGATGTTCATTATCTTATGACTTCCTTTTAAGTTGCTGTATGTGTCTAAGAAGTAGATTTCACCCCTTTCCCCTCTATCAATTTCACCCTGCTCATAACTAAGCACTATAATTCTTCTACAAAGAATATGTAACATTACATGACATTAGTTTTGTAGCAAAAATTTCTGTCATTATTCAGAATGCAGAAGAAACTTAAAGTCTCTTTGATGCATTACAGCTCACATCACATCATATCACTTTGAGCCACACAAAGCCATATGCTGACAGAATCAGACATAACAAGACACAATGCATCAAATCTCTTTAGTTTTATAGTCAAAGTGCAAAGAAAAATGCTATCACAGAGTCTTGTAAGGCTGCTTAATAAAACTCATCACCAGAAAGCTGTGCATCCTGCAGCAGTGCTGCACTTTAAGTGCTTCTGTAGAGCACTAATACGATATTTGATAGCATAATGGCAGTACAAACTTACTGACGTGGTGAAATGAACTGTTACTAAACATAAAAAGGCAACTCACTAAATAAATCTAGTGGCACAAGTTTTCTGTAAGGAGCAGTATCAGTGAGATACAGTAATTTCCTCACCCTTTACCCTCCTACTGATTTTTCTGTTTACATCCCTGTTTACTAGTATCCCATTTAGAGTGCATCTTATTTTCACAGCACTCCTTAAGCTAGGCACATCCAAGAACGACCATCTGTTCACATTTTAAAACTGTGATTCTTAAAAGGTGATTCTTGCCTGCCCAATGTTTCAGATTCCTTCCTGAAGATCTTTCAGTCCTGATATCTGTTCCTACCATGATCTACTGGGAAAACCTTATGGCGCTTTACCAGGATTAGTTTGCCCCGCTGCAGCACTCCCAAGTTTTTGAGACATAAAGACAGCATTTAATAAGTGGCTATTTTGATGGGGTACACTAGTCAATTATTGTGTTTCATCTTCAATAGTACAATTAAAGGACAGGTTTTTTCTATGATTCTTTCAGGATGGTATACTAGCTGTCAGCTTACTGGTAATAATATTCAGAGTAACAATGATCCAATTATAGTAAAATTTATTAAAATATTACTGTATTTTGCAAAGCTACTGTGAAATGACACACTTAAGTGCTGAGTATGAAGTATGTCCTTTCTTCTAGAACGACATGTAAGTTGCACAGTCTTAAAACATCATTCAAAATGTTTATGTACAAAAGTTTATTTATAAGAATGGAAATTTTATGGCAGCTGATCAGTTCATTTGACCAAAGAAAGCAAGCAAGCAGCAAAACTGAATTATGAATAGGAGAGCTTCTCTTTTAAGAAAAAAAAAAAGAATCAAATGAGAACACTTGAGAGCAGTTAGGAAGATGTCATGATGATGGCATATTCTTGAAATGAAGGAAGTAGTTTCTAGTTTTGAGTTGTCATTATTTAATTTACTTCTATTTACTTACCTGATGATATAAAATACAAAAAGAAAAAAAATTATCCAGTTTTAATTAATATTCAAGTGGTAAGCAAATAGCATTAAAATGTAACTATCTCAGTTTTGAGAGCTTCCAGAAATAGAATATTAGTTTAATTTCAACCTTGTTTGGCACAGCACACAAAAAATTAAAGAACTAGTTGAAAGAAAAGGTGTCTTGATTCTCCAAGAAAGAAAATAATAGAGCTTTGGTAGTATCAAACTGATGTACTGGAAACCTTACAGAATGGCTTTGTCTGTGTGTCTCTGCACTGCTATGTCATGTTTTAACATTAAAAAGTCAATCATCTGAGTTTTGTGTAAGCATCTATTGTGCAAGTGCCAACAGATAAGGGCTTGTCTTTCACTCAACTTTTAGAATTGGGCTTCTCTTCTTAAAATATAACAATGAAAGTAAGGAGTAAACACTTCTACCTTTGTAGGATGCTGATTGAAAAGAAGTCTTCAAATACCTTTCAGCTAAAAGCAAGTTCAAAAATTGTATGGTGATTCAAAAGCCCACAACAGAAGTTGAAAACAAGATTCTTAGAAAGATGTGGCACTTTTAAGAACGATGCTTTATCCTTTGTCATCTTCTGCAATTGTACTTTTTCCAGGGCCCTTTCTGCATGAATAAAAATTCTCTCTTCAAAGCTTTAATTCCTTGTATATTTCCAGTGTCTTGTCATAAATAAAAACTAAGGGGGAAAAAAAACCAGAGAATTCTTAGACGATTCACAGTAGTCTGTTTTTTCCTGGCACTTTGGCAAACAGAGACTGTGGAAGAGCAGAGGCAGTAGCTGGACATGAGTATTCTTGTTAGCTAGGTAAAAAGAATCTTGGTCATGCAGCAATGTGTCCACTCAGAGCAAGGATTAGTGAAAAAATGACATCTCTGATAATGACATCTTCACTCAAAAGCAAGAGATTATGGAAGTATTTATACTCCAGAGTGAGATTAAGGAGATTTAAGAGAGGAAAACCAAATCTTTGCAGCGGCCTTGCAGTGCTGTAAAGACCTTATGGTTTAAATACTCAGCATGGAGCTATCTGTCTGTAAACAAAAATGACACCTGAACTGCAGAATTTGGATACATATCCCAGCATCACCTCAGAAGTACACAACAAAAGACTGAGATCTGCATTTTTATGTCTATATGCTTTTGTCTGTGTCTACATAAATGAATTTTGGTGTCCTTTATGATTTTAAATGAAGTAAATTGCTGTATGACATCAAAAGTAAAATATACTTCATCTTAGTAGTTAAACGAAAGCATTTTATAAAAATTGTTGGAAAAAATAAAGACATTAAGAACTTGAGTTCTCATTGAAAAATTAATGACAGAAATGCCTCTGGACTTTCCATGGTTTTGGAAGAAAAACATCAAAACTTTGGAATGTACTTGAAAGCCACTGGACCAGTCTATGAACTACTGGTCCAGTGACCTATCTCCATGCATGCCACAGAATTCTTCTGGAGATGTGGAGTTTCTAAAAACTTAAAGTGTCACTTCATAATGAATACGCCCTTTCTGAAACAATGCATGCAAGGAGAGGTAAATAAGGACTGCTCAGTAAAGGAAAGAATTAGGAGGAAAGACGTAGCTTCTCAGTTTTGAAGCAATTAAGAAAATGCATTTTGCTTGTTTCTTCTAAGACAAAGCAACAACAACAAAAAAAGAAACTACAACCCCCTCAGAAGTTTTAAAGTTATAAAAGCCTGAAACAACAGACATTCCAAATGACCAATAAAAATCTCAGAATCTTTTTAAGGTTTTTTTTTTTTCACTGATTAGAGAGTTATTCAATAGCTGAAATCCTCTATTTTAAGATTGAAGAGATTAAGACCAACCAAATTGCCTTTTAGTGATATATTTCTTAAACATTGAATTATGCTTTACTTTCCATAAATCTCAAGATTCCAACTTTAAAAGTGAGACATTCATTCTTAACTTAATTATTTGATAAGATTAGAAATAAATTATTAATCTGAATCTCAAAGAAATCTCTATTTCTTTACATATTAAAAAGAATCTTTTCACTGTGCCTGTGGAAGGAAAGAAGTGGCAGACTAACAATCTTCAACACATCTTCAATGGCAAGTAAAATCCATTTCCCATATCCTTCATGTTCGAAGCATTTCTCCATAAATTCTGTTGGATGTCTTTTCCATTCTCTCTAGCTCCCACATGAAATGAGCTTTGTCTGACCAAGAAAGGACAGGGACAAGAGAAGGGCTAATTATCACTGTTCCTTAAGTTAGAACATTAGTAAGTTACAATATTCATCTGGGAGCAGTACCACACAATTTTTTCTGCTCTCACCATACCAGCTCCAGTGCTAGCTTAGTCCTTGCTGCATGGGGGACATTAACAAAAGGCAAGTGCTTGTGCCAGCTGTGCACTCCACAGGGCTGTCATGTTCTCTGACTGTACAGCAAACCTGAAGGAATACATAGGAAGAGGTACAAATCCCAGCCCATGAAAAATCAAACCAAAGCAAACAAACTTGAACACACAGCAGAGAGATAAACCTCCACAGAAGTTTCATGTAGATACATATCGTATTCTGTTAGGAGCACATGGCTAGGTGAGTGTGTTTGAGAGCCAGAGGAAACTGATGGTCGAGCAGAGGAACAGGTGGCTTGCTGGGGTTGGTTAAGAAAACAGTGAGAAAATTCCTCTGCATACAGCTCACCAGCACTGGCATGGTGAGATGGTGTCCACTGGCTCTGTACTGCTCACTTCAGACTCAGTAAAGTGCCACGTTTTGTTCATTGTTTGGGAGTCAATGTTGCATCTTCTCAAGGAGAGTGAGAGGTTCAGAAGAATGAGATGTTCAGAAAGACTTCTAATAATAGATTTAAGTTGTACTCAGATTTACCTCTGATAGACAAAAAAAAGCTAGAAATAAGAATAAAGAAGGGCTGGAGAACATGAAATAAGCTTCAAATCCCATATAACATGTGTGAAAAAATGGAAAAACACTTGTCTTTATAAATAGCACAGATCGATAATGGTGCTGCTGAAATGCATTTATTTCTGTTACTGCCAATGACTTTAAGAGATAAGCTGGACTATTTCTAGCTTGTATTTCTAGTCTAATGATCATCACAGAACAGCTGGATGCTCAATGCAGATTGTAAAGTAAGTAACAGAGACGGTAATTTCCCTCTGCATTGATTTGAATTTTTGTTTTCCTTTTTATTTGTCAACTCATAACTCTCAAAAAATTCCAAACCAACAGATCTTGTTGTCTTTGTTAAAGAAGAAAGGTGTGTTGTTTAGGTACAGATCTATCAGTTCTTGGAATACATAGCAATTTTATCAAGAGTTCCATTAGTGAACAATTGTGTAAGATTATTGCTAGAGAATTACAGAGGTAAGCAACAGATTGTCATCAACGGCTTCATCACGAGTGACCATTAAATGGCAATGTTTTGGTTATTGTTAGCTTGAGAGAAATTTCAAGCAAGCGGAAAGTTTAAAAGTTCTACTTTATCTTTGGAAACTCTTAGAAGTTCAGCTCCCTGTTCCTTAGATATGGATAGGCCTTAGAAAAAGACTTTCCATTATAGATACGAGGTTTTGTGTGCTGTTTACAGCCAGAATGTGTCTTAAGATCACATAGAAGGGTGCATTACGTCTAAAGAAACACAGAGGAGCTGAAGCCCTAGTGGGCAGTTTTGTATAACTGTCATTCCATTACACTAGAAAGCAGTCGTGAAAGCCAAATGATATCTGTATGCGTCATGGACACACCAATATGTGGGGTTTTTAGTTGCAATGGGCCTTTCACTTCTCTGTCAGTCCTGGGTACTTAATTCTGAAGAGATGTAAGGGAAGGGCATATCAGCCTTTCAGCCTCTACAGCTTTACTTTCTGATTTGTGAAATTTTAAAAAAAATAGAATGAAGACATGAAGAAGTTACTCTATTTTGCTTTTTTCATAAAAGAGAAGTAATGCAAAAGTATTAAAAATAGCAATAAGAGAAAAGATACTTTACTTTTAAATTCTGTGTATTAAAGGTCACAAAGCCCATTTACATTTTGAATACTTTAACATACGTTTAAATTACTTTCAGAGGCTGTAATTTGCTATTTTAATTATATTTAATCATGTCTTTAATAAAGTTTCTGTTGTGGAAACACATTAATTCCAAAACTGCACAGCAGTTTAATTTTTTTTTTTTTTTTTTTTAAGTTTAAGGAGTAGGGGTTAGGAAACAAAAAGCATGTACTGAGAGAGAAACATGCTAAAAATGGGCCCTACTAGTGGCTCACTCAAAACTTACAGTATAAAGGAAGCAACGGACATTCATCTAGTTTTTTCAAGGCTTGTCTTCTTTTTCTGTCTGGATATTATTTGGCTACTTTGTCTGTTCACTTATGAGTTTTTAACTTCTGCAGCCTGGATGACATTGGATACAGATGAAGATATCTGGAAATTCCAGACAAACAGCTGAGAACCAGCATTTCAAATCTGCAGTATGGATATAGTTAAATTTACTATGCATATGGCGCAAAAGCAATCCAGTCATATTTTTTAAATATGATATATTCTGGATGAGTTGTATTCTGGGTATTTGCGTTTCTGTGGCAGAGAAGAAACAAAGAGGAAAACCAGGAAAGCTTTGACTTTTATGTCACACAGGCTTTCTAACCTTTCTGTTCATACCTGCCATTAATCCCATACATGATTTTGCTGACTTTATGGTGTTGAGTAACTTTCAATATTTGTGGGATGATTGTCTAATTTTCCAGTTACCTCACTGCATTCCCTCATGCTATCTCTCTCACTGATGGATTCCATCCATCTCATAAATAACTGACTTAATCCACTGATTCCTCTTGTATTGATTCAAACTTTTAATTTGGTTATAAATAGACAGATTCATTTCTTTCTGGCATTCAGTCTTTTGTCACTCTGAAATTCTCTAGTGGTTTTAATTCAGTTTTGTTATGTGTCTGTGAAATTTTAAGCCAGAGAGCAACTTTTCTTTAGTGAGGCTTTATTTTTAGGCTCATCCAGCCCTGTGCTGACATGTATTTGAATGAAAGAAATCACTGAGAGGCATGCACATGAATATTTGATCTTACTGTTCTCTTCTGTACCTTATAAGATAATCAAACATGCATTTTATCTTCCAGATGAATGAAGACTGTCTAACATTTCCATTTTTATTGTGGTTATTCACGTATTAGTCTTTTTTTTTAGCTTATAGAAAAACGGGTGTTGTAAGTCTCACCCTGTAGACTGGATTCAAAATTTAAAAAAAACAATGAGAAGGGGAATATAGCAAGAAATAAATACAATGTGGAATATGAGAAGAAACAAATGGGGAGAAATGAGGGGAAAATGAAGAAACATACATCTTTGTGAAATCACAAATATGTAATGAATTTCCTTTAACATCATGCATGAAGCCAAGTACCTCATTAACCCATAGGAACTAGTAGGAGAAAAGACACTTAGCAAGTTTCATGCAAATAATAGAAATGATGAAATACAAGAGATTTCAAATTAGTCAGCACTGGGGCTTGAATATCTCAAGTGCATTACAGTTGGATCAACAGCTAGAAAGGTGAATGTACGAGCAGAGTAACTTTAGGGATAGTGGCATACTCCTAAAGATAAGAAGTCAATCTACTCATTAACAAGTGCTTGCTTACTTCAGTGGGAATATCAGCAATCTGACTTCAAAGGCTACTGAATTAGCCTATGTTATTTAGCTGTTACCACAATGACTGAATTATCCATAGCAAAGCTGTTGAAAATGAAAGCAAACATCTGTGAAAACTCCACAGGATGCTTTTCCAGTCATCTGAAAAAACCCCTGAATATATTATTCTTTCTTTTAAGATTTAGTAAATAAACACTTGTGATTGCAGTGACAGGAATTTCGCAGTAAACATAACATATAGTCCTACGGCCAGTTTGACATTCAGTTTTGCTGCGGGAGTGCCAAGATATTCTGTGGTACAGAAGCTGGAAACTCTAGGAACTTCTCAGTAGCTCCTGTATTACTGTAATTTAGTTGTTAAAACCATTTTCCTCAGTCATTTGTAATATGTTAACTTGACAACATCACATGTTCACGGTGATAGAGATTGGTAATTTTGATGGACACTGACGCGACTTTGGTTTTTCTGCTGTAGGCCATGCAGTAATGATAGTGATAGTTACAGAGGAACTGACTTTTTCTAGCCTGATTAGTAGATATTTTTCCAAATATTTATTCCTAATAGGAGCAAGTGCAATGTTATAGACTATAGACTATAGACTGAGAACATCTTGAAGAATTTTATTTAATCATTTCAAAATCTCTGAAGAGGTACTGTGCTGAGGTTTGCTGTGTAGCAAACCATTTTTCGACTTAGATATCTTTGGCAATAGTATTAAAGATACTTTCCTCAATGCCTGAGAACAGAAGAAAGAAGGGTCATAAATGTCATGTAATTTATCCATCTTCTGAACTACAAATCTATGCAGTAGAAATATCAGAAAAGAAATTATTTTCTCTCTTTTGTTTCTGGAATCCCTACCTTTATTCATAGGATCTAGTTTCAGCGATTTCACTGAAGTAATATTGAGAATAGATATATTCTATATAATATATATAATAGTATGACTCCGGGAATGTAAAATCATCACATACCTGTAAGGAAATTTAAGAAATGCAGTATTGATTAACAAAAGCAACAAAAAAGCCTGTACATGAATATAGAAATTACTCAGCCTGGTTTATAATGGTAATAACTTAAGGCAATGGAACAGCAATTTGACTGTCCAAAGCCAGAGCTACCAAATAATAATTTTGGAGTGAGTTTCAAGGTCTTTTTTCATACTTTCCTCTTAGCTACACTCCGGTATCTGTCTTCTTTGGCATCCTATGGGGCTCTTTTTCGACTGAATATGAGTTTGAATGAACTCTCTTTACAGTGTCAGACAAGAGTTCTTAATTCTTCTTGGAGCTCTGAAATGTGAATATATTGCACTTCAGTAAGTCATAAAACTGAAAAAATACTACCATGGAAAAAATTATTTTGTAAGTGAGTTTAAATATTAATGCTCTCTCTGCTTTATTAAAATTCTTAGAATTAAATAAAAGTGAGTGATATTTCCCTAACATTGTTTGCAGAAGGCAGCTTAAAAGCTAACAATCTTTTTATGCAAGAGGAAAACAAAACATGCTTGATCCAACAAGAAAAACAAAATTGCTACACAGAAGGCCATATAGAACCATAGAATCATTAAAGCTAGAAAAGATTTCTAAGATCATCAAGTCCAAGCATTAACCTACAATCTGGAATTCATCATGTTCTGAATATATTTTGGAAGGCTATTATGACATAAGCCCCATGGCCAGACACTCCAGGAGGAAAATAAGCCTTTTGACTCTATTTTAAAATGAGGAAAAATCTTCCACAGAAAATTTAATTTTCATAAATCAGTTATTTCTGCACAGTTCCTCTACTGGCACCTGGCATGTCAGTGCCGTTGTATCTGAAATGGAACTTTGGATTATAGTAGCCTCTTGAATAAACAGGTCCTCGAGGAAACAGTTTATTTCTCAACAGTGAGAGCTTTAATTTACCTTTAATTCTCTTGTCTATACACCTCTGTGAGAATATCACTGTCAGAGAAACTGAATTGAGGACAGTAGAGTTGAATTGTGTCCACAGAACTCTTACATTCTCAGTAAGCTCAGTAAAGATGAAACCTTAACCTCATTTAAGTGATCAGTGTAATGAGAGAGCCTATGTAAAGGAGCCAGGCAGCAGCTTAGCAAATTTGCACCTTGAAATTGACAGACATAAACATATTCCCTGCAGTTCCTCCTTGCATGCAGACTCTGATTTTTCACCTGCACAGTTAAGAAGTTCTTTCTCATATTCAGGTAGAACTTTCTGTGCATCAGTTTCTGCCTATTGCGTGTTGTCCTGTTGTTTGGTCTAGAAAAGGCTGGCTCCATCTTCTTGAAACCCTTCCTTCAGTGTCAAGGAAAGCAACTCCATCATGAAAGCCATACAAGGTAGATGGTGTGGTTGCCTGCAGAAGTAGGGAACTTGCTAGAGGATGCAGGGGAAGAGCATTTGGTTACTAAGTAAAACTTACTGTAAGAGGCTTATGGGCAGGACCAAAGGCAAGAAAAGGATCAGGCCAGATCCAGGAGGAGCAAGAATGGGAAAATGTAGCATTGTATGTGTCCATGTGAGTGTCAGTGAAGGTGCCAGTCTCTGTCTGAGCTGACCTGTGTGACTGTGTGCAGGGTTCTGTGTGCCCTGGTGCGTGTGTGTACAGGTGCACATACCCCTGGCTGCCTACTGGGGACACGCGCTCAGCCTCACTGTTGACAGGGCTCGGGAACACAAAGCTGTAGCAATATCGCATCTATCAGGCTGGAATGGGAGAAATCCACTAGTAACCTACCTTCAGGATTAGGTTACCTCTGGTAGTAAAATATCCCATTTAATGTTTAAACGTATAAACTCTGCTCTTTAAGTGCCATTTGCCCGACAAGAAGTGTCCTTTGTGCACCGTCCTGCACTATGTGTACGTGCTATAAAAAGGAATATGTAGGAATGCGCAGAGGGAGGTAGAGGTGTGTGGTAGTTCTTCCTATGAAGGAAATACAATTTTCTTCTGTTTTGAAGAATATGAATGAATAAAATCTCGTGCCAGCATAGTTAATTGCCAAAAGGTATCCTTCATTTATCTCCTTCTCCCATTTTGCTGGTGCTTCCTCTTGGTAGAAAGGTTTTATCTTAAAAGCTAATATTGGTCCGCATGTTACAATGAGAAAAAAAGCATAAAGATAAGAAGTGCAACCATTTAAATGAACAATACTACTATCTGACTAAAATGTCACAGTAGTAAATATGAAATTAATTGCATATTTAGCAGTTGCAAGGAACAGCATGCAGTATATTAGTCTAAAAAATGTTCCTATTGGTAACTGCCATTTCTATACAAAGAACTTTATCACTGCTCAAATTAGTTCCCATTTTTTCCTTGTGTTTGCTATCTTTGCACAGTCATATCCACATTAATATGTGTAGTTTTTCTTGCCAAAACATGCCTTTCATTCCATGTAGGTAATCCAAATTTAAATCCCTACCTGCAATGAGATTTCTACTCCTTTGAACATGAATAATTGAATCTGTACTTTCTAAATGTGAGCAATGCTTCATAATAAATCTATGATAAAACTGAGTTCAGCCGCAGCTTCTACACTGTATTGGCCATGTGGATGTGCAAGCTATGGTCATCTCATCAAAACCATCATATAAAAAAAAAAGAAGAATAACATAGTCAATTTCATTAGCACCAGCTGGGTCCTCTGCTTCTGAGTAGGTACAGAAACATTTTTGGAATTATCATAATCCTGCTTTTAAAAAGTCATATTTGTGCTTTTTAATTGAGCCCCAAATTAGTACACAAATAAATGTAATCTGTTTGGTGGGAAAAATAATGAGAATCAACTCTTATTGAAGGACCAGGATTCTTCAAGTCCTTCAGGCAGATTTTTTTGTGTGCTTATCTATATATAGCTAGGCTTGATTTAGCTCTCTAAACAAAAACATCTTTTTGAGATTTTTTAGGGCAATCTCAATGGCCTAAATCTGCTACTCTAGAAAGGTACAAGTTTCTGGTAGGACCTATGTCACATCCACAGTTTGTGTAGCTATCTTGACTGTCTTGGACCATCTTGGATGGACTAGAAGCTATGTTTAGATGACTAATTTGATCTGGTAGTCAGTACACTCAAGAAGCTCATCTTACTCTGATGCAGGCACATGAGATGGGATTTGTTTACGTAAATACAACCTCCTTGTAAACTTTTGGGCAAACAAGTCTCAAGTTAGCAGCTGGTCAGTCAAATAGCTCCTTAGAATCTTCTAACCTCATTTACTATATCCCCATTAATTATGGGTCCATGTCCAATTGACAGAGAGTTTGTCACTAAAGGTATTTCCCTCAAGCAAGTATTTTTTATTTGATATTTTTCATTATTCAGGTAAATTGAGTAGGTTTTTCCAAATAAGTCAATAACTATATAGTTAATTAAAAAGGAATGCATTATACAATATAACACTGCAACACTGAACCACCTTAAAAATGTGGTTTGCATACCACTTTGCCATAAAATATACCTCCATATATAGAGAAAAAGGTGATTTTTCAATATGGGTCTATGGCTTTGAACCATGTATTTCATAGTTCATAAGTATAAATTATAAACACTCCCCTCCCCCCCCAAAAAAAAAATCTAAAAACCCCACAAACAAACACAGAAAAACCCCCAAACAACAAAAAACCAAAATTGGACTCAAACTATTGATACTTCAGTTTAACTTTTACACGGAATGCATATTTCAAGGAAAAAAAAACCTGTTATGAATATATTCATCTTGTTTAATTCAGTTTCTTACCATACAGGAGATTTACAAGGAGTGGAAAAACTGTTAAAAGTTGCCAAAAAACTGCAGAGGATTAATCAAAGATGTGTTTGTCATACACAAAAAAAATGCATATTGGAAACAAAAATTAAAAGCTAGTGGGCAATATATATACCCCATGATTATTTTTGAAACTAAGAAGCCACAATATATGTATTTGGTTTTAAAATATCTGAATTTTTGCTAAAAATTTGTGTATTTAGTACTTTACACCTTCAAATGTGAACTGAGATAAAAATTTTAAGATAACAATAGAAACTTACATTAAGAAATTAATTATTTTATAAGCACTTGGTAGGTTTTACCAGACCACTTTATTTTTAAATATTTAAAATAGCTAAGAAATAGTATCACAAGAAACAATAAGCAATTGCTGTGGAAAAGAATGTTGAAGACAGCTCTATAGACACATCTCAATGCAACATTCATGAAATTTAAAATATTTTAGGTGGTAATCACAAATATTGTCCTGCTGGGCAAGAAAAATGACCCATTTTCTAGTGAAGCAAACTGAAAATTAAGATAAAAACATGGTAAGAATTAAGGGCATGGTGGGTTTTTTTTGCTGGTAGTTTGGTTTTGTTTTGTATTGGTGAGGTTTGGGTAACCTTTTTTTTTTTAATCTGGTCTATGTAAAGTCTTAATTCTTTTCTTTTTGGGCAATCACCAGAAAAATAAAGTAAATGTACTGCTAAATACACAAGTTGCAATTTGCAAGATCACGTATGGTCAATGGTCACAGCTTTTTAACAATTTAAGGGCCTCTCTATCTTGCGTAGAATGCCAGTGTTTGGTTCTTTCCAATACTTACAAAAGGTTGATGGCCTCTCCTTGGAGCTGCCTTTGCAATCAATTTCCTTCTCGTCATTAGGCATTTCTTATTCCTACCAGGAAGGTAAGAAGAGCCAGTAGAGGTGTCTGAGCACTGTCAGAGAAAGAAGTCCACAGATTTTGCAGCAATCCCATGAAATCATGTGCAGCTGGACTTGGATCAACACATGATCTGAGGAATTCATCGTCTTTTTGTTTACTGTAGTTTAACACCAGATGCATATTGCTTACTGAAGCCTTAGAGTTTCACCAGCAGTTCATTACCTGCCCCTCAAAACTCCAGGATGGTTTGCAGAAGTGTCAGTCTTCCATGGCACTCTCTCGCTTTACATAAACAAGCACTCAGCAGAGCTGGAAAAGAAATCATGATGTCCTTCTTTCAAAGTACCTCTCTCAGCTGGGAGACTAATGAGAACTTTTTCACTACTTTGTGTTGGCCTTAATGAGTGTTAGGCATGTTAATCAAAATGGAATAATTCCAAAAGAGAGTTTATAGTCACCCACTGCAAAGTGAGGTCTGAAACTGAGGAATATTTTTTTCTTTTTTACACTTTTTCTTTTTCTTCTTTCCCAGAAAATTTATTCAGCTGAAGTACCTCTACACCCAATGCATGTGTCATTGATAATAAGCAAGAGGAGCTGGAAATCATGGTGGAGTTAGAAAACTATGACTTAATTGCCATCATGGAAACTTGGTGGGACGAATCTCTCAACTGGAATGCTGCAATTGAGGGCTACAAGCACAGAAGAGATAGGCTGGGTCGGAAGAGAGGGGGTGTTTCACCCTAGGTTAAGTAATGAATAAGCTGTGAAGAGTTGCTTCTGAGAAACAGCCACAAACATGCTGAGAACCTCTGGGTAAAAATCAAGGACAGGACCAACAAAGGACACCTTGTGGTGGAGGTCTAAGTCCACCTGAGCAGGAGGAGTCTGTTGATGAAGCCTCTTGCTTCTGCTGCAGGAGGCATCACCCTCACAGGCTCTCATCCTGATGGTGGATTTCAACCACCTGTATGTCTGCTGGGTAAGAAATACAGCTGACTCTACACAATCCAGGAGACTCCTGGACTGTGTTGAGGATAACTTCCTCATCCAGGTATTGGATAAAAAAAAACAGAGGAGAAGAGTTACTGGACCTGGTGCTCACCAGTGCAAATTAACTCGTTAAATAGGTTAGGAATGGAGGAATTCTGGGCTGTAGCAAATTTTTGATCTTGAGGAACATGGGTCTGAACTTCAGAAGTGTGCAATTCCAGCTTTTTAAAGAATTAGTAGACAACAGATCCCCTGGCAAACTGTTCTAACGGACAGAGGAACTGGATGAGGCTTTGAACATCCAGATCCAATGGGTGGCATCACACAGTGGCTGAGTTGGAACTAGATGATCTTTAAGGTCCCACCCAATTCAAGCCATTCTGTGCTTCTGTGGTTCTATGATTTCTGACCCCGTGTCAAGGAAGTGAAACTATCTCTAAGTTGACTCTGGGTTGTGAACTCGGAAACAATTTAGTTAAATTGCTATTTTATTTTCTAAAGCCACTGTCACTGAATCCATGGCATTCAATCATCCCATGACTGCCTCAGTACTCATGCAGCTCTCTGTCTCCTCCTCTGGAAACTTACAGCACTCCTTCTTCTTCAGTACAACCAATAAGGTATCAGGCAGGCTGATTCAGGGTTTCCAATAGTTTACCAAACCTTGAATAGTGAAAAATTTTTGCGTTAAAGAGTAGATTTGATAAACACCATCTCACTAGCTGACTTTCAGACACTGTTTAAGATATATTAAATCTTAGCCTTTTAAAGTAGTTTGCAACACAATTAATTGCCATTTACACACGTTGCCATCAGTGTGCAAGAGAACAGATTCTCCATGCTCAACATAAGCTTAACCCCAGACTGTGATCACACATGATGAAGCACCAGGAGCTTTATTCTGCTTGACAGTCTGGTGGAAGAAACTTATCTGGCAAGAAGTCACTCTTAGATTTGCAGTGGTATTTCATCTGCCCTGTTTGTGTTACTGCCCCCTTCTTTCATCTCAGGGCAGCTGAAGTGCTCAGCAAGGGAAGAGATTCAGTCCCTATCTCTCTTTGATGAGGGAAAGTCAACTGATGACTCCATTGCCTGTAGACACGATGGATGGGCTCTCAGATCCAGGCAGCTGTGAGCAGCCTGCTAGTTCATCAAAATATTTATTTATAATATACCTGAACTATTTACACTTCAATCCAGATCAAAATAGTAGATTAATTTTGGTTTATTTTAATCTTTCCCTTAAGTCCTTCCATTCTTGGTACATGGCTGCTTAGTCTCTTCAGGCATTTTAATTGTTTTACATAGACTATTTTCACAGGATATATAGGAAGAAATTTTCAGTTATTGAAATGGTTTATGCCTTCTCTGTATGCTGGCTTTTTTGGCAGCTGGGAAGAAAAAGCTCTTTCCCTTATCACATTTTACCAAACCCTTAAATTTCACATACTTGGTGCTTTGACACGAAATATACTTGGATTATGGTGGATTCTATTAAGACTCTGTGAAAGAACACAAGAGCACTTGTTTCAAGTGAAAAGAAAACCAAAATAACTAAATTCACCAAATCAAATAAAAGATGCTGTGTGTTGTATTTTCATATGTCAGAACTGAACCCACGGACCTCTGCAGAGAGGTTCCCATCATCAGAGTGGAGGCAGTGTTACTGCCACCTGCTTTCCCTTTGAGTTTCTGCCAAGAAGGAATAACATTTTATTGATGCAGATCTCACACTCTGTACAGGATTTTCATTCCAGACAGAGAAGCTCTTTTAGTGGCAGTGTTGGCTCCAATCCTCTGACAAGGAAGGAGGTTGAGACTTCTTTCCAAAAAGCTGCTGCTGAGGACTAATACCAGACTTACGAGAAAAGATACCATAATCGAGTACTGCATGAGTCTGACCAAAAAAAGTTTAGAAAATTTAAACACATACATAGGGAGAAGAAAACTATAAATTTTAAAACTTGGTGCTGTCTCCTGTCCATGTGACTTTATTGTGACTTCAGAGAAAAAAAAATTAGGGACTGATCACATTATTCATAATTTTTAATTCAGTTGAATTCATGTCTCCCATGAACTTATACCATTAAATTCTACTATGCCATATAAATCTCCACAGCTATGATTACTCTATGATAACTGCATGCCCTGTTGAACCTTACTGCCTAATTGGTAGTTTACAAGGAAATATCTATGTTGGTTTGAGATTAGCATCCTGTTTCCTCAGCAACCAGTAATATTTGCTTGACATGCTCAAAGTTATTAATATTGGTGTGTCTGCTTGCACAAAATGTAAGTGAAAAAATATTCTGTTCAGATGGGTAGTGAAAATAATAAAAACTTTAGTTGTTTGCAAGGTGAGTATTTTCTGTGATATTAGAGAATTTTTTGAATCCTGCTTTGGTATTCATTTACATCAGAGCAAACCAGGTAAATCTCAATGATACAAAAATCTGAAAGTCAGCAAAGAATCTGGACCACCAGGTACTGCAGAAGTCTCCATTAGGCTTCACGCAGGTGCCACATATAGGAAGTATCTGAAGAAATATCTCTGCCAGCTTGGTTAGAAACTGGATATCCTGTACTAACTTTTTTGATAAATAGATGCCCCCATGCAACCATCTAAGACATGGGACTAATCTCCCCTAAATCTGCTGGCCAGAATGCACTTAGATGATTTTGGAATTTTGTTACTTTTGCGATTTTTTTTTTCATGATAATCTAAGCAGAAAGCTGAAATTCTTCATCCTTCACAGTCCTACAACTCTTGGAGCAATTTTTGGTTCAGTTGCCACACTTCTTGCTCCATAAAAATCCCAGATAAGAAAATAGATTTCAGTAGGATGACAGAACACCTCAGTAATATTTCAAATCACTTTAAGATTTACCTACAAAAAATCCCAGCCATAGAACCTCATGGGTTTTTGATCTGAAAACAGGTAACATCTTAACTACCTGTTACTAAGGGAAATATTTTATCTCAAGAAGAAGCATCATTCTTCCATGCCTGGAATATTTGATCATGGAACAGCCTGTTTCTGGACAAGGGGTCAAACCAAAACAAAAGACATCTGCCAATAGTGACAGACATCTGCATTTGCACAGAATTTTTCAGAGGGCACTGATCTTTTCTTTAGCTTCCCTATATACCTTTCCTTGCCTTTCAGCCCCATTTCTCCCAATCTAGGGTTCAGTTGTGGCAGCATCTCTGTCCTGCCCCCATCAGCAAAGAACTTTCTACCACCTCTATTACTTATGAATAACTAGAATAATTAGATCAGAGGTTGTACAGTTCACATATCTTCAGGAAGTTGCTTCCCATCCAATTAGTAACTAAATCTTGAATTCTGAAGTGCAATACAGAAATTCCTGGACCCGACACAGCAGGTAAACAAGGTACATTATCTTGGTGTTATAAAGAACAAAGTTAAACTGGGCAGAGATATGCCCTAAAACTAAGACTTCCAAAAATATCTTCTGTGGTGGCTAGAGAAAAACATCCCTTTTTTAGTGAAATGTGGAAAAAAAATTTAAAAATAAATATAACATGATACAGTAACTGTTGGAAAATACAGTTAAATGAAAGGAAAAGCAGACAAGAGAGCCTGAAGGGAAAGATGAACTTCCCCAACTCTTATAGCTTTCTGAACACTATTTGAAGCCTAAAGAAGTGCTGGTCTACATAATCCCTGTTCAATGCACATCTAGAGGGCCAAGTAAAAGGAGTAAATTACAGTCTTTTGCTATTTTTGTGCTTTAAATCTGAGTATCTCTTCACCAACCACTGCAACATTTTTATTGACTGTGCACGTTTGGGAGCTCAGTATAGACACAAGTTCACATAATTCTGCCAGTTTTGCATAATATAGAGATCAGGTTTAGGAACACGGGCATTTTCTCTTCCCTTCTACCAGGGCACAAATCTCCCCAGCAGTGATATATGAAAAATTATGAAAAATAGTCCTGAAGGTCTGTGTCTGTGTTAATATTCAAAGAAAAAATTATGTATACATCATAATTTTCTTCTATTTCCTTCTCTCCAGTTTCTCCTGCAGTTTTGCAGCTGTTTATTTTTTTTTCTGTTCTTTTGCTCTATACCACTGTTTTTTTCCACAGCCTTCAGATGTTCCCTATCATCTTATTCCAAGAAAGGATTTCTTTGAGACAAAATGGCTGCCACTGTGCCCCAGTCCCTCACATCCTCTTTCCCAGAATAACCAAGAATGCCAAATCTAAATGACTATTGCCTTTAGCATCAGGCACAGGAGTCACCATCCTATGACTTTCCAAAGCATGAGCTTATGTAGAGGTTAGCACTTCTCACGAGAGCAAACATGCCCAGCCACCATGCTGCTCTTAAAGGAAGATACTTTGGAAGTCCTACTACATTGTCACCTACCACCCACGAAGCAAGGTGGCTCATGCATCTGGAGAGTAGAGATGAATGTGCCCCCACGTTATGATATGCACTATCTGCCTGTCAATTGCAGGATATTGGGAAGTGTGTGAGACATCAAAGAGTGCCTCAGAAAACATTCTCCATTTGTACTCCCTTCTTCTGCGCCATATTTCCATGCTTTGCCTCACTTCTTAGAGGCATTACATCAGTCTCAAGAGGAAAGGAGTTATTTGGGTCTGATTTTCAACCCTGTCCATTCCTTCTTTACTAATGTAACTTTTGAAAATGTTGCCTTTCTGATTCTGAAGACACCTGTTAAGGAAAATCTTGTCTCCCTACCCTACAAAGAGTTTGCTCTCTTATTGTCCTCTACACCACTTCTTGTGGAGTATTCTTTCTTACCTGTGTAAATTGCATCCTCTTTCCAGGTGGGTTCCCAGAGCCAGCTTTAAAAAGTGAGTCCTTGCAGCTTCAATTATGCTGCCTCTCCCAGTGACTCAGAAGCCATTCCCATAATCTTCATATCTTCACTCAGTGCAAATGTACAAATTCACAGGCACTCCTCTCCTCCAAAGTGTCTCATGCTCTCACAACTGGAGTGCTTCTGGACCACTGGGCACACTGCTTTGTGCCATCTTTCTTACGTGTGACCCTATTCAGTATGGAAATTTCATAGCCAGTAATAGCATTCTTATCTTTAGGTGTAATGCATTTTAACATCCATATAAAAAGAGTCCTTGAGATAAGGCAAAACCTGAAAGATACAGTTGAATCCTACAAGAAACATGCCAGTTACTTCTCATGAAGGTTCTATTTATTTTTTTTTTTGTTCACTATGACAGGAATACCATTTCTTAATTCTCTTAGATTAAGGTCACAAAGCCACTAGCCCTGTTTCCAGTAACATAAGAATCTGAGTAGTTTCCAAGTACAGGAACATTCATTTTGAGACAGTTTGCTTTGTCCACATCACTTGATTTTAATCTTGTTCATTTGTCACTGACAGCATCACCTGCTGAGCTAAAATGTTTTTCAGACTGAAACTGGAGGATAGGCAGCCAAGATTAATGGCCCACAAATCACATGTTAGGAAGTGGTTTTCTTTGACCAGCACTGAATCCTCGTTTATGCTATTGTTGGATGGCAGTAGGAAACTGTCGTTAGAACACAGTGCACATTTTTCCTTTATAATATTTCATTTTCAGTCAACTAACCCCCCAAAGTCGTCAGATTCATCACTTAAAGACACCATCTGCTGACCTGTCATGGAGGGTGGTCAGAACTGTCACAGTGGAGCATTTTTTCTCCCAGATTTGTGTCTAAAAGCAGCCACAGGAGAAAAGGGTTTATTTGAGATACAGACCAACACTTAGTTGTTCTGTTTGGAGGATTCTCTACATGATTAACATTTACCAAGGCAACAAAGAAATAGATGAAAAGTAAAAGCAGTGTGCTGCATGGGAGAAGGTTCTTGTATGAAACGTGAACTTTAGGTGTTTTTTTCTGTTCAGCCAGCTCTGCTAGACATACACATCTCATCCTTGGTTCACTGGGATTTTGTTGAAACCACTGAATGCAATAGAGTGCAGGCAGAGGGTGAAGCCAAGGAATATCATTAGTGCAATTTTAGTCTTTTTCATGCCATACATTCAAAATTTCTGGTTTGCCGACTGTGTTCATGTTGCAAGAAATCTGATTTTGAGGCAAGGAAAAGCAAAGAGCAGTAAACTTAATATGCACTTGCACATTTCTAGTGCAACTTTTTTTCAGTCATAGCAGCACAGACCCACAAGATTTTGTACAAGACAGCTTATGATTTAAGTTAGATGTTCCAGAGATGTGTCCTGCAAATACTACTCCCAAGAATTCCAAGAGCAAATACCCAGGCTCCCTGTTAAACTAAGAAATGTTCTTCTGAAACCTCATACAGTTTTTTTTTAGATCACTAATTATTTTTCATTGTAACCACAAAATTTTTCCTGCTTTTTTCTTATGCCCTACAGTGATATTAGAAACCAGAAAAGCTATAATAAGGGCATAAAGATATCTGCAGCCATTGAAAATACAACTTGAATTATATATGAGTGCTAAACACAATTTAAACATAATTTTGGCAGTAGTCATTAGCATGGTAACCTAGTCAGGTATGCAGATATCCAGTGAATAAATATCTTTGTTCCATGAAAACGCTTTTCACCACCTACAAAACTGCATTTATCCTGTTTCCAAAAAATGCTGAACTGCCTTCAGGCAAGTCCGCCTTTTGTCCCTTAAGACGTGTTTCCCATTCCTGTGCTCAGGACATATCACATAATGAGAGTTGGTGATTTCAGATATTTACTAGCTAGATAAGAAAAGCCTCAAGGACCATGAGGCTCATTTGTTTCATTCTGTGGGCCAGCAGAGTCTTCTTTCTACTTGGCGGTCCATAGGGAAAAAAGACTGCCATCACCAAAGACTACAAAAATACCCAAAGTGACACCTTTGTGTCATTTTCGACAAACTGTATGCTGTTCTGAATAATTTGGGATCTATATGGATGAGAATAGGACTCATAATAGGGTTTGAAAGTCCATTCCAAGAGGAAACATTTTCTGATTTTTGACAAATTGGTTAGGTGAACAATTCTAAGTTTCCAGAAAATTATGACTCCCAAAACTTTGTTCAAAGACCATTAGGAAGACAATTCCTCTGTGTCTGGATATTCTTTGTTTGTCAATGGACAGAAGCAAAGATCTCCTTTCTTTCTGTTTTGGCTATTCATCTGTAGTTCTAAATAAAGAACATATGGAAATACAGTGCCTCTGTTTGGGTTTTGGGTTTTTTGCCTCTGCTTATCATCAAGGAACAAAACTCATTATGATCCATAAATGCAGGTCACAAGAAGTAAGGATACTTATATCAAAGGCTCATTAGCCTAGAAGTTAGAAGTATTAAATATTATGTTGTCTTTCCAGTAAGATGTAAATGAGCACTATCCACTGAGTCTGACCTTCCAAGTATTTTCATCTCTACCTTGATCAACTCAGCAAGAAGAAAGAGAAGGGAGAGGAAAGAATTTACATCATCAATTCTTCCTTACAAAGTTTATAAATCATCATTCTAACATTTGTGCATAAATGTGAGCATGTTCTTATCATAATCTGACTAGATTTCTCTGAGAATCCCTTCTCCCCTTAAAAAACTTTACCTGTATGACACTGCCCTAAGCCTCTGTTCAAGGCAGAAGGTTGAGCCATCGGTATTAAGAGCAATACTAAATAACTGGAGGTCTCCAGGAAGGGACAAAAAAAAGACTGGAAACTACGGCATTTTCTCCTCTGTCTTCTGCACTGTAAACACGCATTATGCATCATGGCTTTAGGGCAGTAACCACACAAAGAGCCATTAAATCACATTTTTATAAACTTCCTTCGGCAGGAGGACCAGGCCTTTGAAAGATCTGGTTGCACACACTCCCAGTGTAGTTCTGCTGGTCAGCTACTCTGTGGAGCAAAGTGAGGACAGGAACTTTGATCCTTAACATGCTCTTGCTCCTTGCCCTGCTCCCTTTAACTGATAAACTTCTCTCACCACACCACGTTGGTGTCAAAATTTCCTATGTCTCTAAAATGACAGGCACATGTCAAATTCATACTACTCCCTAAACTGCTGAACACTGAGGAATGGACTCCTTCCAGAAATCATGAATTAGTAGCCTGGTTGCCATAATTTTACTCAGATATGTTTTTATAGAATTTTGTTCTGGCTCAATTCTCTATTTGTTTTCACTTTCTCTCTCTTTTCAATTTTTTTTTCCCAGTAGATGGATTAACATGGTAGCTGTTGCTGTTTCATCACTAACAGATGGTAATCAAAAACTGTTTAAAGAAATCTAACAAACATTCCAGCTGATTTACTGAGTGAAACTGAGAACACTGCCTTCCCACTACTGATGTACACCATCGTTTCAATAATTACCTACAGATTTCTTTTCAACTTCAAAAATGCTAATTGTGTGAGTAGGGTTTATAGCTAAAATATTGTATTTGTATTAAATGAGAGGGAGAAAATAGCCTCTCATTTAAAGCTCTTTGCCTTACTATAGCAGGGTTGTTATTTTTTCTCTGGAAAGGACTTGTTTTTTTAATAGCTCACTATTTTTCATTTTTAAAGATTTGTCTTTAGAAACATATGTATTTATTTATAAATTATCTTTCTGCTATAGTTTGTGGTTAGCATATTTTTTTCCTACTGGAAAAACCTACCAGATAGTTACTGAAGCATATTTTTCCATATGTTACTAAGAAGATATGCTTGGCTCTCCTGGACATCAAGTGGGACCTGTTATTCATGCTTCTGTATTTGAATAATGCAATGGCAGCTTGTAATCCTCTTACATGTGAGGATTTTCAGTAACGATTCAATGCCATGTGAGATGCTTTCTTTGGCTTTTGAAACTGGCCTTCACATGTGTGCATGTTACCTGAAAAGCTCTTTTATTCAGATGGTTTTTAAATTTTAATACCCATATGATTCTTCTTAAACAAAAGCCCATGGTCCTGTGTAATTCAAAATGCAAAGCCTTCTCCAGAACAGTGAGATACACATAAACTACTCACCATGTAGCCACCATGTACTTTTTTATGCTGTGATAAGTGCATTTGTGACCTTAGTGCCACCATAAAGTCTGGAGAAAGTTGTTGGGACTATTAAATCTCTGGGTTTAAGTAGTGGTAGAAGTACAGTCACTGGAATTTTTAAAATAGCTCTTTTAAGCATTTTTTTAAGTGATAATATATCCATCCCAATGATTCGATATCTAGCAGAATCTTGCCATAGTTAAAGCTGCAGAAAAGCACCTGGAAAAGTATTTTACAGCAGTATTTTGTGACCCAGGTCTAAAATTGGGCTCTGGGTTTAGACATTTTTGTGATTATCACATCTCACCAAGCGTAACACTCAGTGATTTACAGGAATGGAAATTCCTGCTGCAGTACTTCAGGCTTTCAATTGCTATCTGTGTAAGTAATGTGCTGGTGCACAACCTGCTCATGAGGTGCTCAGAGCCAGCCATGAGAAAACCTGTTGCAAACTGAGCTTAATGTCTAGCTGAATTTAGAACTGACATAAATACCAGGATTAAGTGTGTAAGAGCTTCCAAATGTATTCTTAATTACTGCTGCATACTGTAATGTGTTCAAAGAGGGTGTTCCCTAAGGGCATCTGTCTATTAATGAGTTTTATTACGGGTCACTGAGCAGAGAGAAAAAATAAATATACACAAGCACAAACTCGGGGTTGGGAAGCGACTATTAAATAATTAGCAATACAGTATAAGTAGCAAAGATACTCACCCATCCTTCAGCCACCTGGAAAAAACCTACTTGATGCATAGGCTGCCTAAAAGAAGCAAATGGCAAAAGAATTTAAATTTGCCCATGAGAGATAGTTCAACATAAGCTTAACGTGAGATGAAGGAATAATCGGTCAAAAGAGATATGACCCTGGTTTACAGTGAGCTTCTTACTATCAAGGAAAACCACAACTGATGTCACGTTGATTCCCACAGCTGTTAGCAGCACTAATCTGCCCTTCTGTAAATCACTGCAAGAGAACCACTTGCTTGCAAATAAAGGAAATTAGTGTTGATAAGATGAGTGAATAATAAACTTGATGTCACTGAAAACTCCATTTCTCCACTGAGTAGAAAAAACCTTTATGGAACACTGTCTGCTCCTTGATGTCTCTTTTCAAAGATTTGTGAATGCTGAAATCCAAGGCAGGGTTTTACAGTGAAATAGACTTTGGCTATGTGCATAGTGTAGAATTTTGTAATCTTCTTTATAACATGCAGTCATATTACCATTATTTTATATTTCTTTCTGGTACTGGCGAGACCACCATAATACGTCTGCCTAATGCAAAAGATCTAGACTCTTCAAAAAAATGCACGAACTTTCAAATCTCCTTCTTCCCTCCTCCCCCCACATTGGGCATAATTGGAATTTCCTTATTTTAAACTATTTTTTGATTACCTTAATTAAAAGTCAGTTGGTTTCGATGGAATATCCATTAATCAAGACAAAACCTGCAACTGAATCAATGACCTAAATGTCCAACTCTTTGCACACACATCAGACAGTGCAGATGGCTATATGAAATGTCTTAAATCTACTACAACATCAATGAACGTTGCAGCACAGAGATAACATTATGGGAAAAATATCAGCGAACTGGTAAAGACAGCTGTAAAATTATAACTGCCAGTTATTTAATTTCATATTTCCATTGTGTATGGAAGAATTCTGTGAATAAACTTTTTTTCTAGACACTGTGAATTAATCTAAAACATGACAAAATAAACTTTTTAGCTACTTCTATTTTTGGCTTTTTTGGCTTTTTTACACATATCCACCACCCACACCCAACTACTCTCCCCACCTCACCCATTTTTAAGCATGGATACAACTGGTCCCGTGGCACACAGAAGAACTGAAGTGCATTAATGTGTGGACACCAAAATCAGCATCCATATTCCATAGTAGCTACAAATGTACATAACACAAAGGGCTGTGGTTCGTTATTTTCTTCGGCATTTTCAGTGCATGATTCCAAAGCTCTGCCTGTTCTAAACCTCGTGGTATGTTGAAATTGTATGCTTAACTGATTATACCCATGAACTCACCAAAATCATCTTTGTCACTGAGTTCTGCTCCTGTAGTCCTTACCTGAAAGATGGCAAACACATAAATTTCTCTTCTGGATTAGTTAATCAACACAAATCTTTTTCATATGTTTGAGTAGAATAGCAGAATAACCCCATCACATGCAACAGTTACTTGGGAAGACCATTGTTCCAAATGTCCTCTCCTTCTTCCGTTTTCTTCTCCCCACTTCATATATTGAGCCTGACACCATATGGCATGGAATGCTGCCTTCTCACTTGGGATCAGTTGTCCCAGCTATGTCTCCTCACAGTTTCTCATGGACCCTCAGTTTCCTCCTCAGCATGGCAGCATGAAAAGCAGAAAAGGACTTGGCTCTGTGTAAGCCCTGCTCAGCAATAACAAAAACATCTCTATATTATCAACCCTGTGTTCAAAACACAGCCCCGTACCAGCCACTGTGGAGATAATTAACTCTACCCCAGTCAAAACCAGCACATTTATATCAGGTTAAGAATAGAAACAAATGAAATCTGAAAAGTGTCATGAAACAGACCGCTTTTGCACAAAGTTTATTGACTAACCTCATACAACACACATGAGCAACAATTATAATTAGTTTTCACAATATTTCTTAACATTTTTTACATGGAGAATTTTCACATTTGGTTATCTGGTCTGCAGCTGAGTTTTCTCCCTCGCTCTCAGGACTCAGATGTGCTCAAGGGCTGTATCCTTAATTTTGAACAAAAAAACCCCCAAAAAAACTGCTGTTATTTACTGGCTTTATGGCCATTTGCATGGCACAGTTTGCATTCCAAAGCCCACAGAAATAGGTAGCTTCATCTTTTCTTGGAATAGCCAATGGAACATGCTACTTGACCAAACCTTATTTGGGCACTGAATGGGAAAGTGCTCATGTGTTTAGGCAGAACAGCATGTAAGGACTTGGACCTGCTCTTAAACAGTGTGGGTTATCATGTGTACATTGGGTTTGTGTGGCAAGGTCTTGGTAGTGGGGGGCCACAGATGTGGTTTTTCTGAGAGGATGTTAAAGCTTCCCCTGCATCCAACGAAGACAATGTCGGTCGGCTCCAAGATGGACATGCCACTGGCCGGGAATGAGCCCTTCAATGACAGCATTATGCATCTGTGATAACATATTTAACAAGGAAAATAGAGTTATTGTGTGAAAGCAATAACCAGGGAAGAGAGGAGTGAGAAAGCAGAAACAGCTCTGCAGGCAACAAGGTCACTGAAGAAGGAGGAGGATTTGGTGCTCCAGGCACCGGAGCTGAGTTCCCCTGCAGTCTGTGATGAAGACCATGGTGAGGGAGCTGTGTCCCTGCAGCCCATGGAGGTCCACGGTGGAGCAGGTGGATGCCTGAAGGAGGCTGTGACTCCACGGGCAGCTCATGCTGGAGCTGGATCCTGGCAGGACCTGTGGCTCTGTGGAGAGAGGTTCCCACACTGGGGCAGGTTTGCTGGCAGGACTTGTGACCCAGCGGTGGACCAATGCTGGAGCTGTCTGTTCCTGAGAGACCCATGCTGGAACAGTTTGTGGACAGCTATAGCCTGTGGGAAGGACCCCGCACTGGAGCAAGGGAAGAGTGTGAGAACTCC
Source organism: Ifrita kowaldi (assembly GCA_013398055.1). NCBI lineage: Eukaryota > Metazoa > Chordata > Aves > Passeriformes > Cinclosomatidae > Ifrita > Ifrita kowaldi. The sequence goes on from VZRS01012784.1 coordinate 243,148, forward strand.
TTCTCCTGAGAAGGAAACAGAGGCAGAAAAAACACATGATGAACTGACCCCAACCTCCCTTTCCTGTTCCCCTGCAGCACTGAGGGGACAAGGTGGAGAATCAGGAATAAAGTTCAGCCAGGAAAGAGGGAGGGGTTGGGGAAAGGTGTTTTTAGGATTTGGATTTACTTATCTTTATTCTACTGTGATTTGATTGGCAAAAAAATCAATTAATTTCCATAAACTGAGTCTGTTTTGCCCATGATTGCAATGACTGAATGGTGTCTACATGCCCTTATCTCAAAGTATGAGCCTTTTATTATAAATTCTCTCTATTCAAGTCAGGAGGGGAATGATAGAGAGGCTTTGGTGGGCACTCGGCATCCAGTGAGGGTCATCCCACCACAATATGATCTTACTTTAGTGTGAATATTGCCCTGAGCTGTTTGCCAGTATAAACAGAGCAGGAGGGCCATGGCTCCTTTGGACAACCAGCAGTCAGTACAAGGGTGTCCTATTCATCCTCTGGATGAGAAGGTGACTGGCACTTCTTTCTATGTCCCTTTTACCTGGAAATAAAAATAAATTGTTTCTGTAGAGTAGCTTAATTTGGGGCTTTTGTGGTTGTACCTGAAAAACACCTAGAAAATTCCTGAGACAGGGGATGCATTTTTCTTTTGGGATAGTAAGATACCCATTGTAACCCTGATTTTAGAAACCAATAGGAAATAGTGGACAACAGCACTACTGATGCATTATTCCTCTTTAAATTAAAAAGTGGATGTCAAGTTACTAAATTTTTAATTGCAATCAACTTCACTTGTGGTGCAAAGTATAAACTGAGTATTAGACAATTTAACATTATTATAAAAATCTGTGCTTTGGAAAAGAATAACATGGATACATTATAGGAATCTGAAAAGAAAACCTTTGGGAAATGAACTAATGGTAGCAATTATACAATACGTAGCAGGATAAAAGTTCAGCAGCATAAATATTGATGGCAATTAGCTAAGAATTAAATGCACATTTAAAAAGGTAAGTGCTCTATGAGAACTGAATGCTTCAGCAGAAATCTTGTTTGGAAAATGCAGTGGGAGATTATTTCACAACATTGTGCTGTATCATAAACACACCGCTACTAGAGGTTTTTGATTAAGTGGAAGAGATGAGATTTGCTACTCTGAAACTTAAAAGCCTCACACAAGTATGCAAAATGAAAAGCAGCTTAGAATTAGACTGCAGCAAAGGAGACTTGGTTTTATTCCTATAACAAAGTAAACAGTAAGTCACCCCAAAACTTACTGCATTCCCAGCTGATAACAGCTGTGTCTTGTCTCAATAAAATATATAGATATAGATGATAGAGATAGATTAACATATCTCCTGTCTAGATATCTGCATGCTAGTTTATACAAGGATTGAGATGAGATATATTTCAGCTAATTAAGTTGCTTCACATGGATATCTGCACACCAATGCCGCAGTTTCACAGTCAGTTCAGGCAGGCATAAGTAGGATCTTCTGCTGAACCAGCCATTCCACCCTTTCCTCTCCCTGGCTGCACTACTCTATCCCCATAGCACTGACTCTTCCATTTTGTCACCACTTGCTGTAACTTCAGTCTTCTTCTCTGGGTTGATTCTCTGATTCAGACCAGAATTGTGCAAGCACAGATGAAGGGCAATGCCAAGGTGAGGATTGGCAGACATAAGGGGGGG
>VZRS01012784.1:244946-357612 GCA_013398055.1 Ifrita kowaldi
GAGGGGAATGACAGTGGGGGGTGTGGGAGAGATGGGGGGGGGGGGGGGGGGGGTGGTGCTAAGTTCCAGCAGCGATGCCAGCATAATTTTGTTTTGGACTGTTTGGGGAACCATGCCATCACTAAGGAGAATTAAGGTGAGACAAAGACTGATCTGTCAAATTCAGGAGACAACAGCTGGTCTAACAAAGCAACAGATGGTTTTATAAGAAAGAGCAGTAATACTTATTTTATTAACCCACGACTGAAATAGAACGGCGTTCTGGGCAGAAAGATGGTAGGAAGATTCATGGGTTGTGGCTGTTCTCAGTGAATCATCAACTGCTCTTCTACGTCTTCTGGATAATGAATAAAGGTTTCAGTAACTCTAGAAGGGGAAATGTCTTTGCAAACCCGGGTACTTTTTTATCCTTTAGAACCATGGGAGGTAGATATATTAAATCACTGGTGGCAAGAAGAGTTGGCAAGAAGAGGCTCATGGTGCAGAGAGCCCTTGGTAATTCATATACTCAAGAAACCGAGAAGAAATTTTGGATAGAGTAACAGAATTATCCAGGTATTGCTCAAGCTGGCGCTTTCTTCATAGCGCCAGCAAGTAGAAAAAGCACAGCTAATATAACAAAAACCAAAATCAATTCCTATTTGGTGACCCCCATGAAGAGTGGTATCTAGAGCCTAGCCCTCAGACATGAGAGATATGAAAACAGGCTCCTAAATCCTGAGCCGTCACTAAAAATCAGACCATGGCCAAAACTCTTTGTACGGTTGTGGAAGTTACCTTCACAAAAAAAATCATTCAAGAACCTGATGGATCAGGGACATAGGGATTCATGGCTGAAAATACAGCAAAATAAGATGAGATAATAACTATTACTTACTGTAATATATGCGATATATAATAACTATAAATGAATAAATAAATGAATAGATATTCGGTTATAAATAATGGGTTGCAAAATCTCTGAATTATGTCATTCATACTTTGGAGGAAAACTTTCTTCTAGCTAGTATTTCTAGAACCCCTAACTGTTTTCTCAGGCCTCTGCCTTGAAACAGCTTAATGGTCCTATTAAAATAAGTGGGACTGTGTCATGTGGAAAAAAAAAAAATTACGTATGTGTCTGAAGGACTGAAGTTTGAGAAGCCAAATTACTTGATTTGTGGGTGCTCTCAGGCAGCTAGAATTCTTAATGGACAGTATTATGCATGAACCCACTGAAGATAAAAATAACACCCACAGCTTTCAAAAGCTGCGTTAGAAATGTGAGCCACCAAATAAATTTCCATCTACAGATTTACATAAATGGAAATATGAAAGTATCATTCTTCAGACATTCTGAATGCCACTAGAGCAAGAAATTATTTACTTGAAGCTGAAAATGGGCTGTTACTGGATTCAGAAAAACACTTTGTCCTAGTAGATCGATGCCATGTAAAGGTCCAGAATCCCAGCAGAGTCCTGAGTTTTTCCAAAATGATTTGGAATGAATAACAAATACTACTTCAAGTATTTGTGTGCTAATAAATGTAGTAAAATTGTTGTATTCTGTGATGAAGGGAAAAAGCAAAACCAAATAGTATTTAAAGTTTTTCAAAAGACAACAGCAAGCTACCAAAGGTAGCTAACAGCAGAAGAGATAGTTCACTTATTTAACTAGGACATAGATTCTCACTGAGATTGGACAAATTTTTTTGATTTTAAAAATATGGGGGCTCGAGAACAGTATTCAATAAACTTGGATACTTCGACATCTCCTTTCATGAACGTCTAAGGGATAAATAAAAATCTCAGCTAAAATCACCATCAATTTCACTGAGTAAAGATATTCTTTTCTAGTAAATACCCAAATGTTTCTTTTTCCAACAGCAGAGCTGCTGGGAATAAGGTCTAAAAGTGCAATTCGCTCCTCATTATAATTGTTTGATGTCATATGGTCTGAAAGCAGATAGGAACAGGATGTAGGAAAACTTTTTCAGCTTCTTCAGTGTCTTTAGCCCTGTTTTCAACTAGTCTCAATACTCTAACCAACAGGACTGTAGAGTGGGGCAAGGGAGTTGAGCCTGTCTGTTTCAGACAGTAAAAGCAGTGGAATATATATATATATGATGTATGTGGATGATAAACTATTATCAGACTTAGCAGTTAAAACAGTTGTGTGTTAAAGATGAAGCAGAAAGGAAAATAAAAATAGCATGATTAACCAACGAATCGAAGCATTCATTCAAGCCAGGAAGACACTGAAACCCAGTCTTGGTGAAGTAGAGAGGAAAATACAATTATGTTAGATAAAACATAAATTAAGTGGTTTCAAAGGCAATCTGAAGTGCAAATGTTGAAAGCTTACAGAGGGAGCAGGAAAATAGTCTCGTTGACGTAAAGGGAAAGATCTAGTCAGAAAAAACCAACTTTATATTCATCATTTTTTTTTCATCTGATTCAAATTAATGTCACAGAAGCAAGTTTATGTGTAGAAATTTAAAATGGAGCCCAGGTTTCTGGTTTCCTTCCATAACTTCTCAGGTGCCAGATGTTGTTAAGGAGCTCAAAACCTTAGTTCTTAATATCTCAGAGAAGGGCTGAAAATGTTCCTGGTTCCTCCACAGCACACTAAGCCATCCACCGAGGGATGCCAGACTGCCACCTCAGCGACCTGCAGATGGGCCAAAGACTTTGACTTTAGCAAACAGACAACCTGGAATCAGTTCTGCTTAGATTAGCAAGGAGCGCAGTACCACTGGCAGACCACTTGGTGCCGAGGACTGGCAACTACATTACACATGTTTCAGGAGGCATTTCAGAACAGATTACTTCTTCTCTGCTCTGTCTTGGGAACAGAATGCCTATTATGACTTAAAGGGTATTAGATACTAGATACCAAGACCGTATTTGCTAGTTTAGTTCCATCTGAAAGAAATCTATTTTTTTGTACTTTTGTTACCACTTTGTGAAGCAAGCCAAAAAAACCCCAGAAAATTGAGGTTATTGGGAGGTTTATGTAAAAAATGCAGCCTTGATCTCAAGTAAAATGCTCGTGCAGAGGCTCAGTATCTGATGATTAACTTGAAGAGAAGTGTCTGATCAGATTCAGATTGCTTTTGTGGGCAGCAATGAAAATGGATTTTTGGCATGTTGCAAACATGGAGGGAAAGATCTATCTGAGCTTGTGGAGTTGTTTCTGCATTTTTTCTTGATCAACTTTTAATTAAGGAATCAATTTTAAACAAGATTGCCAGGGAGTAAGAAGACCAGTCTTTTCTCCTCAATACTACAGGAAAAGCAGATGAATTTTTTTCATCCCTCTTTACCAGACTTGGCATATATACACCTGCCCTAAAGCTATTCTTGGCTAGTAATGAAGATGAGGCACTCTCAAAAATCAAGATGAAAAAAAGATTAAGAAGTTGATGCCAGAACAAAGTGAGAATTTAAATCACAATAACTGGTCAGAACTGAATAGTAGAATTGGAATGAATGAAAACACCGAATTGCTAACAAAACGAAAAACAACCTTCAGTCTTTATTGGACGCCTCTCTTCACAAGAGGTGATGTTGTGACCTGCTAACCATTGATGTTCACTCCATTAAAAGGAAAATTAATTTTTAAAAGATGTACAAGTTCTTAGTAGATGAACATGATAAATAATGCTGAACTCTCATGGATTCTTGGCTTCAGTAAGGTAATATGCTTCAGTTGACGGAAGCCCTTTGAAACCTTAAAATACAGCAGATATAATTTTGGGGGTAGAATTGTAACATACCACATTGGTTTTGTGCTTTTTAAAAAACAAAAACCTTTTAATTTTTTCTCAGGCTATGAAGCTTACAGATTGTAGAGTGCAGTCCTTCTTTGGATTACAAACACAGCTGTACCATTTGTCACAGAATGATTCAGGCTGCACTGGAACACAGCAAAGCAGAACACCTGCAATAGATCAGTGATACCGTCATATGGGGCAACACCACAGAATAAGTTTTCAGAAGAAAGAAAAACCAAAAAAAACATAGTCAGAATCCTCAACACCCATTTTGCTATAAAAGAAAGGAGAAGGGACCTGCAGAGGAAGTCCCATTTTAGGAATAAAATGGTAGCCTGGCTGTAATCAGATCTCAATGGATGCAATCAGCAAAATAACAGCTGTCTCTCTACCAACTGGCAAAATAAAACACAAGCTTTCTTAGATATTGTGGGGTTTCAGAAAATGAACTTTTCAAACTACAGACTGATTGTAAGCCCTCTCTGCCAAGTGACCTGTAAGAAGAACAATTTGAAATGGGGTTTTAAATAATGACAGGCTTTTAAAAAAATTAACCAGGAAATATTCCATGCACTAACTATTCGGCCAGTCCAGGCAGTAAAAGATATTAAAAATGTGCTCTTCATGTCAGTCAGGGAGAATGGACCTACCTGGAATCTCTGGCAGTAGGCACCAGAGGAGACTTCATGTTAGACTTCTAGAGTATTGGAGTTCTCTGTAAAAGATCTGAGGCCAACTATACTTCAACTGAAAAAGAAAAATTGGCAATGTATGAAGGGTTTTGAGCTGCTTCAGAATTTACTGGTCCTGAAGCACAGCTTCTCCTGACAGTGGAGTGCTTGCTATTCAAAGGGATGGCTTCTTCTACGCATTTTGCAACTCGTGAGCTACTGATCACACAATAGGCTCCAACAGAAAAACCTAGTCACCCAAGAATTTTGGAAATTGTCATGGACTGGCCAAAAGGTAAAGATTTTAGAGTATCACCAGAGGAGGCGATGATGTGTTTTGAAGAGTCTCCACTGTATAATGAACTGCATATTGCTGCTCAGGTAGAGAACCTGGTTGTAAAGTATATTTTACAAGTGTGGGGGCACTAAAGAACATCACCAGCAGGTGGATCAAGCTTCTAGCAGGGAAGTGGCTCAGATGGGTCTGGGCTGGCAACATAAGGATTAATTGGAGGGCCCCATGACACCTCAGGTCATCATGGAAAAGATGCAATATGAATGCGCTCATGATCAAGGTGTGGATTCAGTCATGGACATGGATTCACAGGTTATCCACAAATGTGAAACATGCATTGTAATTGAACAGGCCAAGCAGTTGAAGCCTCTGATACGAAGGAGGATGGCTGAAATATAAATGGCAAGGCCTGGCAGATTGATTATATCACACTCCCACAAACCTGCCCAGGCAAGTGCCATATGCTTACAATTGTGGAAGCAAACACCAGATGGCTGGAAACATATCCCACACCCCATGCTACTGCATGGAATACCACCCTGGGCTTTGGAAAGGACCTCTTATGGCAACATGAGTCATAGAACAGGATTAATTTCTGAAACAACCTCATAGACACCTGGGCCAAAGAGCATAGCACTGAGTGGGTATAGCATACATCTTATCATGCACCAACCTCAGGGAAAAGCAACTGTTACAATGGTCTGTTAAAGACTATACTGACAACAACATGTGCTTGTGCTGGGATATTCAAATATTGGGATAGACGTATAGCAAAAACTGCCTGGTTAGCGGCCCCCCCCAACCAGAACTGGCTTCTTATACAACAATTAAACACACCAGATCACCTCTCCTGCCTCAAAAAACTACTGTGACATGTGGAATTCAAAGTCATGGTACTAGTTTGGAAACAAACCAGTGGGACATCACAAGTCAAAATTATAAATTAATAGGAAAATTAAAATAAATGCAACAGTACAAGAACACTGACAGAGTCAGGATATAATCAGGGTGGTGCTAGCAGTCCAAATGAAATGTTCGTATTGATCTTGTAAAAGAGTCTGGTCTTCATCTGATGGTCCAGTGATAGCTCTTGTCCTCTGAGAATGCAGTAGGTAGGACTGCTTGTGCTGTTCCAAACCCCAGATTATATCCAGGTGGGAATGCTTGGCTCCTCCCCCCTGGGCGGAGCATCTCACAATGGGTTAATGTAATTCTATGAGTCATGCGGTGGGTACTTGATGGCCCATTAACAGAGCCTCCTATGAGGGAGCTATCAAGGATGAGTCATGGTAGGAGATAACAAACACTGCCCCACCCGCTTTAACAGCTTGTGAAGATGATAATAGAATACATACTTTTGATGACATCTTACCTTGTAACCTAGGACAGCCATTTTATAAATCATAAACAATGTATATTTTCAAGAAACAGCCCATAGATTTAGAGAATGATGTCTGTGTTTATATATAAAAGACAGGAAAGGATATCTTGAAAAATGTGAGAGCTGGGCATGATATAAATAGTGTAGAATAAGGAGTGGGTATTGCCCTGTTTTTGGCTGGGAGGGAATTAATTTTCTTCCAATTGGATGGTATAGTGCTGTGTTTCAGATTTAGAATATGAATAGTGTTGATAACACACTAGTGTTCTAGTTGTTGTTAGGTAGTGTTCCCACTAAGTCAAAGACTTTTCAGCTTTTAACACCATCTAATCAGCAAGCAGCTTCAAAGGCACAAGTTGGGAAGAGAGAAAGGTGGGACAGATGACCCCAGCTGACCAAAGGGTTGTTCCATACCATGTGGTGTCAAGCTCAGTATATAAACTATGGGAAAATCTGGTCATGGACCACTGCTTGAGAACTGTCTGGGCATTGGTGGGCAAGAGGTGAGCAATTGCATTATGCAACAATGTTTTCTATAATCTAGCTATTATTATAATTATTTTTGATTTTTTTCCTTCTGTTTCTGTCATTAAACCATCTTCATCTCAAACTAAAAATTTGTCCCCAATCCCACTGAGGGAGAGGATGGAATAAGCAACTGGCAAGTGTTTAGCTGCCTTCTGGGTTAAGTTACAACACCACTGAGCATAAACAGTTAAAATGCATGATAGGAAAGCGCAGAAAGTACACGGAGCATGAGCAACTTCTTTGTGATATTTCTTAATTTCTAGTTTTGAACATTCTTAGTTTTGTGCTTGTGCAATTTTTATAAGCTCATCATTACTGCTAAAGTAGCTGTCATGGAATACAGTTGAGACATAGAACATGAGGGTTCAGGAAAGAAAAAGAAATGTCATCCAAACAATAGGAATCACAAGTGCCTTGCCAGGTATTAAAAAACATGCTTGTGATATCATTCTTCATGCTTCACAGCACAAATCCTAACAGTGATTGCCGGGAGTTAGGAAGAGATGTCCCTTTCATTACAGGGATCTCATATCCAATTCTGAATTCTTCAGCATCACAACAACACCATGTCCGGCCATTAGTCTGATGCAGCATGTCAGCTTCTGTGTTTCCTGCCTCTGTGCCACTTATCCAAGGCAGAAACTCTGCTTTATTACCTAGTGATAAGAAGACTCTTAACTCTAATAACTGTGCCTTAAAGGAAACCAGCCATGAAAGAGCATTCCAACTCTTGATTAGTAACATATGCTATTTCCCTTCCAGGCCTCTAAGCAGAGGATTGGGCAGGTGTGTACAGTTGTTGTGATAAGAGAAACACATACTGCGTATTAGGAAATTACACAGGAGCGAGACATGAAAACTCAGGTAGAACTGGAGCATTATTACAGGATCCACTGAAAGAAATAATCTGTACAATTATGAAAGTTATATTTAGGAGATAACAAGGTAAAAGAAGAAATCCAGATGTCACAATATAAAAGACAAGCAAACAAACAAATGGAGATCTAAGTTTATTGAATCAATGGTACAGACAGATCAATAAAGATTTGCCAGAGCCAACCTCCAGAGAAGCAAGGTCAGTTATTACAAGAAACTAGCTCTTTCACTCAAATAACCGAAATATTTTGCACTGTATTTTTAGCACGGGTAGTTAATAAAGGCTTTATCTTGCAACATGAATAAAATGTTATAAAAATAGAACCATTTTAATCTCTAAGATGTCACTGATGACTTAAAAGTACATTTGACTCTATAGTTAGGTTATTGTTCAAACTAGTATTCTTACTACATTCAAAATATTCAGAATGTTGTGTTGAAATCTTCAGAAACAGTAGTTGAAATGACAATGTTGTCTCTGACATGGAAATGTTTTAGCATTTTGAACAGCCATATAATCTTCTACAAGATATGCTAGCCCAGTTTCCTGGGCACAGTAGGCAGAGATTCCTATCTGCTCCCTCTTCTGCTGTTCTGCATGGGCACAAAGAGACAGATGAATCACCCTTTACAGTACTTAGCTCAAAGTATGTCTCTTCCTACCCATTTTAGATATCCAAACTTGTTTTGGATTCCTCTCTGCTGCCTGTCATCTAAAAGATATAGTACCAAGTTTTAGATGCAAATTTCAAACTTTAGGTAAACCGTGAGATTCTTGCCCCTTGAGTTTTCCAGACTGAACGTGGTTTGGAGTCTCTCTTTCTTTTCCCTGCTACTAGGTCATGTCTATCTACCCAAGATCCAAAAGTAGTAGATTTTCTGAGTCCAGGTAGTCCCTTATGACTGTCCATTCAAGAGCTGAGTACAGCTCAGCCATCTTTCTGTGTGTGCTTTCTTAAAAGGCAGCTGATAATCCCAATCACACTCTGTGTAACAGATCTACTTCACGTAAGATCTTGTTGATTTTACAGTTCAAACCCCAAGAAACTTAACCCATTTGTCTAGCCATGAAAGGAGGAAAAAAAATCTCTCTTATGTAACAAAGGTTTTGGTATTGCCTGGTAAGATTTTGGCTTTCCCCCAAAGAAGGATTCAAGGGTCATGTATTGCACATTTTTTACTCATGTGCTAGTGGATGTTGATTTACTAACATAAGTTTTCAAATAGTTCATACTTCTCTATAGGAGACATCAGCAAATACATATCAAAACAGTAGTTCTGTGCAGCTACATAAAAAACACATTTTAATATGAGTGGAATTCATAAGTGCCTTCTTAAGATGACACTCTTCTCTGCAGAAAACCTAAATGAAATTATGCAGTTTTCTTTTACGAGAACATGTAAGAGGTTAATTTTTCATGCTGATTAGCACCTACAGTCTAGAAATCAGGACACTTCCTGTTGGAAAGGTAAAATCACTAGCAAATCATAAAAATTATCTTCCTTCCCAGCATGAAGTGAGTTGCAAAAAATTCAACTGTTGCTGTCATATGGGATGGTGGCTGTGTAAAATATTAGAAAAGAGTTTGATCATACTTTTGATTTTTCAATTTATCTTAGGCTTCTTAACCTTCTGTAACACATTGTGCTTGAGGATTAAAACCATTAGTCTAATAACTATAATTAGTCATAATTATCCTAATAGGGGATATTAGTTAATGAAATCTCATTTCAGCATTCTTAATAGATTTAATTAATACAATATTTATGTCAGCTTGAAAAACAGAGGCATTTTGCAATGCACCTAATTCTTTATGGCTTACCAAGAAGTATTAATTTAATGGAAGTTGCCAAAATACAATCAAAGGTGAACTCTCAACGTGCCGTGAATTTACCTTGCACCAGCCACAGTAATAGCAAGATCTTTACACCTCTTGCTCTTACTTTTTCTGAAAAGAATTTTTAAACATCCCTGGCTGGTACTTTTCCAATGGTTTGTCTTTCTTCCAAACTTCTTGGTTTTATTCAAATTCAAATGAAGAAAATTCAAATGTTATTCAGTCACTAATGTAGTTTCCTCACCTATGGCCCCTCTTTCCCTTTCTGGGAGATGGCTAATAAAGGCAAACAAGATAAAAAATTTTCAATATCAGCAATAGATCACAATGTGGAAAGGATCCCTATATGACTATTGCCTCTCACCAGCTCTGGACTCGGGGAATTCATGCTTACATTTACAAAATACATACTTAAAACAAACCAGCACATGTTGAATTTTGCTGTCATAGCTCAGGGCCTCAAGCACTGTAAAGAAAGCTGCTTTAGATTTACAGAAATATCCTTACCTATGAACAGAGGCAGCTCTAACTTTGGAGAAACCGAGGAAGGCCCATTCTCAACTATAACCGTCAGTAAAATCCCATTCCCCATCTGTGCTACCCATGGTGATGCCCAACCATAGTAGCACCAAGCCTGTCACCACAGCATGTTGGAAGTGTACCTTGCCTGTGTATCTGCCCTCAGGTGCATATCACCAGCAGCCAAAAAGCCTTAGAGTCCTATGTTTAAGTATATTCAGTCGAAAGAAGACAAAGATTTAAAAAACATGGTAGATTTTCCAGGAAAATTAAATATTTCTGTGAAAAAGAAAAGGATTTTTTCGTTGTTTTGAGTAACAGATTGAAGACTCTTGTGAGGTTTGCTTTTTCACTGAGAAAAATTGATAGGAGTCTTTCATCCTTTCAGCCTTACTGCCAAAGAGCCACGGATGCTTAGTCTGCCTGTCCCTGCTGAAAGCAGCAAATGGTCCAGGAACTTGGACCATTCATGTAAAAATTGAAACTGATAGCAGTCTTTTAGGTGAGCAACCAGGGACCCATCATTTTCACTTTTTCCACCATAAAAGTGCTTCCTTAGGAAAAAAAAATGTATTTCCTACCAGCAACTGATTTTAACACAAAATTATCAACTACCTCTAAGCTTATAATGCTTGTGCATGAGCTGTGTACTAAGTAAATTTCATCTCCAAGTTAAATGTTAGCATACCATCTAGGCATAGAATTTCTAAAACCAAGTAAATAGGTTAGAAGGCAAATTTTGTTTTCAGCAATGACTTAAACATTTATGACTTAAATGCTTTGGAAATTTTAAGTCTAGGGTTTTCAAATATTTCTCACTAGAGATAAAATGTAAAAGTGGAAGTTAAAGCACAAAAAAGCAACCGCTTAACTGGGAGCTGAGGCTTTTAAACCTTCTACAAAGACTTATATAAAAAGTGCCACTTTGAGAGTCTGAATTTTCCACGGGAATGGACTGATATGGAATAATGATTTTGATAACTTTTGCTTTGCTTGTGATTTTTTTTATATCCTGAGAAAGTTGTTAGAGGGAATCTAGTGAGCTCTTAGTTCCCACTTCTCCCCAGCCACACATTTTCTCCCATTCCCTTCTGCCAGCCTTTGAGGTCCAATGGTTGCATCATTTAGTCAAGTAGGGAGCCGATGTACTGGGACTTGATCATTTATTGCCTTTTTCTTTTTTTTTTTGGTTTGATTAGTTTTAAGCTGTGTCAGCTCATTAAAGACATGAGAATAGAACCATGACAGGATGAGAAGTGGGATCTGCACTGGCTGTCCCATTTTATGCACTGGAAATAAGATGGGTAAAGGAAAGAACTGTAAAACTACTGAAACTCAGAACAAAATTTCACAACTGGTTTCTTTTCCTAGGCTGTTCCTCTGCAAAGTTCCCTATTCTAAAATTTGAAAGATTTGGACTGTCCAAAGAAGCAGGTTTATCGTGATGCAAATCATGCTTACAAAACTTTCTCTTCCATGTCTATGATTTTGTTAGCTCGTACACCTGAAAGTGGGAGAAAAAATGAGGAGTAATATCTATAAGCCGCTTTTGTCTTATCTTTCCTAAGCAATGCATGTCTAAAATCAGAGGTGATGTGTAAGTTAACATAAATAGTCGAAAGGCAGCCCATGCTGCCAACATTAACATACAGAAGAGCCATAATTTGAATTTTTTTATGTCTTTCAAAGTGTTCCCCTGATGAAGGTTAAGCATGATAGTGTTATACATCTCATTCTTATGAAAAATTAAAAATTCCAATGGGTTTTCAGCTGAAAGGGTTCTCTGCTATACAGTTTGACTTTTTTTCAAATTACTGAACAAGTAAACATACTTACATAGAATTCACTAAGGCCTCCTTGAGCTTTCTTCACCTATCACAAATCCAGTAACAACATTCACAAAGGAACTATGCTAGTTACCATCCGGAGATTCAGGAAAAAATGAAGTTTGTCTTGAATGCTTATTTCTTGGGGTTTCTTACTTACATCAAGCCTACTGTTGAAATTTACCCTAAAGGGAAAGCAATCTCCCAGTTAATGTATGTGCAAAGCATTCTAACTCCATTTTTGAGGATTTCAGAGGGACTTCAGAAGCATTTAGCTTTGGGCTATACCTCCATTGGGAAGAGAACCTTGCCCAAAGAGAAGCTTTACAGTAATTATCATCATCCTGGAATTTTACAAACAATTCACATGATAATGAAGAATGCTTTAAAATATCACCCTAATCATTATTAATTCCTTTGGTATTTATGGCAATAATGGTAATTGTGATGAACTCATTTTGCATTAATGTGAGTGCTTCTGGAACTCCACATTAATTTGTAAGACTGTATTGAAGTGTTATTCAAGAAGGATATTACACTATTTATTTTTTAAATGTTTGCAAACTCTTTAAAATCAAAGACCTCCTAAAAAAAAACCACTTTATTTTTTTCAACTAAAGAAATTGTTTTTGTTTTGTTAAACCCATAGTTTCTGCTGAGATTTAACAGTGATGAAAACTGACAAGGTTGAAGGGAATAAGGTGAGGCTCATGTCACAGGGAATACATACAGAGAGAGAAGAAAAATCTCGTACTTTTCAAAGGCATTTGCTTAAATCATTTTTGCTTTCATTTTACACCTAGTGACAACTGCCAGATTTATGCAACTGGACATTAAAAATTATAAGTTTATTCAGTATATAAAGAATGCCGGGTTCTGCTAATGTAGACTGTATCTGATTGAAAGGTTGATTTATAATGAGACTTGGCTGATTCAGTTTGCATATCTGTTCCCGTGTACCATCATCACTGCGGTATCTTTACTAATGATTGGAGTGTTACAGATGTCTTAGACCACTATGTTCACAGTATGTCAATTTTTCTTAAATTAATAATTTAAACTGTAATCCTTCAAACTCTTGAAGTTAGCTACCTATGGGGTTTATTTTTCCACTTGAACTGCCTGTTGCACTTAGGCCTAGCATCCTCCACACAGGTGAAAGGCCAAATCTAAAGTAGATATGTGATTTGTTCTGCATTTTTCAAAGGTTCTTTCAAAATCTTAGCAGGTGTTGAGATTTACTTTTCACATACCATAAGCACAGGACTATTGCTCCATATTATTTCCTCTGGCAGCAAGGCTGACATAAGTGGCCTCAATCCTGCCACCCCTTCTCCCTTAAGAACTGCATGGCAAATTCATATTATTTGAAGCTCCTCCTTTATTTTTGCAGTGTTATTGTCAGTGCAGCTGAGGGGAAGTCACAGGGGGTGGAAATCATTGGCAAGGGAAAAAGCTGCTTAAGTCAACTTTGCTTCCCAGGGAAAATGGAATGACTGACCTTAGGTTTCTGTATTAGCAAAATTCAGAGGGCTTTAAACTAAATGTCACTTACGTAGTGCGTTGGCTGCTGTTCACAGGTGTTTGTACCCTGCCAAGGAAAAACTGGTAAGAACTCATTCAGATTCAAGAACAATGTCACTACTTTCACCACCTTTTCATTTTCAAATTTTGTAAACACTGGAGTTTGTGAATATTTTTATGCTAAAATACACATGAAAATCAATGAACAAAATCAAATGAGCTTTGTTAAGCTCAAACTCTCTGTTATTCTAGACAGGACACAGCTGGAAATCCTCTGAGCTTTGCTGGTTATTCCTCTGGAATAAAGAATGTGTAACCCCTTCACTCTCACGGATATTGCTATGTGCCTCTGATTCCTGGATGTTAGCTTCTCTCCTCTGAGCAACAGGCAAACAGGCAGATCCCAATGCAGCCTAGATACTGCCAGCATCACACTGCTGCAAAAGGTACCTTTATGCTCCCTTTTTTCCCCAAACCTTTCTTCATACACTGCTTACTTCACTGGCAGCTGAGGATACCTGTCACATCAATGGAATTGTGTAAGAAAAATTACATCTCAGACATGAGATGTAGGAGAAAAAAAAATGAGATGGAAGATTTCCTGTGAAAAGATAGATTCCTTCATATTTTTCAGTTGTTCAGTGGTACTAGAATGTTTTCCTGTAAAGGAAACCTTTGCTTTGACCCGTAAGTATATACTTCAAAAAAAGACAAAAGCAAAAAACAGCAAAAAAATCTTTAACCTGATTTAGACAGCTGTCCAGAAACAGACATACAAAAACACTCTCACAAAGTGAAAGTGAGCAAAAGATGGTAGGCATTTCTCAAAGGACAGCTCTTCTGTATCGTCCATTTTCCTACATGTTTATGTGTCCAGCTCTACAGCAAAAGTTGCAGGAGGAAAGAAAGCACTTTCCACAAGGTGCTGGATAACAGTGGTTTGCAATCTCTGATGTTGTTGATCATCACATCTGCGAAAATGGCAAACGGCTACTTTTTACAGAAACTGAACACACATCCCTTTGTTCATTTTTTTGATACTGGGAAGAAGTCAAAAGATTCCTGATCTCGATATCCTCAACATCTGTGGACATTTTGCAAAATACCAAGTGAACTTCCCAGAATAAATTAATTCAACTAAAGTGAGTTGAGAATGTACTTTTTAATAGCTTTATAAATTGTATATATGGTATGAAGTTATATATAGGTGTATAAAACTATTTTCTTTCATACAAATACACACAAAAACCATGGTAGAAAAATGGCTAAGGAGAGAACAAACCTGACTGCAAAGCAGAAAATTGTATATAAATAAAAAGAAGCTCAAAACCTCAATTGATAAAAGTAGCTGGTTCTCTAGAACTTTCTAAATGTGTGATTTTTCTAGAAATATATGATTTTATTCTAACTCTCAGAAAAAGAAAAATATCTCTAGATTAAATTCTAATCCAAAGAAATATTGAATATACAGTGAGAAAAGAAGTTAGCACCTAAAAATGGAAGACAAAAAATACTAATTGCTAATATTTTGGTATATTCTCTGTCTTGTAACATAGCCTTCTAAAGTGAATATGATTATTGCGGCTTGTTGCATGCAAGATGGTTTCTTTCCCACAACACTAGTGAGACTTTTTATTCCCATATTCCTTTCACACTTCCCGATCACTTCTTCGGTTGGTGTTATCTCTGTATTTCCATCAGTTTTTTATTCTTCGCGTTGTTTGATAAGCTTTACATTTCAGTGTCTTTTGCATTTGTATTGCCATTTTTTGTTTGTAAATAAAATGGATTTTACAGTACCTTGCATTTTAATTTAAAACACCATGAGAGCCTATCAAACTTTAAAAATTTGCTTTGAAAGTATGTTGAAATTAGCATTTGTATTTACCACTTCACTGTGCTGGTAATAATCAGTGGAACAAAATGTTAAACCACAGAAATTCATCTTTTATGGCTGAATAATCCCATCAAGAGGGAACAAGAATAGGCCGTTCTCTTCTTTAATAGGCTTTGAGATGCATCTGTCTTACAATAGACGTCAAAGCACATCAGTCATATTAAAAATTATTTATATTGTCATGATTTAGTTACTTGAAATAAGACTTATAAAGACCAAAAACTTACTTATTGTTTTTGCTCAGTAAATTTACAGCCTTTTACTCAAAGGACTGCATAGGAATACAATTCAAATATAAGAAATGCAAAGAGAAATTTGTATCCATTTCTTTCATTGGATCATATTAACACTATAACCATAAGATTAGAAGAAAAGTAGTAGAGGTAATCCTGTCGAAAAAAAGTTATAAAGTAGTGCAAATAGGTTAAAATTATTTACATTTGCCTAAACCAAAGCACAGGGGGATGTTTAAGGCCATATAACTATAACAAACTGACTTTCTAAAACAGCACATTATCTGTCACTAAGACTGGTTTTCGTCTCCATGCAAAGCATTTTCATCCCAGAATTACAATCTTTCAAATGTTTGTATAAAGTTACCATTATACTCTAGCATCTTTAGAACAATTGTACCAATGCATATTGATTACTGCTCTAGATCCCATCTGTGAAATGAGGGCTTGATACAGTGCCATCAGTGAAGTCAGAGGTCAGACATGCACCTTCTCTGGCATTTTTCAATTTAAAAAATTAGAGAATTAAATTAAAAAGTCAAATGACAGGGACAGAGGGTAGAAACAAGACTTTTACACGAACAGAAAATACACGGGGGAGTGAAACTTGCACGAAGGGGTATTGACTAGCCCCACTCAGTTCCTTACTGAAATCTGTCACCACACCAGACTGAGCTACAGATGGGATGAAGTTCTGCGAGATGATCTGCCCAAGGTACCTGTTGATTCAAGACCATATCAAGTGATTTTTCATATCCAGTTTTAAACTCTGCAGCTGGCTAATGATCCTAGCAGAGTATGCAGGCATAAAGAATTATGAAGGAACATGGCAAAAGATTTGGCGTTAAAGTTCATAGCCTCCCAAACCTGGGCTTTGAGGTGGCAATTTTTATCTGGGGAGAGGGAAAAGGGATTGTTTTCTCAGAAAGGCCATAGCCCACATGGTAATTACCCACATGGTTAGCCATGTACCCACCCCCAACTTCAGCAACTCTGCCAGCTATTGAAGAATTGGCAGTGAATATCCCTGCTGATCCAGGACAAGCAGGGATCACCTGAGGATTTGGCCGTGTCCTGGGTGCAACAGAAAACATATTGGTGGCAGCACAGGGTTGTGTAGCAGTAAATCTGCTTCTGTTTGTCTGCCTTTCCCTCTTCCTCATACTCTATTCCCAAACACTTTATGGCACATTGTGCCAGCAGAGCTTGTTTAATGATCCTCTGAATTCAGTTTGTCTGATAAATTCTTTTGCGAACCTATTACAACAGATGACTAGGTTAGATATGAGCCCTTTCATGCAAAGGTCTCCTTGATTACACACATCTTAAATATTTGTTATAAAATATTAGCAAATATTACATCTGGTGCCAAGTTCTCTGTGACATTTTATTGCTGGTGTTCAAGAGAAATACTGCTTTAGTTGAAATCAAATGGAAACATACTTGATACCTGTAATTTACTTGAAAAATGAAAAAACCCCAACATTTTTCTCCAAAACATACTGATCCACTTCCAGTTTGAGTAGGATATTTTCAGATTTTTTGATTTTTTTGTCTCTGAAATGCAAGGAAACACAGTATGTAAAAGCCATCAGTAGCTTCCTTGGAGATTTTGGTACATTTCAGGTACAAAAGACTGAATACTTTAAAAATGAAATAATTCATCACTTTGTAAGGACCAGTCAACAGCACAGACTGGAGACTATGCCTTACTCTTTTAGAGTAAATATCAAAGCCAAAGGACGAAATTAGGCAATATATATTTTAGAAGACAATCTACATAAAATTTTTAAATATAAGTGGCCAGCCAAGAACTCAGTGTGGGGGCCATTTCTAATACTGAATCCATTACTCTAAAAAATATATTCTCTTATATATTTTGATTAGGTTAAAATATAGTGCAAGAAGGATATCTTTTTTGAAAACATTAATAACTGCACCTGCCATATGAGAGGCCAAGAGGTTATACCTGACATGTGAGCTCGTTTAATACCACTGAGATGTATGCACAATCAGCTAAAGGACTTTTTAAAAATTGCTAGTAATTTGTTTGATAACTTGCCTGAGTTCCCTAAGAAAGATTAATTCATTTGAAGGGAAGTATCCATTTCCTTCTTCCCAGAAAATTAGATCCTTTTCAAAAAAACCAATTTAGAAGAACACAATTATTTCTCAAAGTAAAATAATTATATTACAAAATTATTGTTCCTTATGTGCTTTGTAAATTTAGTAACACTTAGCTACAAGCATATTTTTTAAGAAAAAAAAAGCTATTTTTGCCTACATAAAAAAATCTGTTTAAGATCACAGCTACTGCCTTAGTACAGAAGCAAATCAAAGACAGCTGCTTACATGAGAAACCATAGATTCTACCAGTATCAACTATCTTCCTGACTAACACAATACATTCATATTGAAAAGCTTTTGTGGGTTTTTTTTTAGTTACTATTCCTTTATTCTAGGATCTCTTTGCTGTAGCTTGTGGCACTTGGCTGTTACCGTCAAGGGACCTGGCTATCATATAAGAGAAAACTGCACACCTTGTGAGCTTTTCCATGCATCAATATTCTATTGGCTCAGAAATTAAACATGACACTGGATTTCTGTTTCTGAAACTCCTTCACCTTCTTTGACCAATGTAAATGTGACTAGTAAATAAATTCATGGGAAATTTATTTATTAGAGGTATCACTGCCGTGTAGGTTTGAGTCATAATATGAAATTCTAATATTTCTAATACAAAATAAGTGGAAAACATTTGTTGTATTCAATTTAGCATTTTGGAGTGTGTTGCAGCTGCTGATAGTGGTTTAAATTGACTTCCAGCTAATGACATTAGAAAACTACTTAATTCTGATTACAAAATGAGAGGCTTTACAGTCTAATGAATTTTTAATAAAGCTTCTGTGTATCATTGTATGGGCCTGCTCCTTAGCGCATGAGATGGAGATAAAATTCCTCATATTCCATTTGTTTCCCTATTTCAGGGAAATGATAATAAATCATCTGAATATTTGCAGTTCCACCTTACCCTCCTAAGCATAATCTCTCTCTAACACACAGGACAAAATTCTTCCTTACTTAGACCTTTACTTTTGAAAAATTGATGCTTGACAGCTTGATTCGTTCTTCAGAAAAAGCATGTTCGTGTCTTAAATCATACATACAAAATGCCACAAAGTGCCAACCATGTAGAGTGGACTCAGATGTCTCGACATTATCTGACTTAGTTTGTTTTAGTTGACTCAATTATTTGCATTATCAATAAAAAGAGACAAAATATTGCAGAGAACAATTATCTGTTGAGTATCTTTTGTCTGTACGTCTGTCATATACCACACCTAATTCTCTGGTTAAGTTTTGAATGGCACTAAATAAAGCAAGGTATCTATTCCTAGATAATGAAAGTAGCAGGGATGAGATGTTATCTGTAAAAAAATGCAGATCATAAATCTTCGTATCTTCTCCTTACTCAGGCACCCATGGTGAAACCAGGCACAATATGATGTTTGGGATATGTGGGACTTTTTAGAAGAGTAGAGAAAAGGGTAGTTGGTATTCGACTGAATTATTTCTCCCATGCCTGTTTCGGAAGGTAAATACTGGGACTGCAATTGCTGAGAGAGCTGGCAGTCACAAGTGTTGAAGTACAAAATTGTACCTCAATGATATTGATCTGTGGGAGATGTTTATTTATTACCTGATCCCATTGTTGTTTGTGTTATAACCACAAGAAAACCGTAAGATCTGCTTATTATTTACTTAAAGAGGATAAAGTCATATAAAGGGGTGGCTTTGCCCTTGCTTGATGAGCACTGGGCCCTTGCATTACTATCCCAAAACCATTTTAGATATGAATGTACTCAGTGAGCAGCAAAGAAAAGAAGTTAAAGGAGTTATAGCTGGTGTTTCTTCCCTCCTTTTCCTATCTTGCCCTACTAAGTTCTTGTCTTGTCTTGTCTGTGTTTCAAGATGCTGACAATGTTTGTGGAATCTGTTGTTGGATGTTCAGAGATTTCAGTTTCATGTTATGGAGTTATTTTATGAACACTTCTTTTTCATGTTAATGTCTATCTAATAAAAATTTCTTATGTGTTATAGAATGATGAAAAATTTCTTTTTCTGCAGTTGAGAGAATATAATAGGAGAACACAGTAGCTGAAGGCTGAGGTTTTCTCTATGCCTGCTATAAAGGAGGTTAGAATAATTTAAAATTACTTAAGTAACTACTAGAAAAAAGGCATTAGAGAGGGGATGAAATGACACAGAAGATGATTTGGGAAGAAAACAAGAAAGAAACAGAAAGGCT
Organism: Ifrita kowaldi; assembly: GCA_013398055.1. Classification (NCBI taxonomy): domain Eukaryota; kingdom Metazoa; phylum Chordata; class Aves; order Passeriformes; family Cinclosomatidae; genus Ifrita; species Ifrita kowaldi. The sequence continues at coordinate 264,599 of VZRS01012784.1, forward strand.
TTCCTAGTGATGGAGATGAGGACTCCCAAAGACCAAGAAAAGGAAGTCAAGAGTTATTCAGAATATGTACAACAGGAAATGCAGGAGAAGATTCTTGCATAACTGAAAATAACTGAGGACCCATCCCTGGAGCAAGAATTGAGAGAAAGGTGCAACAAGACAGTGTTGCAGTTACAAAATTCCTTATAATAGAAAGTAAAGAATGAAGATTTAAATTCTACTGCTTATGTTCCTGCTTATATTATATACAGTGTTCCTTTCAATTACCGCTTAAAACCTAGTTTTAGACCTGGGTCTGGAAATCTATCAAAATGTGTCCCAAGATCAGTTAGCATGCATCATTAATTCTGGCTGCTAGGGTTACACCTCCAGTGAAGAAGTAACAGACAGAGTGCCCTATGCCTAGGAAACATGTTGGAGAAGACAAGAAGCAAATGACTTCCAAAACCCGCTGGTCACAGTGTTTAAAGCAGGACTCAAAGCCATGGAGTATCCTTATGACTCAGATAAAGCCAACTGACCAGTCTTTGTGTCAAACTCATAGAAACAGAATGGAGAACTTAGTGCAAAAATAAACATGGAAAAATCCGCCTCTTCTGTCCCTTCTGTTGAGTAACAGTATCATTCAATCTTTCTGGAGACACCAGCTCTAAAAATTTAGTCAAGCAGTTTGAGGAATGTCTTTTATGTATTCCCCACCCCACAAAGGAGAAAAAAAAATGACAACAGAAAGATTTTAAGTAAAAAAAAAAAATTTTAAAAAAATCCAACCTTTTTGAATGGAACATTATTTAGGCCTGTTAGGAGAAATCTGGTACTTGTTGTTTGTTTCTAGAAGTCCTAAAAGAGACACTATGCTCTCTTACTATCCAAACTGGAGTTCAGCCAAATATGTGATCAGGGGTTGGTGTTGCTCAGCTTGAATCTGAAATTGGTGAGCCTGCTGCACTTCATAGCAAAACTTGTAGAAAGAGAGAATATATTTTATTCCAGGACTGATACACTTGATGAAAAACTGGAACATTTCATTGCATGCTAGTGGTTCAGATTTGGAACAGAAATATCACCCTTCTCCGTAGAAGAAAATCTTATAAATAAACTTCAAGAACAAAAGATCTGAATTAAATGTGAACTTGCTAATCAGAACTAATTGGAAAATAAGGCACCAGTAGACTAGTAGAAATAAGCAATAAAATGGTTAGATCTTGTGCAATCTGGAGAGATTTTCACTCCACTGGGAAAAAATATAACATGTATTTCAATGGAAGTCTATGGTTTTTAATGTCCAGTGAGTGATGAAATTCAGTTCCCAGGCTTGTCTTTTGAATTTATTCTTTAGATATTCCTTTAGACATCCTGGACTGAGAGGTCAAGTATAAACTATTTCTTGTGAAAGATGTTCTTCCAGCTGTGACTGGGTGTCTCTATTGTTTGTCGACTATGTGGTTTTATTGTGGTCCATCGTGTTTGATAGAGTTCATCCCTTTAGTTTCTAGAAAAGCTTTTAATTAACTGGATATGATAGATTGTATTTTGGAATGTGTATATGTAGGATCATGGATTTTCATACTTCAGCTTCTTCAAGGTTTTTGCTGATCCTCAAGAAGATTTTTTTTCTGCTGATGAGTTTAACAATAGTGGAACTGGGAAATTCTAGGTTGTAGCTGATGAAATGGTTTTCCATGTAGGTTTCAGTGCACCATTACAATAAGGTCCTTGTAGTCTTGAATTTAAGAGGAGATGCTTATGCTGCAAAAACACACAATCTACTGTATCACTCTAATTTGTTTTGAGGTATAGTTGCTGTAAAGACTGGTATTAGATTGTGACAGTGAACACTAACAGAAAAAAAGAATTCAAAATTTAAGAGAGATTCTTTATTTGCTGTTAAAAGCATGAGAAATTTCATGAAAACAGAACTTGCTATCTGAGATGTGGGGATCCAAAGACAACAGTTTTGGTCTTTGATGTTTAAGACCATGATAGCATGAGCTTTCTTGACTTCTGCAATATAATGTATCGCTGGAATTTTAGTTTTCTTTCTTGCATTCAGAAACTGGACATGAATTGTAATAAGTCATATCTATTTTATAACTAAGGTTCAGATTGCTTCCTGGAGTGTCACCCATTTTTCCTTTTAATGTACTTCCAGAAAAAAAAGTTATGTGCTGCTTATGGTGACTGTGTGCACTAAATGCAGTATTTTAATGGATGTTGCTACAGTGCTAGAATTTTTTTTAAACAAAATTTATACTTTCAGATTAAAGCTAATGGCTAGTTGTGCACTCAGCATATGGTTTTCACAAAGTGCTGACAAAACTCTCCTCCCACTAAAGGAAAAAGCAATGTTTCTGCAGACTTCAGCAGAAGCATACTAAGACAAAGAAGAGGACTACGGCAGTAACTAAGGTGCTATCCTTCTTAACAGATGAGACACAGTGATATGACAAAGAAAATCCGTTCTGCAGAATTACTGTACAAATTAGGTTTGTGCTTAGGGCTTATAAAAATAATGCTCTCAGTGGGTGATTTAGCACAGGTGAAGTCAAGGTAGTGATATAAGCAGGGCTGAATCCTCTCTGCATGAAAACCATGAACACAGTCCAAGTTCTTTACTCACCTGACAGCTGCTCTGTGTCGTAGAACAGTGATGTCATTTTTTTCTCTTGTAGCTGTAAGTAAAAATTAGAATACCAGCAAAAACAAGTGCTGTTACTGCTGCCAGTGTGGTTGTAAGGATTGTCAGAAAAGAAGAGAGCAAGTAAAACTGCAATGTAGGCATCAAAATCTGTACCAGCATTCCACAATAAACACCAAGATATGGTTGTATAGAAATACAGGCTTACAAGAGATGCACTGCTTTAGTATAAAAAGTCAATTTGCTGTTCTGTACCCTAGGAAAAACAGAAAGTAACTTAGTAAGTCTACACTGAGACCTCTTATCCTTTCATCTGGCTCTTCTAGAAATCTGTGGAGCCACTCACTACTAAACTAAAAAAACCCTAATTACTCAACAGAAAAGAACCCTGCTGATCTGTAAGAACTGCCTGGACAAGGAGCTGTTGGAGAAGTCAGTCTGTGGTCCATGCTCACTGCAGTCAGTTGCACTCCTTGTCCTTTTTCCTAAAGAAATTAGTACTGCTGCTTCTCCTTTTTCCCCTCCTTCCTTTCCTCTTCCTTCTTCTTGAGGCAAACCCATCTTCTGCTGGCAGCTACTGTTGCTTTCTCACTTGACTTTAAGAGTCACCTTTTTGCTACCAGAGAGCAGAAAAAACCCAATGCATTTCTCAGGGTCTGTGTTCCCTTTATAATATGATCTACTATTAATAATACATGGAGGGCTTATTTAAAGTATCAACTCATCTACTGGAAAAAGAAAACAGCAGCTTCAAACTGTTCCCCAGCTGAAACTAGGAGTTTAACTACGGCAATAAACTGCATGAAAATAATTCTCACAAGTCAAAGGGCTTATTCACAAGGCAGAGGCTAATCAGGCCTCAGTACCATAACAGAGACACTAATTGCCTGATTTTCAGTGTCACTGGACACCTGCACCTCCTCCTGCAGTGTACATTGTGGGCAGAGGAACAGGATAATAAGAATGTATAGGGTAGTTTTCTGCTAGGATGTAGAATGCAAGGAAAAATGTACAAGAGCAGATAAGAGTAGCAGAAATAGTTTATCCCCAGTGTACTCTGTTTGCCATCTTAATTCCTGTTTACGAAAATGGTTAAAATTTGTAATATTTAATGTCCAATACTCATTGTTGGTACAGTGGGTTCACCAAAACAATGTTGAAATTAAATCTAAAACTAATGTAATATCAGCTATAAGTCATATATAAGAAAATGACAAATAACCCAGCTCAGATTTTGAGAATGCGCTGTGATAAGCTGCATAAAAATTTCCATGGAAACACAGACAGTTGGCCTTTTAACAAATAGTCCGTATGTTGAAATATCAGCATGTCATTTTTGTTAAATGGACAAATGAATGAAGATTATGTTCAGTTTGTGTACAATAAAATAGAATTGCCTTGGATTTCATGAACAAATTGTTTCCTGCAAATAATTCATCGGAGTTTCCTTCTGTACTATAAAACTCTAATAATTTTCCAGTCATTTCAATGAAGCAATAGTTCCAAATTTTTTTATTTTCATGCTCTTTTGCAGTGATAGCTATTGAAGTATTCGTTTAGTTTAATTAAAAACTGGCTTGTACAATGTTTTTATTACTCATGCAGCAAAGTCTGGCTTAGTTTGTTGGATACACTTAAATATAAATATGTTTCAAGGCAAATGAAAAGCAATATTCGGTCCAATTGCAGTGAACAGTTTTAATGTTTAAAGAAATTGTGAAACGACAATATAAAATTCACTGTATTAGTCTACAGGTACCTGAATGATGCCGAAAGTAAGGTGCTGGGGAATATATAAGGAAGAAAAGAATCCAATTTCCAGACATTAAGAACCTCAGCTACTTTTTAAACACTCTCACCTGCCTCCTGGTTTGTGACAATGTATTCGTGCTCTATCTGGATGTACTCTATTTTGTTGGATCTACATAAATGATTTTCTTTTGCTAGTGCTATTTTTAAGGAAGGGAAAAACACTTTAAACCAGTACATATTATTAAGCAGCTTTTGAAATTCTGGGAAGGGAAGGGAAGGGAAGAAGGAATGGGGAAGAGGAAAGGAGGAAGGCTGAAGAAAAAAGAACAGAGATAGTAAAAGTAATTTTACATTCCAATATCATCTAAATATTGATCATAAACCACTACATGTAGAATCATTTTACAATTTCACTCAAGATTATATCTGAACAGACATGTTAACAGAATATTTTTTTTGTATTCCTCAATTTTAAAACCATAGAGAATTAAGAGACCCTTGCATTCTGTCAAATCCACATGCCTGCTAACACTGAAAACTTACAAACAGGGAAAGAAACTAAAGATATTAACAAGAGAGAGCTGTGTCTAATTCAAACATTCTATGAGTGAGTTTATAACATTTTTCCAAAAGATTGTAAAATCACATATATCTCATTTTCAAAAAGAATGCTGCCTCTTTCCCCACACAGATAGCTGTGAATGCATCAGAATTGAATGTAGTCTGGCTTTGTCTCTTCTGTGCTGCAGAATTTACTGGAAATTCTCTACATTCTTTTTGCAGCTTCTCTCATCCAAGAGCATAAGATGGCTGCAGAGAAACTATCCAGTCCTACACACAGGGTTACAGAATTCTTCTTGATCTGTTTATTTACTGTTGGAATTTAGATGATTTTGGGAGCAGAGGCTATGAATCTGGTTAGAAAGAATTTGAACAAAACACAGATGTCTGTTGAAAGACTAACATATCAAACAACCTTCTGTGTAGATGACCAGAAGGCAACATGCTTCTTAATAAAGTACTTATGAGTAGAAATATATGCTACTTACTGTTTTCCACATGCAGAGGATAAAATTTTGAAAGAACTGAGGTTTTTCATAGTGCAAACTCTACTACTCTACTACTGTTGCTCCTAATTAATTTTTTTTTTCAAACTTGCCACTTTAAGGCTAAAACTTCTTTGGAATGGTGCCTAATAGCATTTGTTTTCAACAAAAGCATCAGGATATATTAGGAAGCCAAGAAAAACATCTTTTAGTATTAGCATCATAAATAATGCACAAAAAGAGCTAAAGGTAATGAAGTTATCATTCATGGGTTTGGTGGGTTTTATTTTTTAAATGTCTGAAAATTTAGTCGGCTATAAAGCAGAAAAATTCCTTTTGGGAGCAAACAATATTATCTATTTCACCCTAGTTAGAGCCCTGAAGTGGACATATGTAACACATTCTTAGGCAAGTAAGCTGAGTAAGGTCTGTTTAAACACATAGTGCTCATATGAGAGATAAGCTGTAGGGCAGAACTTTCGTGTCTTTGATAGAAACATAGAGTTTGGTGTATTGCAAAGATATTCTCATTAGGGAAAAGAACAGGTTTTCAGAACACTGATACCCATTTTAATTTTTTTTTTTTTTAAGTTGAAATACAAAACAAAAGCTTTATGTCTTTTAAGGAGACATTTGAGTGCTTGGGGGTTTTTATGGGGAAACAGAACAAATGGTGATTTTGCCATCTAGGCTCAAAACTTTCTGCTATTATTTTCCTTCAAAGCTTAATTTTTAATTTAATTTTATCGCACATGATTAATATACAGCAAGGAATAATTTCCTAATCTCTTTTGAAGAGAACATATTAGAAAAGAAGTTGACTGAAGCCATCCAGAACTGGCTTTATGAGTTAATTGTAGGAGAGATCACTCTGAGGGTTCCAGAGGGACTATTTGGGTTTTGCCTGCTAATAGTGCTGTTATTGTTCTGTGGATCCTACTCTTCAAGGGAATGTGAAAATGAAGCTGAGGGCATCTTAGCTTTGATCACTTTTTCTCTTCCCCATCTACATCTCTGGACCATGGAGGCAGGGAAACCCACTGAATAGAAGGAAATGCAGCCTGTAGGAATGGCTTTCCAATCACCTCACCATTGACAGATTTCAGCATATCACAGGTGGAAGATATGGGCAGGACTTGCACTCTACAAACAAAGCAACCTTTGCCCTTTCTCCTTCCCCTACAGGCTATGCCCTCCTAATACTAAAAGTGTGTGCTGTAAATCCACCACCAGTTTTATTCCCAGAAGAAGAAAACACTTTGGCATACCTATTATTCTGATTAGTGTGTAGCCTTCAGCAAAGCTCTGAGCAGTAAAATTTCATGCATTTACATAAACCCAAAAAATTTACTGTAAATTAGCATCATGCAATACCTCCATGACCTAAATGTTATGTGTATGAAAAAGGTGTTTTAAAGAAGCTCACAGAATTAAACAGTATGTTCATTGTAACCAAAGCAGAAAGAGATACTTGACTTCACATTATCACCTTGAACTTATCAATAGAATTGGCTTGGCTAGCTTGCCTTGCTGACCAAATAGCCTGAGAAAGGTTTCAGTTCTAAGGTGTACTCTTTCTTGTAACTGAGACATTCTGTGTGATGCTGACACAAAGTGCATCACTGTAACCTATCCTGGCCACTTGGACTGTCTTGGCTTACTGGCCAGTAAATCAGGGGCAAACGGCTTTGCAAGGAAATCTCCAAAAACACTAGGAACAATCTAACACAAAAGAATTGTACTATTGAAATTAGTTTATTAGATCTGTCAATGACTGATCAGTAGAGTTCGTAAATGACTGATTTCCATTTAATATCTTTACTTCAGTAAAAGTTTCTAAGCAACATAATTTTTCCTCCAGAAAATAGAAGTCTAATGCCTTAAGATTTGCTTTAGCAGAAATCAGGGGGTTTTTTCCCAGTGGTTGAATGAAAATTTTGCAGATCATGTCTGCATTAAAACTGTAGCAGTTTTAGGAATTCACGCCAGGAGTCTTGCACCAGATTTATTTATTTATTTTTTTCGTCCCAGAAAGAAAGGAGAAGCAGCATTCTATTATGTATTTCTGCTTATTTAATGAACAAGATGCCTGAACAGAAGAACATCCAGTTTCTAATTCACCTGTCTTTAGCCAGGCAGAGTTCAATATAAATCTTCTGCATTTGAGATTTGCCCAAAATCCTTGCCACTTTGCACCTCAGGACAGAAGGAAAATGGAAAATTGGAACATTATTTTCTCAGTGCTTCTTGTGAATATAGTTTCACTGTGCAGAAGAGACATTTAGAGTTACAGGCAGAAGGACCACAGCTTTTAACTGAATGATCTGTTGTCTGATATCTGCCCTTGGGGAGCTTTCTGCCATTATTTTAAAAAGTCATCAAATACTATATGTTACATCATCACAGTATGTAGTACATATTAATTGTTTTATTTCTTAAAAAACTTCAGCATAGAGATGCCATTGGGTCAGGCTAATTTAAAAAAACCCCCAAAACTGACAAGCCATTCCAAACAACTGAAATGCCCTTTCACTAATTTGGGTACTTGGTTTATGATGTAAGCAGCCAGATTCTTCAGGATGGTTAAGGACTCCTGTATCTAAGAGTTTTGTTTGGCACTTCAATAATGGAGAATAGAAATGATGAGAAAAAGTATACTATTATCTAGTCATTGTACTCACATAAGAAGGACCATGCACTCAGTTAAAGTTTGAATTTAGTTTTTGAAAATCCAGTTTGAGGAAAAAACCAAAGCATGTTGCATGTGACTTCCCAGTAAAATTATTGAGACCTTTGCCCTCAGTATCAACAAAGACAAAAATGTCCTTGATTTTTTCCTAGGAAGACATCTATAGGTCTGTGTACAAAACGCCATGAGATGTAGATCTTTTTAGGAGCAGGGTAGACTGGCTGTGAGATTGCCACTATTTTCCTATGATAAAGATCTAACTGAAATTTGCAAAAAGTCCTCTAAATTTCATCAGTTATTGATGTGATATACGGTCCCTCTTCATCCACACTGCAGACAGACTTAAGATTGCTTTGTAATAGCTTCAGTCTTTAATGTAAGCTTGAATGTAAAAGTCAACTAATACTTTTTTTTTTAACTGAAGTTGATACAAATTATTACTTTTTCCAGCACAGAATACATTACAAATAACTCTAGTCTCTAGGCAAATATTTCTTATATATCCGAAACAGACAGTTTTCTGAAGAAATTTCCCTTAATTTTTGTAAGACAATATGTGCTGTACCCTCAACCTAACCTCTTCTTTTCAGTTTGGCTTTGTCAGAAAGAATTATTGACATTCTTGGAGACAGGCAATATTCACAGAATATACAGTAGTGTTTACTTTAAAAAATGAGACTGTTCAATCAAAGAAGGTAGACAGCTAGGACTTTCATCTAAGCCAAAGTCATCTCAATGGGAACTTTCCTGCCGTGCAATGCTCCATATTCTAAATTGTTACCATGCTGTGCCTGTCTTCTTATTTTTAGGAAACAGATGCAGCTCATTGCTTGGAATACAATTTACAGATTTTTATAATAGAGGTATGAATTATTAATCTGCCTTTCAGTTGTAACTTTTTGTGTATTGTAGCTTCGTAAATAATGATAAGCAAGAAATCAACAAGAACACTATGGTGTGTTTCTTAAAATCAAACAGGTACATGAACAGAGTTAACAGAGATAGTGCCCAGACAGGGCACAGGCTTAGTGACCGCTGTAAATATATGTATTTTCTGCCTCTTAGGAGCAAAGAATTTTGCTGGAAAAAAAATTAGGCTGAAAACTTTCAATATATCTAGAAGATTCCAAACAATTCAAGCAGTATATTGTGCAATTCTTATATAGTGTTTTATTGGTCTGTTCAGCCTGGAGAAGAGGATACTGAGGGGAGACCTCATTGCAGTTACAACTTCCTCGTGAGGGGAAGAGGAGGGGCAGACACTGATCTCTGCTCTGTGGTGATCAGTGACAGGATCTGAGGGAATGGCCTGAAGTTGTGTCAGGGGAGGTTTAGGTTGGATATTAGGGAAAGGTTCTTCACCCAGGGGTTGGCACTGGAACAGGCTCCCCAGGGAAGTGGTCACAACACCAAGCCAGACAGAGTTCAGTGAGCTTTTGGAGAATGCTCTCAGGCACACAGCGTGACTCTTGGGGATGATGATGTGCAGGGCCAGGTGGTGGACTACACGGTCCTTGTGTGTCCCTTCCAACTCAGCTTATTCTGTGATGCAGTGATTTTGAAAAAATATAAAATCATGTCCTTAAAACCATTTGAAGAGATCCGATTGTGAAAGATTTTTTGATTCTATAACATATATATATATATATAAAAATAAAAATAATAATAATGTCAATGTATGACAAAGAAATATAGCTGGAATTTTTTTGGCACCAGAGGTCATTTACAAAAACAAGGAGATGAAAGAAACAAAGACTTCTCAGTGATTTTCTCTCAGCATCTTAGGCCTCACTATTAAATAAACAGTTGAATGTGTTTTTTATCTAAAATAATTTTAGCTAATATAGCTTAAGGCTAATATTTACTTTCTGTTCCATACCACTTATGACTCCAGAATTCACCATGGTGTTATTTTGTCATTTGAAATTCATTTTCTATTTCCATTTAATCTACTCCATTTTCTGTAATGGGTAAGGTCAAAATAAAAAAGAAAAATTTTTATTGACCTCACTATGAATGGAAGCAAAGTAATTCTCCCATTTTTTTAGCCATTGAGCAGATAATCAGGTTTTTTTTTTTTTATTTTATGGAATTATTTGATATCCTTTAATAATCTCTTGGCACATAACAACATTATAATGTTTTAGTATTTTTATAGCCTATGATATTAATATAGGCTGATGAGCAATGCAACTTCTGTGCAATTAAATGAGCACACCCTATCTCCGAAGCATGGTTCTCTAACTTTAGTAGACAGCATTTTCATAGAGGGCTTGGTCATAATTTTAAAACATTCATCATTGGACTAAATCATAACCTCTGACCCATGAAGTAATTTTTACTTCTACTGTATGCCTAACAGCATATGGGAATCAAAATCATCAAAAAATTAGTAAAATGAAAATTGTTTCATTCAACTGAGTCTTCTTGAAGCCAAATTTTCAATAATTATAGAAAAAAATTATAAACACAAAATTTCTGTACCAACAGGACAGACAAGATGATCATGGTGAAAAAGATATGATGACAGAACTATATCAACTATATATTTATAAATTAAGGCTTATAAAATAATGAATATAAAACACTAATTAAAATGGCACTATAGTCCTTAAAACCTCGTCTGCCTTTTTGTCAGTCTTATACTACTGGTAATATTAAAGAAAAAAAAAGATAACATTGTTTTAATGACCCTGAAAATATCTGGTATTTAGAGAGCTTCAGCTCATATGTATCCCCATAGCAAATAAATACTTATTCTTAGATTTCTGTCTTCAGGCAAGGACATTTCAAAGCTGTTTTACATTTTATTCATTTCACACCAAATGCATCTGGTATTCTTTTCTATTATTTGGGGTTAGAAATGCTTGAATACTGCTGTAACTTTAGAATTCAGACATGCAAGCATGAGTTTGGGTACAAAGTTTGCATACAATCCTCTCAGGATGTGCGCATGAATTTCAGTGCATTAGAAAGGCTCAGAGCAAGGTATGGATTTTCTGCATGATGCTTCCTTACTTCCTCTTACAAACCTTTACTAGCAAATTTTATGCCCTTGTTAAGCACTAACAGTAGCAAACTGTGGATATAGAGGGAACTAGCTGAATTTAATTATCATGGCAGTAGATACAGTGAAATCCTTGAAATCTCTCTCTTCCAAAGTTATTTTTTCTCTTGTCAACATTAGCCTAAGGTTTGCTCTCAGTAGAGGATGGTCCAGATTCTTCAAAAATCCATGAAGATAGCAGCACTGTGCCCTCACTAATATCGTTTGGCAGATTGTACCACGTTTTGTTATAAAATGGAATTAAGTCTTGGCAGAGCTGCTCATTTCAGCTCTCTGTACTCAAAGACTGTTTTTATAAAAGTAATCCACAAACACAGCAGAATCAGAGTCAGCGAGTCACTGACAGGGTAAGGTTGGAAGGGACCACATTGGGTCATCTGGTCCAACCTCCCTGCTCAAGCAGGGACATCCTAGAGCACACAGCACAGGATTGTGTCCGGATGGTTCTGGAATATCTCCAGTGAGGGAGACTCCACAACCTCTCAGGACAATCTGTTCCAGTGCTCTATCCCTTATGCAATAAAGAAGTTCTTCCTCATGTTCAGGTGGAACTTCCCGTGCATCAGTTTCCGCCCATTGCCTCGTCTTATTGCTCAGCACCACCGAGCACAGCCTGGATCCGTCCTCTTGGCACCCTCCCTTCAGACACTGACAGACATTGATGAAGTCACCTCTCAGTTGTGAATTCTCAAGGCTAAACAGCCTCAGCTCTCAGCCTTTCCTTGTGAGAGAAATGCTCCTGTCCCTTAATCATCTTCATTGCCCTCCACTGCATCCACTCAAGGAATTCCATGTCTCTCTTGCCCTGAGGAGCCCAGAACTGGACACAACACTCCAGATGTGGCCTCACCAGGGCTGAGCAGAGGGGCAGGATCACCTCCCTTGGCCTGCTGGAATGCTCTTCCTAATGCACCCCAGGTCACCATTGGCCTTCTTGGCCACAAGGGCACTGCTGGCTCATGGACAGCTTGGTGTCCACCAGGACCCCCAGATTCTTCTCCGCAGAGCTGCTTTCCGGCAGGTCAGCTTCAGCCTGTGCTGGTGCCTGGGTTATTCCTCCCCAGGTGAAGGACTCGGCATTTGTCCTTGTTGAACTTTAGTAATTTCTTCCCTGCCCATCTCCAACCTGCCAAGGTCCCTCTGAAGGCTGCGGAGCCCTCTGGGGTATCGGCCACTCCTCCCAGCTTTGTGTCATCAGTGAGCTCACTGAGGAGGCATCTGCCCCTTCACCTAAGTTCAAGGATAGGCTAAATATTGGATCCAGCATTGAAACTTGGAGGACATAATCATCAGTAACAGGCCTTCAACTAGAACCTGTGCCATTGATTATGACCCTCTGGGATTCAACCAAATTTCAATCCATCTCACTGTTCACTTAATCCAGTCCACATTTTCTGAATTTGCCTCTGACGATATTGTGATAGCCAAAAATCTTGAATCTTCTGCTGGCCACTGTCTGAAATTTGTTCTGTGGTCATGAAGTGCTTTAAAATAGACTTAATGAATAAGTCTAACTTATTCTAACTTCTCTGATTATTCACAAGCAAGCATTGCATTCACATGGATGACGCAAGCATGAGCATGAGACTCTAAGTAAAATAAACATGCCAGACTGTCCTCTACGTCCTGGAACTAGTCCCTCACCAAATCTGGTTAGAAATACCCCTGAGAAATGCCCTTGAATATGGTTGGGAACAGTCTTGAGAATATGGCTAGAAATGCCCTTACACTGAGGTTTCAATATAGAGCTGCCTTCATTTAAATAATCAGAGGGAGCAGCAGCAATAGATACTTCCTTCTGATAGAGCATCACCTTCACAAACACATGAAAATACACTAAAAATACAGAAGCATCTTTTTTTTTCTTTTTTTTCTTCCTAGATCATCATGTTTCAATGAAGTTTAGTACTTGTCATGAAACACAGGATTTCCTAACCAGATGAAAGAGCCCTAAGACCTTTCTAATCAAGACCTAATAGTTAGCTTCAGCTCAGAAAAGGATCTATTTACCTATTTATCTATTATTTATCTATTGAACTACCAGCATTAAACAAAGAAAAAATATTTTTCCATAATCATCTCTTTCACTGGAATCATTACGCTTAACCTCATCAAGATTATTTACAAGATTTTGTGAATTTGCAGAGGGATGTGACAAGAGCAGCTCCCCGACCAGATATTTCATTAAAAATATACATGAAATATAAATTAAAATTGCCTTAAAATCTACACTGAAAAAAAGTAAAAAAATGATGCAGAGAAGCTTCTAATTACTATCATTTTCAGCAGACTGCAGATGAAAACAACAGCAGCCTGTGTTTGTGATACATAGCTGCTCTGCTCCTGCCCTTTCCTTTGAGAAAAACTTAGCTCTCAGATTGAATATACCAGCCAACCAAGTACCTACCAAATATTGCTTTTTTAGACCAGCTTTTTTCCTTTCTTAATTGTCCACAATATTTCACCTATCAATACCCTGAATTTCCTCAGAGATAAAAAGAAACAATCTAGACAGCATCTTCCCCCACAGTAAAAATAGTAACCGCACTATGCCATTAAGAAACCAGAGCCCTATTTATTCATTTCACACTTGGTTTCTGGAGGAGACTGGTTTGTTTCTGTCCCTGGAGGAAGCGCCTGGTATGAGGTTTGAAACGTCAGGGATAATTAAGACAAACTGTGCTTTTTTGCCCCAACAAAGGAAATATATCCCTTAAAATAACTCCCTACTGAAATCTCTGAACAAAAACCAGCCCAGCACTGTTGAGGTAGCTTACAATGCTAAATCAATTGTCAGCATTAGCAAGGCTCTGAACTGGAGCATCTTGCAGTTTCATTGCAATCCAGCAGCTACTGTGCTATCAGCAGGTAAAAGTACAAATAGAATGCTGAATACTCAGCTATGAAAGAGCCGGTATGGGGATCAAATAAAAAGATATATAACAAAGATGTTTATGTCTTAGAAACCTAAAATATAATTACCACAAGGTCAAAGTTCAGAGATCAGAGGCATTCAATAACATTTTTCTTTCAGCCATTTTAGTGTCAGTAGTCTTTAAGCAGTGTAGGAGTTCATGTTCACTTAAGAATTGTGAAAATTACTGTATTCTGTACAGCCAGTTCCCCACTGCACTGTAAAAACATCTCTAAGAAACACTGAGCAAATTTCTCTGCCAAGGTGAACTGATGTCAGACCTTGGTTTCATGTCTGCTCATCAAGTTTTAACACAGGATGGTAGTCACTTTCTTCCTATTTTTGTTTACTAATCCATCTTCAGGACACTCAATGAGCCCAAACATCTAATTTTTTTGAAAAAATTTTCCATCATAACGGGTTATTACAGTGACTTTAATTTGTCAGTGCTTGATTTTCCAGCAATAATTCAATAGATCTTGGATTCCATATTCTGAAATCTTTTTGGAATTACCAGTGCAATGTTAATCCCCTAATATTTTCTTAAACTATTATGTTATGAAGTTTACTTTCTTTTTTTTTTTTAATGTTTTAGACTTCTTTTTTTAAACAAAATTAACACAGTAAAGAGTTTTCAGAAAAGAGTTTTTCTTGCTCTGACACCTTTTCTTATGAACTAATGCTACTTAGCCCAAATAAGAGGTTGATGATAGAGTGCTTTGTAAAAAGTTTTTCTGTGTTATAACACAATGTTTAGTATCATGGAAAATGAAGATTAAAATACTAGAAAAACAAGTCTGCTTTTCAGTTCTTGTAAGATATGCAACAGAATAGCATGCAACAAGACCCTATATAGGATGATAGAAACTGTTATTATTACAAGAACACTAGAATTTGTTCATAATTTTTAGATCTCTCTCATCAGACCACTTTCATGCAAAACACATGAAAACTGGATGGAAATCTCTGTTAAATTGTTGCAGTGAAACCATGTTAACATATTCTTTAATGGTACTGGCATAAAGGACTTTAAGAAAGGTATTCACAATGAACTTGGTCTCTGTTCATTGTTTCTTTCCTGCAGCTTTGGTTGCCACAGTGGGTGATGAAACTCCCTCTGAGATGGAGGGACTCAGAGGTGTTAAATAGGAACCACAGCAGCAACAGCACTGTGCTTAGGCACTAACCTAGAAAAGCTGGTAGGAAAATGTCGAAAAAAAGGTCACACCCCTCTCCAGTATCTCTTTTCTTTCTTTAAAACACTGGTGTTTTTGCCAGGAAAGCTGATAGTGCTATCTCTTCTCCACTCTTTTTGATTGTACTATAGCTACCTAAGATAAGGGAACCAGGGTTCAATACACTTTTCTAATGTTACTTAGGAAAAAAAGACAGTCACATGAAAACAGAATTTCTGAGTTCCATTTTGTGCTTTAAGAGTCTCATATATCTCCTGCAACAGAAATACACAATCTTTGGAGCTGGAACTGGAACAAAGATGCTCTTCCTAAGTCATAAGACCCTCTGATTCTTATGCTGTCTTCTAATCCCACACAAGTCATCAAATATTCCGTGTAAAGCAGAAACATTTCAGTATGAAGATTTTGAGATGTTCCCTGTCTCACATGACTTAGAATAGCCTTCATTTGTAAGGTGGGTGATATGGCTCCCATTTCTTCCAAGTGGGGAGGACAGGTGATGAAGAGAGCTGATCCTGACTCTTCCCATCCTACCGGGTGGTTTTACTCTTGCCTTTATAGAATAAGTGGGATATTACCACTTCCATTGTACTTTCATTCAGCAGTTATGTTTTAAGAAGAAGAAGAGATCTGTTTATCTGACAGTTCTCTCAGGGCAGGCATACTCTGAGGATACCAGGTGGAACAGGCTCCTTCTCTTGCACAGAGACATCCACATTGTGAATGCTAGTGAAATTCAGATGTGCTCAATATTCAACTATTCAATTATGTGAAGCTTTAGGCCTTCCAAGACTTCTCCTAAAGTAGAACTGTAGGACATACAACACCCAAAGGTCTAACATAGGAATGTCTTTGGACATTAAATCATTACAGGGGGATGGCAGCTGAATAAGTTTTGAGGTTTTTTGCATTCATTGCATTCCAGTATCTTATGAGATATCTTATTCCATCAGTTTATTTGGCCCCAAATAACTTTGTGCTTGATGTCTTCAATTCTAAAACTCTAACCTTGCCACAGCTGCTGGCATCACAAAAGTTTATTGTGGAGCTAAAGACTGTAAACCATCCTACCACCATGGTAGCAAGGATTGCCTTAGGTAAAGGAGTAGTGTCAGGACCTGAAACTATTTTAAGTGCCTTTGGGCACTTGGGCTTCTCAGGCTTCATATATTTACTTACTGTCCTTATCAGAAGCACTTCCAAGTCATGTCATGTTTAAGAAATTAAAATCAGGGTAGCTCTACAAATTCATATTAATACTTCCCCCTGAAATACCTAGAATGCCATTAGTAGATACAGTGGCACACGCACAAGTACTGCCATAGTTCTTCTAGGATGAATCAGATATTACTGAGTGATGTGGGGGCAGTAAAAAAGTAAAAAGCTCTTTAAATTAACAAGTGTTTCTTTCATGTCTGACCATCCTCGTTTGTCTGTGTGTTAGCACCTACAAATTATGCTGGAAAGAGAAATAACTTGGAATCTGACTCTGCATGAGAAATACCAATGCTAATCTAAGATGTGAAGCCTGGCTTCAGTGCTCATGTTTGCATTAGCAGTAAATAATCTTTTCAGCAATATAAAGGGGGAAAGCAGTAGTACAGCCCTGGGAATCGTAAGCTCTGGAACCATGATGAGGTCTTTCCCCTTACCTGCTGAATACAGCTGACAGTTGCCAGACGTGAGCAGACAAAATTTTAAAAATATCTAAAAAAAGGCAAGAAAAGAAAAATGGTTATGCAGAAACACCTTTAGGAGAGAAAATCTTTTGTGACATTGTCTTATTCAGAGAAATTCCTTTTTCCGAAACACAAGGGCTAGTGAACAAACAGCCAGCATCTTCGGACCAGATATTTACAAGCAGCAGCTACAAGCATCAGCCAACCTCTACCATAGACTTTAGGACAGAATTGCTTATATCTGACACAGAAAGGAGAAAATAATGGTAAAAGAATGGACTAATTGACACATGACTGTATTAAGAATGGCCACAGTTCAAGTACTGGTCATGAATATTGCTCTTCAAAGAGCACAGCAGGAGGAAAATAGTGATTCAGAGGGAGACACATCCCTGTGGGAAAGCCAGTAATTCTTTGAACTTGTCAGACTTACCTTGCAAGCTCCACACAAATTCAGATGAAGCTATGAATGCACCAGTGCTTGATGGATAATTCCAGGATAACACTGTTCTCTTTGCCAGTGCATATTCTTTAATGTCTTGGCAGCTCACAATGGCTCCTTCTAGCAAGTCCTGCTTCATATGGCTCACTCTAGAAAATTCTTATGAAAATCTGCCTGCCAAGATACAAAATGTATTGTCTCTCATATTATCATAACTTTATAAAACTGACTGTCTGATGGCACTGGAACAATTTATCCAAGCAGAGAACATTGCCCAAAATTTTCCCCGTGACAAAAATCTCATTAAAAGTATGTTATGGATGAAATTATTTATCCCTTACCTGAGAATAAATAAATAATGAAGATATTGCCAGTATCCCAAAATCAAATATTATGAACACCGGACTTCTGGATTTAAGACTAAACTTAAAAAATTGAATGTAAGAAAAGTGCTGTTACAGTTGAACAATGATAATTTTGCCATAATATAATTGCAGAATTTATAAGACTTTTTTTTGCTTTGGGACTCAAATTAAATTAAAGCATGTTATTGCCTCATTCTTCTGTACAAAATAAAACTAGAGATTTTCTTTTATGGGAAAATTTTCCTGTGTAGAACAAAATTCATCAATTTAAATAATGAAAAATCCATCCCTTGGGACCATTGCTCCAAAAAGTTTGAATATGATGGTCAAACTTTTTAAAGTACAAAGTGCATTGTATTTCACGGGATTTTTATACACAGTTTCAGATGTATATAAAGGCAGTCTCATAAAAGTGTAAAAGCATGTCTAAGGGCAAAGGTTTGGTACTTAATGGCCTGCAACTTCTTTATGTAATGAGGAAAAAGGAACATATGGTTTAGTTCGAAGACTGATTGTACTTCAATTGTGTTGATGGGCATTGTCTTTTAATCAGGTGAACAAAGAAAAAAAAAATACGTGTATCTTCTGAGGCCAAAGAGAATTCACTGAAAGAGTAGATGACAACTAAGTATTTTGCAGATGTCACCTACTAAAAAACTGTCTTGACTTTCTATTCAAGTACACAATTAAGGCCTCCAGGAAAATTTTCACAACCTTAGTTCAAGTTCTCATCATTGGCAAGCCAACCCCAACAGCAATTTATTATCTGTTTGATATGTTTGACATGCATAAGTCTGCACATTTTTTATTACAAAAAACAAGGCACACCATTTGGGAACAGACAGGAAAAGAAACTGTTAACAGAAGGAATATCTGCAGTAAAAGAAAGGTAATCTTGCTGCCTGAAAAACAATTGCCAATTATTTCAGAAAACAAAGTAGAAAAAAAAAATCTGTTGAAGATTAAAGGCAATTTGTATGCTGAAAAGGTTAGACATATGAGCTACTTACCACATACCTGGCTTATATCTGGAAGTCTATAAGGGAGTAAAACTAAGAATTCTGTTAAAGCGAAAATTCCTATGGTTTGCGTATTTAAAAGCACTCTTTATGAATGTTCATCTTCTTTTCAGAAATATTATGATTGGAGTTGTCATTAGCAGATGACTATAAAATTGAAATGAAATCAGACACCAGTACAGCATTTCGAATTTATTTTGGATTCAAATGGTTTTTGGTATGTACAAATCATTAAAGTGCTAATCTATGCTTGAAGAGTATAAGGTTTGCTTCAATATTTTATAGGAGGGATTTTGATCTATGATTTATCAGTCAACAGACAGCACTAAAGTGGTTTTTTTTTATTTGGAATCAATTATCCTCTTGGTAGATAAGGTTTTTTATTTCTAATTCGTTTTTTGCCATTGAAAAAAGTTTGGCATATGCCCGTCAAGTTAAGCGACCACCCATGTAAGTAATGTAAAATGCAGGTTTTCTTCTGAACTGAATAAAATATTTGTATGGCATTAACAGTTGGACATAACACTTTTTTTTTTAATTTGCAGGTCCTGTTGAACCCTGTCACATATCTTGACTTTTCCTCTCCTGTACCATTTAATGCTGCTTTTCTTTTTTGTTTTCTTCTGTCTCCGATATCTATAGATTACTAGGCGAGAATTTGACAAGTCCAACAGAGTTTTCCCATTCTTAGCATTTGCATCTCAAAATACATATAAAAACACACTGCAATCAGTGTGTACTTTACCTTCAGCTGCTATGGCTAACTGCAAAGTATTAGGAGAGTAGTGTTAATATTGCCATTTGCCTGAGAAAGAAAGTAGTCTGAAAAAGCAATGTCTGAGATTTAATAACAAGCCTGACTATTATTTATTTCTGAACTGTTCAAAAACAACAAAAAATGCTAGTAAGTGTATAACATGGATGCTTCCTAATTGAATTCCAGTTGTTCTGAAACAGCATTACTTTTCTGAAGTTCTGAAACAGCATAACTTCTGGTTCTACAAGGAGCCATACCTGCTGGAGAAACATTGTACCTACCAGTAAGAGCAAAAAATTCTAACCAACCCACAGAAACTAGAGCCAGTTCTTGTTTGGATATTCAGATGGATATCTCCATCTTTTGGGTATGTAGATGCTGGGGGCTTACTGAGAGTTCTTTGCTACTGAATTAGACCCAAATATCTTCTTTCTGACAAGAGGCCACAACCTTGATGAGGATTTCCCAGGACAAATTTTGCAAAAGTCCTTTTAGGTGTGGAATTATTATCCTGTCATCCGATGCTCAAATTGCTTAGAAGAGACAGAAAAGAAAAATGGCAAAAGGCAAACATTTTGTTCATCTTGTGAGAGGACACATTATTAGGAATAATTATGAGCATGTTTTTAGTATGATTCCTAAACTTTTATCAACTTCTGATAGCACGTCAGCCTGCCAGGAAGTTCTCCTCAGAAAAGTCAGGAAGAGGCAGTGCTCTTCTAAAGACTAATGGCTCTAAAATCCAGCAGTCAGTGGTAACCATGAAACCACTTTAAATCTTAAAAAAAAAAAAATTGCTGCACTCTGAGATATGCAGTATGAGACTCTGCAGTGATACTGACCGACCTACTTCAGGTCAAACAAATATTGTTTTGGAAATTTTCTTGTCTGTATACAGCCCAAAGCATCAGGCCTTCTACAATAATTCTCTTCTTTCGGACTATGCAAGCAATACAAGGACTGCAGAATCCAGTTACGTATCTCCAAAAATACTCTCTGCAGCAACGAAGACTGGAGTGAACTTTAACCTAGTTCCTCACGTGTACTTCATATATTCTGTAGTGTTTCTGAGAAGAAGTCTCTACCAGGAGCTGAGACCACAGCCTGATTGCCCTGGATGATGGTTGCTGGAGTCTGCATGCGACAACAGTTTTGTTATAGGTGGTGCAGCTATATTAAGACTCATGACTGTGTGTAACATAAAGGTGGGTGACTGGAAAGATAGTCTTCTCCTAAACTGTGCTCTTATTGTGCAGCAACCAGTCTAATTGCGGAACATAATTTCTTTATGTGAGATACTGTTTATATGAGGATTCTCTCTAGCCAAATTTCTAATGTAAAAATTCTATCATTAAGAAAGGGTTTGGGTTCATTCATTTTCTTTCAGTGACAACAATGTGCAAGCTGTTTGTATTATCCCTATGACAAATCATATGTAGCAACAAACCTAGTCCTTTTTAGAGATAAGAATTTTGCAATGCAAGATTCATGGCTTCTTCAATAGCTCTCCATAAAGTGAAAGTGATTAATAGCATAGAGAAATTCAAGTTTTAAACCACATATGGATAAAGTTACTGAAAATCCTCTTGTGGTCACAGAAATGCTAGTACACTAAGATGTGAAGTGCTAGTACACTTCGCGAGCCCTGAAAGAAAATGAAATCCCTGTTTAGTCAAATTTTTCATGTATATATGCTTTTCCATGAAGCTGAAGTAGAAAAAACAGCTTTTTTTTTTTTTGCAGCCTTACTACCAAAAACTTGACAGCAAATTTTTCAGTGAAGTTCTTATTAAGAAGTATATTAAATATACACGTTTTCAAGGTAGCTAGAGTTTGTGTAAATACAGTTTTTTCATATAGATTTCATGCACATTTTCTGTGCTTGCTTATGTGAACATCTGTTGTGATCTGGATTTCACCGTAGGATAATCTGGCTTTACACATCAGTTAGGAGGACCAGTTTTTTATGAGAACTACAAATCTAACACATTGCAAAATATTATGAAGAAAGGCAGGAGGCATAAAAGAAAAGGACTAGCTGCAACAGTAAGAGTCCAAGATATTACGCTGAACATACCTTGATATGAATTTGGGTAATGTTCATGCTGATTTGTACAAGATCTGAAATACAGTGATGATGGTGTTGCTGCTGTGTATGCCCTGATTGGTATTTTTATGGTCTTAACCACAGCTTTCAGCATGCAATCTTGTACATTTCTGTAATGCTGGTGCTGGCATTGTGCTTTCAAACATATTTTATGAGCATCACTGCACTGCTATGTATTTTCAGTAAACTAAAGCAGGTTTTGTGGGTGCTGTAATATATATCTGCTACTGCTGCTAGCTTTTTGCTTCTGCTGTTGTTCCCTTGGCTCACATAAAGTTAGGTTTCATTTAGTTCCTAATCCATTTTTGTTAATTACAAACACCTTTCGTTAGAAATTATTTGAATTTAAAGTGAGAGGAAACATAACGATACTTTTGAAAGCAACACTTTGTGGAATGCATTCCTAAAGCTTTTATGAACCCCAGATGTGTATTTACATGTATGCAATTTATCTTGTGGATGCATCATAGAAGATGTTAGGAAATTATGCTTCATCATTAGAAATTTTGTTATATACTTCTATTGACTTTTCACAAGATCTTGATGAGCAACATTCAAAACTGAATACGTGGAACTAAGTCTGGAGATGCATTAAAAAGGGATAATTCAGGTATGAAGGTATGAATAAACTCACATCCTAAAATATATCCTCGTATGGCTTTCATTTTGCCAACACCATGTTCTTGACATAACAAATACAATTAGCCTCACTTTCTTACCCAAAACACACATTAGCAACGAATTCCTCCCTGTGGTACACGGTGGCTGCAAAGATTTCTAGCACTGTTCTCTAAAGCCTGAGGGGGATTCTAGCACAGCACCTGCTCCTCTCTTTGATTAGGCATCACCAGCCGCCCCCGTGCCTTTAGGCTGCATCTCTGATTGTAGCAGTGCACCTGGAAACTTCTTGGTAAGACAGGATTCTTGTGTTTGGGAGTTCAGTCAGTTTCCTCACCCACAGCTCAATGCATCCTTAACAGCTTCACTCTTTTGATGGTTTTCTGTGCTTTAGTCCTCTCAATTTTTCTTCTGATTGATTTATGACATAACTTTATGATGCTGTTTATCTTCTTCAATATCAGTATTTCAGACAGTTCTGATATACACACAGTAGGACAAGGTAAAATGTAGGAATGTGCTTCACTTTATTAAAAAAGGATTAAACTGCTTCTGAATTTGGGACCTGGAGCCGTGAGTCTCTTGGCTGCTCTTTAGGGCTTCATATATACCCTTTGTATTTCGAATAAAACCAGAGATTCTCTACTTCTAGAAGATATTTTAGTGAATTGCAGGGAACAACCTGCAGTTTTGTATGCTCTACAGGCTTCTGGTTTTGAATGATGGGCCTCAGGTGGATATTAATTTTGGTGGTAGGAAGCAACTTGCATGACTGCACACACTTTTCTGAGAGGCACATATTTTCTTTCTACTAACAATATAGTTGACAGCGGGTGCTTTTGCATGGATAGTAAAAATAGTTTTAAAAAAATAACCTATTAGAATATTTTTTACTTTCTCTCCCCTTTTCTTGGAAATAAACTCTAAACTTACTGAATAATTGTTTTCTTCTCTTTTTTAATCACAAATAGGTATTCTTTTCTGAACATTTTTGATTAAAAGACTGCAGTGGTTTGTCAGGATGTTCTTGGATCCAGTCAACACCTTGCTGTATGATGATGGAACATGCAGCTGGATTTACATTTCCAGGCACTAATAAATGAGCTTGAATCAGATTTGCCACTTTTCACAGCTACAGTGAAACAAATGCATGAAGTGTGGATTGGAAGACAAATTAATTGCTAATAGATGCTCCAGTAAAATAGAAAATTAGCAGAAGTTCTGTCTTATGAGTCTGAACAAAATCTTTCAAAAAAGCCCACCGAGTCTTTCATTTTTCTCAGGCTTTCTCAGCTGGTTTAACAAAAGATGGTCTAACATTTCTGTATACACCTTGTCTCATTTAAGGGCATTCTGACCATCATAGTTATAACTACAGCATTGCTGATACCTAAACAACATAAAAAAGAGCATTTTTTGATTTTCTTGTCAACCAGATGCTTATGGCATGATACTAACCAGTCAAAATATCTATATTCTGGCAAATTACACCCATTTCCCTTTATTTTACTTCAGTTTTTGATACTCTGATGAGGATTTGCTCTGTTCACTATAGTACATGCAAAAGTTGAAAGGACACAAAGTGAATTTATTGTCAATGATGTTGACATTTCAACTTTTGCTCAAGTTTATTTTGCTGATAGAGGAAAATTTTGAAGAAAAACGCATTTTTAGTTTGCAAAATACCTTAGGCACTTCTTGTAAGCAAAGCCCAGGCTTCCAGAGAGGCTAATGCAATGTAAAATGATAAGCCTCAACACCCACTGATTATTCTGTACCTATGCAACTCATTTCTTATTGAAAACTTCATTTTACTTGGAGAGACAATTTAGTATCAGACAACATGAATCCTGCAAATGGTCTTAAGACCCATCCTGCCATCATTTTTTAGTAGCTTATGTGTTTGTTGCCATGAATAATCCATTACCCTTTGAGTAGTGAGCACTCAATGCCAGGTAGTAACTGCTTATAAAAATAGACCTATTGTCTGCAATTCATAAATTGTCTCACTGACCTGAGTAAGCACATGCATAAATGTTTGCAGGATTGCACTTACATGTTTTTGCCTATAAGCAATCAGACTGTATGCATCTTTAGTACTCAAGTTCAGTATCACTGAAATATGGCAAAAATATACCAACTTGCCTTTGTGTTTGTGCTATTCTTAGCATTTTATTATCATAACTCTTTTAACCCATCCCCTCACAAATCTTTACCAAAATGGAAACCACATTATATTACAAAATACAACGTCTCTAATAGTAATTTCCAGTGATTTTTTTGTTTTGTTTTGTATATGCAAGTGCCACTTTATGTCTCACAAAGCAGAAAACTTTTGTGCTCTTCTAAGAAAATCATCTTCATCTATAGGGAGAAGTATAGTTCATAGCATTTGAATACTTTCACAATAAACTCTCAAATAATATTAAGAGTACTTAGCCAGGTACTTCAGCCACAAATAATAAGCTATCTCCATCAAATAAACCAGTGGTGTCTATAAAGACTATCTGGGGATATTTACATTTACTGACTGAAAAAGTTATGTCCCTGCTATTATTTTATGGTCTCAGGAACCATAAAACTACTTAATAGAAAACATCCATATTCAAACCAAGTTATTCCTAAAGCAGTCCTGCTTTTGCAAAGCATTATTAGTGGACAGAAGTAGCAATTGAGAAAGTAGAACATCTGGGTTCAAACCAAGACAAAAAGGAGGAAAAATTTATTATAAAACTGTATGCTATTCCTTAATATGTTATTAAATACATGAAATATCATTTTCTAAGGTTAACTGACTTCTTCTAGGAAATCCCCAGGACAGAGCTTCATCTTCGCTATCATTTGCCTGACCCTCAAGTTCCAGAGCCTCACATTTTCTATTCTGTAAGGGCAACTGCAAAGGTACTGGAGGCCAGAAGGAACTTCTCCTGCTGCTCGGAGCAGGGACCTGTTTTCATTTCCCTGTCTTTTAGGTCCTCTCCTTCTGCTTGATGGCAAGAGGGTCAGAATTTCTCTGACTCTTGCAAAGCTTCCATCTGCTGCATTTCCCAGGGATGGAAGAGTGTGATTCCACCAGTCTCTCACACGCTGATACTCCTCAGGCGCTCCACTTCAAGCTGTGCCACCAGGCTGAGCAGATCATCCACCTGGTCACCTCTGCTGCCCTCTTGTGCTAACGTCAGGCTCAAAAACTCCCTACAGCCCGAGGCCTGGGCAACTGCATGTTTCTAATGAAGCTCCATCTGGGTCTTCAATCTCCTTTTAGTGATGGCTTTTGACTATGTGTAAACCATTGCTGGGTCTGTTCTAGCTGAGCAGGCAAAAACCCCCAGGTGAGCTTGCTCCAGGAGACGGAAGAGTGGCTGTGCTATCGTATACAGACTGTCACACAAACTGCCACATCAAGTACTTCTAACACACCACATCCTGTTTTCCTGCCCTGTTTGCTGTGCTCCCGGTTGCTCATGTTCCCTAGAGCCATTTCCATCTCCCACAGTTGCTCTGTCAACGTCTTCATCATGTCAGCCTCGCTTGGAGAGCTGCTGGGGCTTGCAGGGTCTCTCTGCTGCCTCAGGTTTCTGTGACTCCAGGAACCCCCTGTCTAGTGTTTTGCCCCAGAACTTACAGAGTTGCCACTGCTGTTGCTGCTGCCACTGCTTATCTTGCTGACTGAACGGAACACAATCTTTCACAATTTTTTGTACAAAGCATTTGAAACAAAATGCAATACTACATCCTTAGTATTGTGACACTTTCTGTCCTGTTATCAGTCTTTGTCTGTCCAATTACTCCATGTTGTGATTCTAAACTAGCTGTTGCCACCAGTCCTTTCCACTAAGTGACAGCTTTGCAGGGTGCTCTGAGAAAGCTGGGGGGTAGCCTCATCACAGTCTACAGCTGTGAAAGGTGACAGTGGAGAGGGTCATGCTGGTATCTACTCTCTGGTGACTAAAGACAGGACACAAGAAAATGGAATGAAGCTGCATCAGGGAAAGGTCAAGTTGGACATTAGGAAAGTGTTCGCTGCGAGGGTGGTTGGGCACTGGCACAGGCTAGCCAGGGAAGTGGTGACAGCACCAAGACTGACAGAGTTCGAGGAGCATCTGCATGATGTTCTTAGTCATACGGTTTAGTTTGAGGTACTCCTGTGAGGAACAGGGAGTTGGTCTCTTACGGCTGCCTTCTATCTTGAGATATTCTATGATGCTATGACCTGCACCATGTACTAGAATTTTCATGCTATCTGTCTTCCAGGATTTAATCCTTGTCTTAATCCCTCATTTGTCTAATAGCCTTTCAATACTTCCTTTCTCAATCTCACTCAGATGTCACTTTTATGCAGATGGTGCAAGGATTTAAATTCCTTTCACTGTTCAGAATATAGAGGCTTTGCCTAATGGCCTTAGTATCATCATAATTTTTTTCCCCTATTTTTTCTTCAGCATAATTTGGATGGTTTTGGTAACACTGAAACATAAACAGTACTTCATATTTCTAGATGCCATGCTAATCAAGAATTAGAGAAATAAAGGATCATAAAAGGAGATGGATTGATTATCTGTACGGCAGGAATATTGTGTTAAAGAGTTTAAGCACCAGAGATTTTTTTTTAAAATAGAATAATGAATAATCAGAAAGACTATAGATTCTCCCTGTGTGTACAATTTTAACATAATGGTATTTGCATTTTTTTTTCTATATTCTCTGTGACCCTTGAAGCCATTGAAGATTTAGAAGTGTTAAATGACAGTTAAGTAATTCACCTAGAATTTTCTGGTTTACCCTGTAGATCCATAGAAGCAGGCTCTCTTTTTCCTCTAGCAAACAAGTAGAGGCCCCCGCAAGTGTTTGTATGATTAAAAGTTAATGATTGAAAATAACTTAAAAGTTCAACTGAATGCTCCTTTATTTATTAGAATATGTCTGAAAAGTACATAAAAGAAATAATTATTCTAATAACCTTAATTTTTAATATCTCCATTTATGTTGATACTCAGGATTTAATGTACACCCAAAGCACTGAAACTGAGGTAAATTTTTTATAAATATATTATTAATTCTGTGAATACTTTTAAAACATACTATAGCTCATTATGGTTTATACTTTTACTTTATGTATACTCTATGTATGTGTTATACATACACATATGCATACAAATATATATGATAAAAACATGCAAATATTCTTTATACTCTACAAATACTCTAATGATCTTTATATATATTTCTTCACCTTCATTCTCTTACTAAATTATTTTAAATGCAAACCATTAGTAATATGACAAGGATGGCAGATTTACTGCAGATTTACTGTGAAACACACCATTCATTCAGAATGCTTTTTCCTTATTCCTGTTGCAATAGTATTAGGTAGCATGTATCACATGGATGCTTTTGAGAAGAATGACACCATAATATTTCTTCTCTAAACACTTTGGAACTCTTTCAGAAAGCTATATGTTCGAGGTTTCCAGCAGCTAGCAGAAATCCATTCCTTCAGATAAAATTCAACTTGCCTCAGTTACCACCAAATAAGAATTCAATTGCTTATGTGGAGTCAGCATATGAGAAGTCTATTTTTCTGAGGTTCTCACTTCAAAAGACCTTATTTCCTCATGTGTTCAGCAAAGTCAATTAAAAATGCATATGCTGTCTTTCTTCCTGTCTGCTTTGATGTCTTCTTAAGAGTGGCTAAATTATAATTTAAAGCAAATAGCTTATAGCTAAATAAAAATTCCGCAAGCCACAAGCCATGGGGCACTTGGGGTAATCCCAGATTTTCTCCTTAAAATTTTAAGTATATTAATTTGGAACAATGTTCTTTATATGAAACATTTCCGTACTCTATGAAGATGATTAAAATCTGTAAGACTGATAGTATACCCCATATTTTATGTGTCACGGGTGCTTAATTCAGCCTTTAGTATTGTCACCTTGCTTGATCCTGCAAGGTGTGAAGAACTGTCCTTTGCCCTTCCTGCTCAAGCTCTCATGGCATTGCTTGAGGTGATAAATATCTGTGGAATAAACATACTTACTGCCTGTGTACAAGAACTCTCTCCTGTATGGCTTAAATAATATGCAGTGTGTTTCACAAAGCAAATTCCATAGTTACTACAAACTACTTTTTGATGTTCCTGGTAGGAAATACTCTACCTTACATTCTGAATGACAACAGAGACAAAATACTGGACAGGAAAACTCGGTGTCTTCTGTATTCATATCTTCAGAAAAATTAAATAAATAAAATTGCATGGAGTAGTAATACAGAAGTGGATTACAACAGCAGCAAAACATTTAGAGTATCCTTGGGACATTAACAAACAATCATCAGAGATTTTAACACTTAAACTGATCCAAATCATTGCATAATGAACAGTTAGTTTAATACAAAAAGGGGGAAAAAATGTTTATTGCCATTATTCTAAAGATGGGCCTAGAAGCAGTGATTTTATGTCCTTTTTTTGTCTTAGTAGCTCTTTCACCTTTTTTCTTTCTCTACCCTCATCTGTCTCTCATAAGTCTCAGTAAAGACATTTGCCATGATTCCTACAAGAATCAACAAACATAAAATATGGGAATCCTTTCTGGAGCTATTTTGTATATTCATTTTATACATATGACCTGCCTGAATGAAAGCTACTTTTGCTGCCCATTTTATCCTATTCACCATTCTTGTGTTCTGGCTGATCTATAATTGCATACTCTTCTTGTGTCTCAGTAAAAGTATAACCTTTTGAAGATGAAAACACTTTTACTTTCTTTTTGTTTTCAAATGTTTGGTCAGCTTACATCAGAAGTTTTTCTGTAAAAGTGTTACTATACGTATAATATGGGATGTGACAATAATACAGTGCTGCTATAGTGTATAATACTATAACACGCAAAGAACCTCCAGTCATTCCCTGCTGAACCAGCTGCCTTCCTTCCTTCTCTTTTTAAACGACTTCTTCCTCTATTTCCTCATCCTCATCCTCTGCTGTGCCTTCCGCCTTCTTAATTTCTGTTTCAAGTTGTCTTTATTAACATCCACTTCTTCTTTCTTTTTCTATTCACATTCTTCCTACCTTACAAAAAAAAGCATTATGTGAAAACAGAGCTCCTTTATCTTTCACTTCATGTGTGTGTTGTCCACCTGGGATATGGTCTGTCTACTGCTTTTTATTATTCATTTATGCCATTGGGGTATCCTAGCAAAAAGCTATCTGAACAAAGCTGATGCCCTAAGGCAACTTTGGGGAAGTTTGCTTGCTTATTTGTTTGTTCATTTAGTTGTATTTTTATTTGGCATGGAATAACACCCTAAAGTGCACATTTCTTTGGCTATAACTGAGGGCTTTAATATAATTATCTGACTTAATATGGGAATTCAAGTCCAGTGGCCTCACAGTTTTTGTAAAGAAATCTCTTCTTTCTGTTTTCTCAAAGACACAGTTTTCTAAAACTGTGTTAGTCTGATGCCCTAAGCTTTTTTGCACCAAGGGCACCTTGTCAGCTGAAACTTAAGGAACCAAAGCGATGCTCTCAGATATTATTTGAATTGCATGGCCTTGGGGCTTCCTAAGGCAAAGATGGCTCCAAAAAAGATAAATTTATGTACCAAAGCCATTTTTTCTGTTGGACAAACTAATGTGTTCATAGTACAGGCTTCTACATGGTCCTTGAAAGACAAGAGAAATTCTTTAAAACTGGATGCCCTTGGAAATGCATGTCTCCTGATATAAAATGATGCTCCAAAGACATTAGGAATATCTTACACCACCCAAATCCATAAAAGTAGCAAATAGAGTTTTCCTGAACTTGGATGAGATATAGTTATAATTTCTGTATTCTGACTGTATAAATTTTATATTTTTAAATGGTATTTATTAATTATGTTGGTTTTAGCTCCAGAAAATAAATTTAAATTTTTTAAAAAAGACTGCAAGACACTTTGCATTCTTTGAAATAGTGCTTTATCATTTAGAAGGTGTGTTCTAAAGATAAGGGTTTTGTGAGTTCTGTCAAAGAAAGTTAATGTTGCGGAGAAGAATCTTACCGAAATTTAGGTAAGGAGAAAGACTATTGACAAAAAGTAGTTTGTCAGTACCGGGCTCACTATTGTTAAACTTGTTCATCAATGACTTGATAAGGAGGCAGATGCCTCCTCAGTGAGTTCACAGGTGACACAAAGCTGGGAGGGGTGGCCGATACCCCAGAGGGCTCTGCAGCCTTTCAGAACCCTTGGCAGGCTGGAGAGATGGGCAGAGAGGAACCAGCTGAAATTCAACAAAGGCAAATGCAGGACCCTGCGCTTGGGGAGGAACAACCCCAGGCACCAGACAGGCTGGGGCCAACCTGCTGGGAAGCAGCTCTGTGGAGAAGGACCTTGGGGCCCTGGTGAACACCAAGCTGTCCATGAGCCAGCAGTGCCCTTGTGGCCAAGGGGCCAAGGGTGTCCTGGGGTACATCAGGAAAAGCATTGGACTGTGCAATATGTTTCCCAGAGAGGTTGTGGAGTCTCCCTCACTGAACATATTCAAGAATGGTCTGGAAACAATCTCGTGCTCTGGCATGACCCTTCTTGAGCCGGGAGGTTGGACCAGTTGACCCATGGTGGTCCCTTCCGACCCTACCCATTCTATGACACCGTGATTCAGTGAATCACCTATTTCTTCAACATACTACTGTATTAGATTGAAAGAAATCCTTGGTTTTGTCAGTCCCAGACTGAGACTTTACACTATTTTACTGGGGAATCCAGGAGAGATTCTCTTATATACTCTAGGCTATTATGTTTTATTTTTACCCTAAAAAAATGTGAGGTATAAACCTTAATTAAGAAAAAAAAAAGAAAATAGTTTGTAAATAATTTTTAGTAAATTATATATATCCTAAAACTTTCCAACCAATGCACATTTTTGTTTACAAAATATAGTTTCACTTATTTAAATATTAATGTTTTATATTAAAATTAATATCTAGAGTATTTTTGTAAGCAATCACTTACACAAAAGGGCTTTTTCTTGTTTATTCTAGAAGCAAAACTTTTAAGCAACAAAGAATTCAAAAGAATACAGAAGATCTTAAGGAGAGTGTTTCTTTTTTTCATATGTTTTAGAAAGTGATAGAAGAGCTTTTCATGCCTCCTTATAAGCTCAGTTTGCCTTTCTACTGATGTAACCTGACTGATTTTTGTAGGCAATTTCATGTGATCAGTATTAATAGGAGTGAAGAACAATGTACTTGTTTATAAGCAAGGAGAATAATATTATTTCTTTTGTCTTCTCAGGGCCATAACATGTACTTCTGTATCTGTTTAATGCCCATAGCATAAAGATTTTAGTGCATTCCTAAAATTATTTCAGTGAGATTATTGCATAACATCAAACAGAAACTGATTTTAAATATTTGCAACAATAATTGACATTTTTTGTTGCGTTTGTAGAAACACTATTGGTAGCTTTCTTACCCTCTATAATTTTTTTATGTAGACAATCCTGAGGATTTCTTTCTCATCCTGAAAAATAAATCCAGAAATTGTCTATAAAGCCAACGGAGAAAGCCAAAGCAAAGGATACTACAGCATTTTTTTTCTGTATATACATATATAATTCTAAATTATGGACTTTTACTGCTAAGAAGCATGAATATATAAATTCAAATTGATATATAAAAGTATATATATATTATATATAAATTCAATTCGCAATGAGAGCCTGGATGAAGGAACAGTATATTCTGTGCCTTCTATATTTCTAAACGTAATTTTGGCATTTTGGAGTTTTGGCATGGTAGAAAAATGTATGAGCTTGTGAGAACATTACATGGGCTAATATTGCTATAGTCCATCTAATATATTTGTTAACATGTGCTAGAAATAGTTATTCATAGGCAATTTAATAAGATATCTACACCATGTGTTATCATACTTTTTCAACATTTGAATACCAGACATAAGAATCAGAAACTTCAATGATATGAAAAGTATATTCAGCACATAAAACTATTACTGGTGCCACAATATAAGTTCTAACTTGTCTGAGTGTTTGGCTACACTGAAAGAGACTGTGCTGGCCATCAAAACCTCATACAAAAAATGTTTGCTTCATTATCTGCCACTTAAGGTGCAGGGACTGGTAATATTCAAGAAAACTTCTGCAATGTCTGTATCATATAATCTCAATCTATTATTTTTACCTCCACAGTTTAATTACAAAAAAACCCACTGAAAATATTAAAAGCACGGACGCAAATATAAAAATATGTGTGTGTATACATACATTTTCCTCTTCTTTGCATAAAAACTTCAGGCAGGGTGAAGACCCAGTATTCCTATATATTAAGTTCAAAGATATCTACATTTTGTTCCTATGTGTGTAAATGAAGTGAGCTAGAACTTGATGTAAACTTTTTAAATCTTTCAGTATTTCATTAAAGACAATAATTTTCCAAATGTTTCTTCACCTTTTCCTATAGTTATTGCTTCACAAAACTTTTGCTGTAGTTTCGCCTTCTGGATCCAGTCACAGAGACTTCTTATCTCAGACCTCCTAAGCTTACAGAAAACTAAAATGTAGATGTTTGTGTTCAGAAATGAGGTCTCAGAGGGAGGGTGCAAAGGAAGGAGTGAGTTTCACAACCCCACAGAAAATGTTAAACTGACAAGTTTAAATGGCCAAAATACTTTTGACAACATGTAATCTGTCAAAATACATGGTTTTTCAAAGTCAAGTTGTTCTGCAGTGATTTATCGATTTTTATGAAGATTTCTGTAACAAGATTTTTGACAGTTTTTTGCTTCTGACCAAAAGGACTAACTTGAAACTTGAGGATCAAGTAATCTGACTCTGTTTCACTCAAACTCACAAAATGTTTTGCTCTCATTCCAAGATTAAAATTAATTACTTTGTAAGATGTTAAACACACATAAAATCTGTAGCAGTATTATGCTAATGAGTCTCTCACACAAGCAGAACCCACGTCACTTCAGGCTTAGAGATTTGGACAAATATAATAAAATTCAACCAAAACCCAATAAGTAGTCCTAGAGTTTCCAGCTATTTTCTCTGTTTGAAGGAGGATATTCCATTTGATAAGTCAGATGTTTTTGTTCTTCACTATGCTGAAAGACAATCCTGTACTGCACAATCCTGCTAGACTCAGCTTCTCTGTGTCTTTGCTATCTATTACCTTTCTTCTTGAAATTATCACTGTCAAAGTGATATCTCAGGATCTCCACTGATTCTGGCCCTGATTCTGTCTCCTTTCATTTCTAATAGCCTTTCTCATTTATCTTTTCTCTTTAATTAGATGTCTCCACCTTTTGTTTTTCATCTTGTAGCAATCTGCAAATCTCCACTTCACTAGCCTTTAAGTCTTCAATATTTTCATCTAGAATGTAGAAAAAGTTCAAGTGCTTGGAGGTACAAATTGTATGCAAATTGTTAGTGTAGTGGAATTAATGAGACCTCTTTTGCTAAAGGAGAGATAACGTTTTTCTCCAAAACTGTATTATTCAAGAAGTAAAGGCCTGTGTTACTACAAATAAAATAATAAGAAAAATCTTCAAACCATTTAAGAAATTCAAATATAAAGACTTAGATAGTACTGTTGTTTTCATATATTTCCCAAAATATTTGAGCAAGTCCTATATTGTAGAAGGAAGTTGGAGGAATGATTAGTCTTATTTGTAGATATATGCTAGAAACAGCCAGTGGTGTCGTGCAATCTTCTGCATTGTTGTGGCTGGAAAAGGATTAAACTGTCTTTAGAAGATAACAATAACAATATTTCTTTTCAGTGAAAAGTTTAATGAGCATATGTAACTAACACTATACAAGTTAGTAAGAAAGAAAATTCAGTGCTCTCTGACATTTTCTTCATTAATGATACCCAAAGAACTACACTAATTTAGCTTCCAGCTTGTCAGATGACATTCAAGAAGTAGTGATAACTGAAGAATGAAAAGCAAATTGGTTTACTTTACAAAAAAACCCACAAAACAAACAAAAAAAAACCCACAAAAAACCCAAAAAACAACCAACCAACCATGTTCTAAATAACTTCTAACAAGTAACCAGATAATTACTTTTATGATATTGATGTATTGATGAAGGATATCCAAAAAACTAATAAAATTTGAAAAAATGGCTAAATCCTCATGACAGTATCAGAGCACAGAGAACTCAGAAGTTAAAAACAGAATAAATTTGACAAAATTGTCTGTTTATGTGTTCTGCAGCATGTGAAGAAGTCAAAAGCTACTGGAGAAATCATAATACTGAAGGTAATTCCTATGTGGTATTTAAATTTTTTCACCAAATGTGTTTATTGGCACAATTTTTTTGGTAAAAGATTGAAAGAAAAAGTCTGTTAAATAACAATATGATGCTTTATGGTAATAGTAATTATTTTCTTTCTAAATTTCATTACAATTTCATATACGCAAATGCTCAGAATCAGATATATTGACCAGAATATTTATCACGAAGTCCAACCTCATTCACACCCTCAGGCTGTGGTATTCCAGTTAAACAAATGTTATTCAGTCACTGCTAGCAGACCGGAGTGTAATCAGGTATGCAAACCTCAAGTACATACAGTACCTGGCTTTAGAAACATTAACAGAATGACGTGTTAACAAACCTCTGTTAAAATGTATTTAAAATCAGTCTGCATGCTTCAAACACACTCTAAAGTTGTTTATAGTCAATGTTCAAAATACAGAAAGTCCTTCACGTTAAGTTCCAATTCATCTGAAAAGCAAAAATCCACCATTTAGAAAAAAAAAAGGAATAATTTGTTATTGAGAAAAAGCCTAAAATACTTTGTTCCAAATATTCTATAGAAAATGACAAATGCCTTAAGCAGGCACTAAATTAGAAAAATTTCTCAACTAAAAATTAGACACATCAAGGTTAAAAATAAATGTTGATATTAGTTTATTCAATTGTACTGAAATATTCACAGGAAAGTCTATTAGTACAGTTATTACTAATAGAGATGTTTATTCCTCTAATTGAACTAAAATATTACAGTACTGTAGACTTATAAAATTGGTAGTTTTATTAAAAACTTGCTTAGTACATTTACTTTTAAAAATCTATATACATAAAACTGACAACAGAGGAAGAAATAATAAATATATGAAACATCTTCATCTCTATGCAGATGAAGTGTGTGTTCATGTCCTTGATTTAACATTCATAGAAAATCAACTAACTTAAAGAGTAATATGAAAAAATATTTGTGTCAGCACTTTTACAGTAATCATGTATTTCAATATAGCAGTACACAGTTTAATGAGAATGCCTTCAAAATAAATCAAAGCACTGGTGCTCTTTTTGAAAGGTTTGCTCATCACTGAAGAGCTCCAAACAATAAAAGTAATTCCTGGCAAACAATAAGGAGATCTTCAAAGAAGAATGAAATATGAACATAGGAAGATTTGTTAGTGTTTCTATTTAATAATGTATTTACAATTAACGATATTTACATAGTTAATAAATTCTAGACTGAAACACAAGTTCAGAATCTGAAATCTGTTGACATTAAACAAAACAGCTTTTGATTTACTACTCAGTTGAAACAGATTGTTGTAAACAATCTACAAAGTGTCCAAGGTTATTTATCTTTTTTTCTTCATTTATGTGTAATTTTGTTTCTATATTTATGAAGGAACCCAATTCTCAATAAATAAAAATGAATGGAAAACAAATATTGCAAGATTCATCTGGGAATAGTGTGTTATCTTCATCTTCCAACTTCTTTCTTGTCTTTATTTGCCTTTTGGGAGCTGCTGCTTTCTTATTTTCTTTAATACATGCATTGACTAGTGCAATTTCTCTCCCTCTCAGATGTGGCAGGAAATTTCATGTGTTTTGATAATAAGTGAGCAGACACCCAAACTCAAATCCCCACAAGCTTACTTCTGACATTCTTTAATATTACTATGATTTATCAAGTATTTCCACAGTTCCCTTCTGGCTCCTTTAAAAGATATTTCAAATGGCTTTACAATAAATCTGTTTAGTGGCTGTCTAATTTGACACACATTTTGACACAGTCAATTGTCACGTTTAACGTATCTCATGATAAGAAAAGAAGCTTATGAACTGCTCAAATTTTGCTCTGTATGAAAAACATAGTGTTACTACAGTACTAGGATTGTAAGCAATGATTTGATGATTAAAGAATCC
Source organism: Ifrita kowaldi (assembly GCA_013398055.1). NCBI lineage: Eukaryota > Metazoa > Chordata > Aves > Passeriformes > Cinclosomatidae > Ifrita > Ifrita kowaldi. The sequence goes on from VZRS01012784.1 coordinate 301,068, forward strand.
AATTTATATTTAATTATCTTTTAAATACCATTATACTATCTTAAAAACCAATTACTTATATTCCTGTCAATATCCGGCTATCACGTTCTCTTGATGTATAGTCTAATCTGCCTAAAAAAAGTTAGAATTGTATTTAACATCAAGAATATATAAATTGGTTCATAAATGTATGATGAAAATAATTAATGGGCATATTAGACAATTAGTACATTGAAAATATTGGATGCAAATAAAATATTTACAGAATATAGAAGTATGAGCACCATATCTAGCAATGTGTTACCTACCAACTTCATGCTCCACTGATCTGAATTGTAGCAAAGAATTTTTAGAGTTTGATTTTAGAATTGGTTTTAAAATTATCATTTAATGAGACTTTAAAACTAATTCCCATAATCCTCAAAGAAAATATTGTTCAACATTCAAAAGAGCTATTGGTATTCTTTTTCAAAGCTCATATTAATGCCAGCTTCAAAAATGGGGATGTTTATGACACCAAGATAAGAAAATACAAATACAATTGTTAATCACTGTGTAATTACAAAATAGACTTTTCCTAAAGTCATAGCAGAGATACCTTGCAAGTGTTTATTTCACATTCATCTACTCACTTGATTCTTTCCTATGTAACTGTTGTGCAGGAAATTCATACCAGTCTACAGCAAAGTTTATAAGACTGAAGAAAACTTTGTGAAAGCAAACATTCTACCTTCTTAAAACATTTTGTTGAAGTCAATGTTTTCATGTTCTGCAACATGTTTTGGTGATACACAGTAATTCTTTCAACAACCTTTGCTCAGAAAGATCCCAGGGACTAAAGGAGCCTTGAAATGCAGTCACTGCACTTGTGGATGCAAATTCATAATGAAAAAGTGACTTTAATTTTTTAAAAAATAATATTTAACAGTTAAATACTATTTCTGTGTAAAAAACTTAGTGGGAAGATTTTTTTTCTTCACATCCAAACAAGGTGCTTTCACCATACACTGTTTTATTGGGTTGTCTTCCTGTCTCATGACCCATTATGGGGGACCACACCCTGAATTGTAATGCTACATCTTCAAGATCTCAAGAGACATCTGTGAAGAGCCAAAATTATAATCTTCAATACCTTCATCTTCATGTGAGAACATTTCTAACACCTGCTGGAGGACTTTGTTGCTTTCTCCAGAGCTGTTTACCAGTCTTCCTGAGAAAAGGTCTGCAAAGGGATGAATCTGACAAAATATACGGATGGCAAGTAACAAATACAGCCATGGGTTAGGGTGTCAGCAGACTGTAGCTAGCTAAAAGTGAATAATATTTTATATCTTCAGATTACTGGAAAGGCTAATATATTTTCCTTTTTTTTTTTTCTGCTGACACATTTGAAGGAGAACATCAAGGTAGACATATAGGTCCTAAGAGGATTCTCAGCCCTGGGCCCAAATCAATGGCTAAGCAACAACTGTAACTTATCAAACTCATTCCTGTTACTGATGTCTCAGGCAGTCATATTTCCTCTGGAATTTTTTCCTGATTTTTCAAAGAAGCAAGGGGAGGCAAAACCAGACCTTAAGGTAGGATAAGCACACAGAAATGATCTTTGCAACTGACTTACCTTTTGGCAAAAAAACCTAAAAAGACAAAAGAAAACATCAGCTGAGGATTAGAGTTTGAAGACCAATGTGTAAATAAAAAAGGGTGAATGATATCATGTTTCCCCCACAAATATTTTTTATGAATGAATTGAGCATAAAAGATGAAATTACTTGTCCAATTTGTTTAGACTTTGGCAGACAACAGCTTACAACACTGCATTGAGCAGAGCAAAAAATAACTTATTTATTTATTTTATTTAAATAGTCTATTTCAATACAAGAAATCTTTTAAACTGTAGTATTTTCAAAGCGTGAATGATTCCTTACAATTAGATAAAAATTATGGAATTGTTTGACTACAGAAAGCCACATGTTGGCATAAAAACGACCCCGGAAAATCTATTTCAGGAACTCCTGAAGGAGTAAAGTAGCTTTATATTTGCTACCTTTTCAGTTTCATTCTGTCATGTAATGCCCTTGTCAGCATACATTTCCTTTATGCTTATTGTTAGACATATGTGCAAATGCTGATGAAAAACCAGTTGTGTTTAGCCTTTTGAAGAATTCATACTATTTAAACTTTTCTGGAAATGTTTAAGTTTTCATTTTACCTGTCTGACAGTTTGCTGAAAATTCCTGTGAGATAAAGTCTGGAATGAAGAGATTTTAGAGGTGATATAAGTGGCATTTCGAGATTCAAGGGATATCTTCCATGCCAAGAAAGAGCGAGAGCACACGTCAGGCCTATTAGGAGTGTGAAACATTATTTTGAGAGGCAGCCAAAGACCACTGTATAATAACCTGGATTTTAGGATTTATTACATTGGATGACATGACTTGATGTTTGCCCACAGGCTGAACTGGGTGAAACAGGTCATGAAAGTGAGTCAGAGAGACCACTGCTTGAAAGAAGTAAAAAGGGGACGTGATCCTTTCTGTACAAAAAGAAAGTCGGAGCAAATTACAGATTTACTGGAGAGAACAGTGTTCCTGCCCATGCCCCCTAGCTATAGCTATTTAGTACGTGATGCAGTTTGACAAGCTGGCACGTGTGATAGCAAATTAGAGGCAGCCCATTCACCTTAAGTTCAGGCTGCTGAAACATTCCTGTGACAACCGACATCTAAAATTCCTTGTCCCAGTGGAACACCTTTCTGGTGTCCTCAGTAAATGCACCAACATACTCTAGTAAACTTATTTCCAGAACAAAACTGTGTATGAGATTTAAACCTCTGAGCTCCTGGTTATCCTGAAATAATCTGAGTAAATTTTGAGGTGAATCTTTCAGTTTGGGCTGCGTGAGACAAGGAAAGAAAAAGTGTGAGGTAAGTGTATGATACATATTTGCACCCTGGCATCTTCTTAATCTTAGGAAGATTTGCTGGACTGCATCAGTAAAAGAAGTATGTGTTCCTAGTGCTGCATGTGTCAGGCATTAGGGCCAGTATTAGAGTGGGAGTTCTGCCTCCAGTTACAGAGAACAGACTAAAGCACCTTTCTTAGACACTGCCTGTCCCAACAACACAGCACACATCATTTCTGTGTGGATACTCAGAGAAAAATGCTTTCTCCTCACAGATAACATGCCGTAGGTTTATCTAGTAGCCTTAATGAGTAAGGTCAGGTATACACACTAATTAGAGTGAGTAGCAAAGGATTTGAGTGTGTTTGGCAAGTCCCAGTTACTTCCTGCTGAGGACTGGTATGGGTGTGATCAGGAGGAGTCACATGTGCATTGGGTCTTACTGACAAAACCTTTGGCTTGAGAATACAAACCTAAACTCAAGCACATTTATCAAAGTCAGGTTTGAAACACCTAGTAGAAAAACTCTGCAGTTTATTTATTTTGTTACAAATCAGGCAACTTATGACTTCTACCTTTATCATTACTGCACGTTAAAAAGTTTTTCTTCACACAAACTCCACTTCTTTTAATCTGAAACAATCATGCATTTAGTTTTTACACTTAAGCGCCTGAATGCTCATCCTTTCATGACATAATTTTAATTTAAGTTTTTTTACTTGACTGTCTTTTCAAAACTAACCATTTTTAGCAATAAATGACTAATATACTCAAGTAATACTAATTCCAATATTATATGCTATTTGCAGTGGATAATTTTACAGGTTTAGGAAAGGACTTGGATGCTATGATAATAATATGTCAAATAGTATGTCTTTAATTTTTAGCATAAAGCCTCTCATTATTTTACTGTGAATTACTGGGACTAGATTTTGGCCTCTTTGAAGCTCACTGATTTTTAAGTTTTGGGGTTTTTTTTTGTATCATTTCGTTTTAAATTAAACCATCAGGGGCTTTACTGTCTGTTGCAGATGTTGTTCAATAAGCATACTAAGTTAAGAAATCAATATATACAATACATGTCACACATCTGTAGCCTCCAGAGATATTTGCCAAAGAATTAAGTACTAATTACATGGTGTTCTTCACAGAGATTTTTCATAAAAATCCCTAAAGATGCCAGTGGTGAATAAATGCCTTAGATTTAATATTTAGGAAAGCAAGCATTTCAAAGAACAAATGCATCATGCTCTAGAGTAAAATAAGCCAAAATTAATAGATTCAGGAAAAATAGTTCAAGATTTGATCTGGCACTAAAAACATCTAAACATAACTTGCCATGAGAAGAGAAGAGCACAATGCCACCAGCTCAAATTAAATGCTGGGGTTTTTTCCCTGTAAACTGTTCACAAAAATGCAGTTAAGATTTCATACAAAGCATGTATATACTTTATCAAAAAAAATTTTTTTGACAGCTATCAGTTAACATTATCCATTTAGCTGTCTTGTAAATTTTAAAGAAAATTTCTTCCAAATGAGTCTGCTGAATAATGCAGATATGAGATAAATGTCAATGTGGGTGATGAAATTAAAAAGCCCAGATTTGGGGGCTTGGGAAATAAAAGATGAAAACAAGAGTGATTTTTGATGTTCATATTTGTTTCCAACAACCTGTAGTCATAAAATGGAAGGATGTAACAGATGCTACGTAACCAAGAAGATACAGCAACAATAATATAATACAAATGTTGATGGCTGTCCATGGAAGTGTAAGCTCAGCTGCGATGACAGAATTCACCAGGACTAGACACCTTTTTCTGTTTTGTGATAGGAGAAAATGTATGTACTTCATGAAAACAGTATTTTCCCATCATTGCTAAAATGTCAAAAACTTCGTGGCACTTTGATACTACCTTTTCCAAATGTCTCTTACATTAATTTTTCTACAGATAAGAGAACACTATGGCAACTAAGCTTAAAATTTTGTATGTACTGCATAAAATTATATTTGAACTTGTTTTTTGCTTTAACAGAGAGAAAATTACTCAAGGTTTAAGAGATATCCATGCACAGACAAAGACATATAATTTTATTGCACCTAGTAAATTACTTCTGAGAATGCTAAGATTCTCTCTTACCAACTCCCACTCTTATTGATCCCTTCAATGTATTAGGAAAAATAGCATTCCTAACTTCTGGGTATTAATGTGAGATGTGGACTGATTTAAAATTTATTTCTTCTCAAGATTTTCTGAAGTTGCATTAAAAAAGTACATATGTTTTCCAGTAAGAAACATATATTTGTCTTTAGAGGGTGCATAGTTGCAAAGGAATTATATGTTCTCATTTTCCAAACTACTTAATAATTTAGAAAGTATGTCTAGCATATAGCTTCTCAGTTCCATTTGTAGGGGTGAGCTCCAATGATTTTTGATGTGTTGTTAGAAAACGTCATACTGTTAGTTCCTTTCTGTGTAACGGGGCTTTTTAAAGCTATGATGAGAGGTTAAGTTTTTCTATTTAATCTATTTTTCTTACTTTTTTTTGTATGGTTACAGTTTTTATTACTTATATAGGAGTCTAACTGAAACAGTTTCAATCATTTTATTTTTGTCTCATAAAGGGATTTTTATATGTTTACTATTTTTTCTTATGACCCCCTGCACGTTCATTTTCCTGACAGGGATCAGTACCACATTAATAGCATGGAATGAAAAAGACAGGCACAGCTATAGAAAAGAAATCTTCATTGATCACATCAAGTGGCCAGAGTTACATGCTGAGAAGTTTGGGTTTACCTGGAAAAAGCCTGACTGCCCATTCTCTCCCCTGAGGTTGTGGTAATACAACCAGCTCCCCAAAAGCCTTGGGTTTTTTACCTCCATTTGAAATCATCACTTTAGAGCAAGAACTGATCAGACCTCTACCAGCTTTTATATTTTAACTTTTTTTCCTAAGATGAGTTTTAGTATGTTTAGCACTGGTGACTGCAAACATTTTGTTTATACAGCTGTCTGCATTACTATTATCATGAGAGAAATTTGCCTATAAGGGATGGAAACTCTTAAAACCTAAAGAATATATAGACTGTTGCCAGGTTATGTCAAGTAGAAATTCTCTTATCCATGGTAACATTGCTGTGGTGAAGTTGCCTGGGGCAGGTCTGGTGTTCAACCTGTACTTGCAAGTAGTACCACCACCCACACAGCTGCTTGCAGAATTCAGAATTTGGATTTCAGATTTAAATATTTGATCAGACTGCTGAACTATATTAGGTTCAGAGAAATTATGTCTATAAATAAAATACTAATCGCAGCTACCATACTTAAAACAATATAGAAAATCTATAAGGCTCATGTGAGAGTACAGATCCAACACAAATGTATCCCTGATTGACAAAAACTGATCTACTGCAATTGGCACAATACAATAGTTAGCTGAGTCTGTGCCAAATTTCAGTTAGACTGACACATATAGGGAAAATTTGTGTATAACAATCTCAGAATCACCTGGTTACATGTTTTCAGTCCCTTGTACTTACTTATAAGCCTGTTTCCTAAGCATTGCCATAATCCTCTGCTCCATTTATCTGCTGATATAGCTGTTCAGTAAAAGCTGTTTTCCAGGATGTTATTGCTTTTCTTTCTGGGTCTTCTGCTTCTGTCTACTATACATAGTCTGAGAAAATGAACAATTATTTTTTAATTAGTGTCTCTGAGTCTTCTCCATAGAATAAAAGATTAAGAAAGATCTACCTACCAGTTCTAGACTTCCTGCTTCAGTTTCCAGACCTTTAGTTACACTGCAATTTTTTATTTTATATATGTGTGTTCTTGTGAAGTAACTGTTGATTTACAGAAAAATATGTTATAATTTTTCATGGATCTATCAAGCTTCTGTGCAAGTAGTACCTATATTGAATCTGATTCCTAAAGTGATTAATGTAAGAGTAGCTCTTAGGCTTTGGGATTGCAGTCAGAAAATATCCTCCTAGTGTATCTTTTAATTTTACTTTTACAAGAAGTTTTGAACCAAAATAATATATTTTAGCTAAACTGTCAACCCTCCTGCCCCAAACATACAAAATAGTCCACTATTAAAAAACCCAGACAAAGAAACAAACCCAAACAGAAACATGTTGCCCATTAACAAAGAAAAAAATAATATTGGACCAACGCAGGCATTTAACTTGCATTACAATCAATTCTGCAAGTAAGAGTAAACATATTAGAGTGTATGTTTAAAATGTGCATTTATTGAATGACCAAAGTTAAATATCTCAGAATAGCATTCCTGTTACCCTGTATGCTTGGAATAATATGCCTCAAGTAAATAATATGGAATGTCTAACAGAGAAGCATATATAACATCTTTTCTGTCTATTGAACTTTTGCAGATAAGTAGCAGTTTGAATTGTGTATTCCTTTTTAAGTTTCTTTCTTTGCTTGTGTGCTAAAATACTTCTTTCCTAATGTTCTTTGAAAAGATATCTGAAGGAAAAGAAAGGGCTGAGTCTATTTTTGTGTGTCATCCAAAGTGTTGATGTATTCAAGGTTTGCTCTCATTCTCATCTCAAAGCTAAATCATTATTTACCATAGACCATAGCTTTATGGTCTTCATTTCTGGATGGAAAAATACAAATGAGAATTTCCCAATCTCTTCTTTTCCATTCATGTACCTATGTGTGTATATGAAGGTATTCAAGTGTGTGCATGTATACGCAGACTGTATTTCATATGTGGATGCTGTTACGGGGTATACTAGATACAGGATCTTATTACTTGTTCATCTTACAAATTCTGTTATCAGCTTCATGGACGAGCAATTTGGTGATTACAAAGGTCAAAGCTCTTTCTCATCCAACTATCCCTGTTGTGGTTATGGGGTGTAATTCATTAAATTAGAAAAGAGTAAGTGAAAATCTGTTGTCCCAATGTTTGATTTACCTGTGTGGTTAAAGCCCTCAATGAAAAGAGAATTTGAGTTTAAAGTAGCTATGACAAACTGTTAAATTACAATTTATGGTAAGACCAGTCTCAGATTCTCATGTTCAAGCTTGCTATTTATAAGATTAAAACAAAGTTTGCCAAAAGTTGTCTTACTACACAGTAGCTTTGTTTCCTCATATCTGGACTCCTGCTGTTTACTTAGCTTGCTCCATAGACTCAAACAAGCGTCACTTTTAGTTGGTTCATGTGCTGATAATTTTGCTCTGATCTAGTAAGCTGGACAAGCAATACATAAAATATTTACAGTGGCATCATTAAACAGTAATACATTAATTGCATTATAATCTCCTACTAAATTCTAGTGGCCTCTCAGGGATAACACAAAATCAGTTGACGATCACAAGTAACAGGAATCAGAAATATAAAAATGTAAAATAAAAAATTATTTTGTACATAGATTTCAGACTAATTTCCTTCCCTTTTTCCCCTCATATCTTGTCATTAAATGCTAATAGTAGAAGACATGGGTTAACAATGGTACTTTTATTAAACTACACTCAAAATAAAACACCTTTTTTACTAGAGAATAATGAACATTTATCTCAAAGGTCTTTACACTGAGTGACAAAAAATGCGTCTGTCTTTTTTTCTGGTTTTTTTGTGGTCTCAAAAAAAGCAGTGAGAGCAAGTACACAGAGTCACAGAAGTGACATATTTATTTTCCATGGCAGAAAATAATCACACAACAGTGTGTGGCAGACATACTTTTGAACTGACTGTATACATACAGCTTTATACATGTATGTCTTCGTGTGTGTGTGTGTGTGTGGCTATCAGGTAGTCTGAGATTACTGTGATGGGAATATTTAAAGGGCTGGCAGATTAGGACATTCTTTAAACTTTAAAATCAAAATTTACTAACTTCATTACTTCATAAAACCCTTTGTGCTGCTTATATATTATTAATCATTATCACCGCAAATAGCAAACTGATTGTCACTAAAAATCATTTCCTGAATTAGCTGTGAATGTACAATACCTTGAAGCTGATGCTGTAAGGTTATTGCATGATAGCTGCAGTCCACTNAACTTCATCACTTCATAAAACCCTTTGTGCTGCTTATATATTATTAATCATTATCACCGCAAATAGCAAACTGATTGTCACTAAAAATCATTTCCTGAATTAGCTGTGAATGTACAATACCTTGAAGCTGATGCTGTAAGGTTATTGCATGATAGCTGCAGTCCACTGATGACCAGGTTTGAGTTCTCTTTGATAACAGAAATGAGAACAAACATGACCTAATCTTCTTTAAGTTCATCACTGATAGTTTATACCTCTTGCTGCCTCCACCCAAAAGGGATCTCAGACGGTGCTCCAGATGCTGTTTATCTCGGTTTTGTTTTTGACAGTCAACATTTTTGTGTGTAAGCAGAGTAACTTCTACCTACCTGAAGTCCCTTGGATTCATTTTGTTCATTGTTCTTTACCTTGGGATTGCAATTTCTGACACTTTGATTGCTCCTGCATGCAACTTGCACCTTTGTTGATCACATCGCTCCCACACCTGGATCTGATGCTTATATATTATGGCTGGCATACCACCAGAGTGTCACAAAATTTTAATACTATTACTGGTACCACTATTTTGATAGGTTTATATTTGCATTTAAGGCAAGTCACAAATAATATTATTCTGCTTAGTGCGATTTTAACTAGTAGGTTTCACAGACCTCTGCTTTAATTGCAATGCCATCTTCTTCATTTGTTTGTTTTACTTTTTACCCTAACAGTGGTCATGCCATTTGTGTATGAGACCAGGCTGATCTTAGAATCCTAAGTCTTCTGCATAGACATTAGAAACACTATCTAAAATATACTGGGTCTGGCTAAGCCAGAGTTAATTTTCACCATAGCAGCCCTCACAGTGCCCACGAAAAGGACTGTAGTGTATTGGCCTTGGCTGGATGCCTATTGTAGTAACTCTGTCACTTCCCTCCTCAACTGGACAGAAATAGAAACAAAAGTTTTGCAGGTTGAGATAAGGGCAGAGACAGATCACTGAGCAGTCACTGTCATGGGCAAAACCAGACTGGACTTAGGGAAATTAGTTTAATTTATTACCAATGAAATCAGAGTAGGCAATGAGAAATAAATCCAAATGTTAGAACACCTTCCCCCCACCCCTACCTTCTTCGTGGGCTCACCTTTTCACTCCCAATTTCCCTAGCTCCTCCTGCCAGCTGTGCAGGGGGAGGAGGGGGGTCACAGTCAGTTCACCTCACGTGCTTTCTTCCAGTTCTTGTTCCTCAGTGGAAGGACTCTGTGCCGGAGCTCGTAGTCTTCTGAGTCTTGGATTATGATTTCTCAGAGCAGAGCTCCAGCAGCACACAACAACCAGAAACAACCATCCCAACCTTGGCTCCTCCCAGGGCTAGATTTATAGGGCTTGTGCCCGCCCTGCAGCTACAGCTGTTTGCAGGAGGTTAACGAGCACTTTAGGCTGAGGTGGTCTGAACTCTGAATAACAATTGAGTTCAGGTGTTGAGTCAGGTCCTAAGTGAGAGCTTGGCTAGTGCACAGCATCAGGGTTTAAATACATATTACTACAGGACTCCTCACGCTCTTCCCCTGCTACACTGTGGGGTCCCTCCCACAGAACTCAGTCCTCCACAGACTTCTCCAGTGTGAGTCCTTCCCATAGGCTGCACTTATTCACAAACTACTCCAGCATGTGTTCCTTCCTTGGGATGCAGCTCTTCAGGATCGAACTGCTTCAGCATAGGTCCCACCTAGGGTCACAATGTAGGTCCCTTTCCACGGGCTGCAGTCCTTCAAGAGCAGCCTGCTCCAGTGTGGGCCCCTCACAAGGTCACAAGTCCCATCAGGAGACCTGCTGTACTNTACCTTCTTCGTGGGCTCACCTTTTCACTCCCAATTTCCCTAGCTCCTCCTGCCAGCTGTGCAGGGGGAGGAGGGGGGTCACAGTCAGTTCACCTCACGTGCTTTCTTCCAGTTCTTGTTCCTCAGTGGAAGGACTCTGTGCCGGAGCTCGTAGTCTTCTGAGTCTTGGATTATGATTTCTCAGAGCAGAGCTCCAGCAGCACACAACAACCAGAAACAACCATCCCAACCTTGGCTCCTCCCAGGGCTAGATTTATAGGGCTTGTGCCCGCCCTGCAGCTACAGCTGTTTGCAGGAGGTTAACGAGCACTTTAGGCTGAGGTGGCCTGAACTCTGAATAACAATTGAGTTCAGGTGTTGAGTCAGGTCCTAAGTGAGAGCTTGGCTAGTGCACAGCATCAGGGTTTAAATACATATTACTACAGGACTCCTCACGCTCTTCCCCTGCTACACTGTGGGGTCCCTCCCACAGAACTCAGTCCTCCACAGACTTCTCCAGTGTGAGTCCTTCCCATAGGCTGCACTTATTCACAAACTACTCCAGCATGTGTTCCTTCCTTGGGATGCAGCTCTTCAGGATCGAACTGCTTCAGCATAGGTCCCACCTAGGGTCACAATGTAGGTCCCTTTCCACGGGCTGCAGTCCTTCAAGAGCAGCCTGCTCCAGTGTGGGCCCCTCACAAGGTCACAAGTCCCATCAGGAGACCTGCTGTACTGAGTCCACAGGTCCTTGCCAGGAGCCTGCTCCAGTGTGAGCCTCCTCCACAGGCTGCAGGTGGATCTCTGCATTCCCATGCTCCTCCGTGGGCTACAGGGGCACAGCTGCCTCAGGGGCACATTGTCTGCACCACAGGCTGCAGGGGAATCTCAGCTCCCATGTCTGGAACTCCTCCTGCCCCTCCTCCTTCAGTGACCATGGTGTCAGACATAAGCCAACATATGCAAACACAGCTGTTCCTGTTACATATTCTCACTCCTCTCTTTTCTGTCTGCAATTACTTCTGGGCAATAACTTTGTTTTTCTTCTTAAACATGTTGTCCTAGAGGTGCTACTGGCTTCTCTGAATGACTTGCCGTTGGCCAGAAGAGTGTCAGTCTCAGAGCTGGCTGGCATTGGCTCTGTTGGACATGGGGGAATCTTCTGGCAGCTTCCCCTAGAAGTCACTCCTGTAGCCACACCTGCTGCGAAAACATTAACACGCAAGCACAATACATTAAGAAATTCACTTTATTCCGCTGAAGACTTTTCCCTGTGATGATGCACAGAATAGTTTGGGTATAAGTTACAAACTGGGACAGAATATTTTCTCATAAAGTTGGTCAAAACATATTTTTCATCTTACTCAAAATATTAGCTTGGTCAGGATATCTCATCAAGGTTTAGTCAGTCCATCATTTATTATAAATTTTAAGCATAGCATAACTGTAAAAGTTCTTTCATTTTAAGCTGAAAGTCTCTCATGAATGTCCAGTAATTCGAATGTAAATCAGCATGTTTATTTGGTTTAAAAAACAGACTAAGCTGCTCTGTGTAGAGGTGAATTTACACTAGAGATTTTATCAGTGCAATTATTTAATCAAAAAATCACATACCATCCAATTATTATTCTGCTAGTGAACATTTTCTATATAGATCAGACTTAATTCATTTTATTGGCAAGTAGAGCAAAGGAGTCAGCTCTCCCCTTTGCTATAGATTCATGGACTGCAGCCATAAAAGTCCATTCAATCATCCAGCATTTTTTTTTTTTTTTTTTGTAATGTAAGACGTGAAATTAATTCCTGCTTGAGTTAGAGCAGCATGAGGGAACCAACCTGCATTTAAGAATTGAAGAATAGCAAATGCTCATCACTTGACTAAAATACTACTCTTAAAACTATTTTATTTATCATTTGAATATATCTAGCTTCAACTACAAGCCACCTGGCATTATTATATATTTTTTCTGATAGATTAAAGAAACTTCTCTTGCCAATCAGCTGTCCCCTTTAATTATAAAACTTAGTTGCTAGCAACATTTTTTCTCCACGTTTTTATTTTTGTTGTTCTTTTACCCTTTTCCATTTCAGTCACGTTTGATGGGAACTCCAAAACTAGATGTTACTTACATAAAGTTACATCAGTCTAAGACATGAAAGTCTGGAGATGTTCCAGATACATTAGATCACAGTAGTTTTATTTATGAATTCACAGATTACATTATTCCAAGGAGTTACAGTCAATGTATATTCTCAACTAATTGTTAAAATTACTCAAAGTATTTTTCAGACCTCTGCTTTACATGATAGTGCCCACCCTGTTGCAAAAAAAAGCCTAAGTTTTCTTTTGTATATTTTTCCTGTATGCTTAGCTGTAGTTAACATTTTTCATTGGGTAGACCAAAGCTTATTGAAAAAAATCAGACTTTATAATTTCAGTAACTGGTCTCATTCAGCTATATCAACCATATTTCTCTTAGCATATTCAATGAGGAGTAATGCTTTCCTACCAGACCTCGGTAATAAACAACAGCAAAACACAAAAAAAACCATCAAGTCCTATAGGGTCCTGCTAGAAACTCAACTACTAAAAGTTTTTCAACTCTCAGTTGATTTTGAAACTTTCTACCTGGACAGTTTTACCTCTATTTATTGTGTATGAGACTGATTTTCTACCTTCATTTTTCATCATACAAGGTGTGGTATAAGATCAAGAGAAAAACTTGTGGTGCAGTGGGTGCATTTCATCAATCCCATTTTAATTGTTAACAAAACTTGTGGTGTTGAAAAACGTATCAAGTCAGTCTGATGAGATTTATTTTCCATAAACCCATTTTGACTGGCATTAATTATATTTACCTCCTTTATTTCTTTATTAATCAAGAGTTCTTTCAGCCTCTTTCCATTACTTTGTCTGAGATCAATGTCAGACTGACAGGCCTAACATCACCCAGGTCATCCAACTCACCTTTCTTGAATGTTATTACAATATCATCTTTCTTTCAGTCTCTGGGGGACTGCCGCAGTGTTCCAAAACTTACAGAAAATCAATGTTAATAGTGCAGAATATTCATTGGTCAGACATTTTGCAGCAAGTTAAGTAAACTCTCTGATTAAAACCCATTAGGCTTTAGCAGAGGTTGTGCAACATTAATTCAATAATCAAAGAAGAAAAAGTATACCTTTTTTCAAGTAATCTAAATACAACATCTGATATTTTCATAAGCAAAGAACAGAAAAACATAAATGTGATTATTAATGGATAAAACTTACAATTATAATTAGATTTATTTCTGACATACACAAAACCTCCTCCTTTTTAGCCTTATATTGACTATATTTCTCCATGTGTAGTCCTAGTTTTTTTTCAGATTCCTAGCTTCTGATTTGTATTCTTCCATTTGTAACATAAATTATTTAGCTGCAGGTTTTGGACTCTTCATATCTGGAGATATACAAAAAGCTGTCTGTATATGGCTTTAAGCTCTAAGTGCCCCTGATGACCAGATGCCCTCCAGCAGTCCCCTCCCCACCTTAACCAGTCTGGGATTCTATGGTCATATAAAGATAAGACCTAATATGTTTTCCGTGTGTCAAATCTAACAATTTTTTGGTAAGGAAGATGGCTTTTATAATTTTTCTTGTTTCAATTAATATTTTAGTTTGATCTTTGACCTATATCCAGTACTTGAAAGCTGCACTGAATTCCTCTTTCATAAGCAGAGGTTTTCCCCCAAAGTCCTGTAAATTAGCAGTTACAGAGTCAGTTGCCCTCTTCAACAGAGCGATTTGATGGTCTACGTCAGTTAAATGTATTTCCAGATTAATAGACTAAATTCATTAATCAATTGTTGCTTCTGAGATGTAGCAGGGTACTTTTAATTTAAAAGTGCTCTCCTTTTCTTTCTGCATACTCAGGTCTCTCCTTCAGTATTTTGAAGTTTATTCAAGGATGAACTATGAGGATAACTTTACTTGAAAAGTTTATAAAGTCATGTTTCTAGCTTTAATGCCAAGAAAAAGATGTATATTTAGTTAATATTACATATAGGCTTTATATAAATATATATTTAAATAAAACATATGTAGGGTGTGGATTCAGTTCCTGATTAAGGCAGTATATTTAGGTCCATACATGTGGTTTTCTGCCTGTGTGCTAAATATATAGATGTGTACTACCCAAAATGGCCTAACAGGATGATGTCAGTGCTGTCTAAGAGCGTTCAGATTACTCCAGCCATCCACACAGGTCCGACATGGTATTCACAGGAAACCCAGGATCTCTAGCCCCTAGAAAACACATACTGAACATTAAACATACTGAGGTTTTAGCTACCATAAGCAATGGAGCCATGTTTCAATCCTCTGCAGACACGTATTCAGTGCCATCCAACATGCTCTAAGCCATCTTTTCCTCGGGGTTTAGAAATCTGTGTTTTAAAGTGTAGAGCAATGAAAACTAGAATGAAGCTCTTAATCATCCAGATTCTCCTTTTGTGGAGAGAGGTTCTCCTTTTCTGTTGTATTTTTCCTTCATTTTAAAGCATTTCAATCACTTTTGAAACAGAGAAAATACTCATTTCTTTTTAGTGGAATTTAATATTTTCATAAGTTTACTTATAAGCATTTCTATGGAACAATTATAACAATTTCTATGCACTTGTCAACTCCTTGAATGAATAGTCCTTAGTAACATATCTAACTGATATTCTCTCCTATGAACTCAAGGTGTTTCCTCTCTTGCACATTTTCCCAATACCCAAAGAAAGGTGGTTTTGGTGGAAGAAAATTGTGCATCTTGACTGTGGCCTTTTTACTTAATTGATGTATACTTGCAAAAGTTATTTATATATTTAAATTTTCAAATAAAAGTTTTTGAGTAATGTAGCAGAGTCTTTGAAGCAGCAGTTCAAGATTAATTTCTAAATTCAGCTTCCTGGAGAGGTTACTTTTTTAGATAATGAAAACTGTCTTTTGTTATTATATGTCAATAGGATTTTTTTTCATATTATAATTTTGGCATTTCAAATTCAGAATTTTCTTCATATCTCCATGTTTGCACTTTAATTGGATGAGACTATCCAGCAGATTAGAACAAAAATGCCAACTTGTATTTCTAACCTTTTTATTTAAAAACTCTGAGGAACCGTACGACTTTGGCATTACTGCGGTGCAGTTGCTTCACTGAATAACCAAGACAGACAGAGTGAATTTATGGCTATTTGGAGTATTTGACAAATACTAAAGGAAAATTGCTATATAAGCAATGTATAAATACAGTCAAGCAATTTATTTCTCATTTTCTAAGAAGCAATTTGATAAGAAAATGTTTGCAGAATTAAGTGAAAGGCTGCATTATACATGTTAGTAAACAGATTGGATTATTTCCTTCTTTCTCCTTGTGATAAGCAACTTTGCACTTCCCTAGGTGTGACTTTATTGGTGTATGAATAATTCAGCTTTTTCAACTAACTTATCTCAAGAAAGAGTGCTATCCAACATTTTTTCTTTCCCTTTCCTGCTATGCTCTTTGTCAACTCTTCCTTATGAAGTAAATTGCTGAAATATAGACAAAAGGGAGATAAAAACTCCTCAAGGCACAGTGAGTGAAACAAAGGAATATTCAGTTTGCAGAAGTTATTCTTGATTTATTCTTGACAGGTTTAATTGAATTAGATTTCTAGGGGAAATAGCAAATGTTGATTAGAGATGACAAGCACCTTTTGACAGTTTTTAGAGCTTCAGCATACTGTATATCAGTAATATATGAATGGACATAATATTACCAAATTCATTTGTTAAGGTCGACATTCATGCTTGTCAAGTAGTCAAAATTCAGGTTGAAATTATAGCACTTCATATAAGCAATGGTTTCATCATCATTCATGAAATTTCAGTGATACAGTGTCACAGAGAGATCTGGAATTCAGAACATGTGCAAAGATATTTTGAAAAGATTGACTTATTTGCTGCAAAATGAAAATTCAGGTCAACATTGATATATGCAATAAAAAAGGTGAGTATAATTGATGTCATGCTTAGATTTTCACGTAATTTATTTGAATGAGAAAAATGAGGCTTTTTTCAATATTTCAATAATATGTGCAACAAATTTTAAAAGTCAGTGATTCTCACAGGGTTATTATACGTAGTGAAGCCCTTATATCATAGTAATAATAGTTAACACTTAATAATTTAGATGGAAATTAGAGTTGCACTGGCCATTTGCCTCAGCTTGTGAATTTAAAATGTGTGCTTCAGGATATCTAAAAGCATTTGGACATATAAAGAAGCATGCTGGTTTCCAGACATGTTTTAGATAACAGCTGTATGAAGCTGTACTTCTGAGAAATAAGTTACCTTTTTTGCAGTCATAATAAATGAATTCCCTGCTTGTTAAAGCTCATTTGAAAACTCTTTGTCTTGTCTGTGCTTTTGGTGATATTCTGAAACCAAAATGTCTTCATATGAGAAAAATGCTAGCATTCCTTGACTTCCAAAACTGCCAAGGCCTATGTTATATACAATGATGACTAATTATATACACTAATTTGGCATATATAATATCATATTAAAAGTCGAATGAAAACATTCTGCAGCACAGACTTTCTAAAGTCTTTGAACATGTTCACACATACATTTTTCAATTCTTTCTGCATACTTCAACCGCTTAAATGTTGACCTTACGGAAAGCCTTTGGGGTAAAGTATGTGAATGTTAATAATCCCCCAAACACTTATTTACATTATAAACTCTTAAAGCTTCAAAGGAACTGTCACAGGCTCCTCTCCCAAACATTTCAGTCCCATGTCCATTCATCATTTGCTTTTATCATGCAAATTCTCAGACAGAAAGAAAACTCCAGACTGAACCAGACATTGGCACTTAGAAAAAATACGGGGTTTTCTCCGGTGAGTGAGTAATGTTCTTTAATTTCAACCTTTGTTAAGATAATTTCAATCACAATTTTACAGTTTCCAGTTATAAAATCCTTGAATTTTATATGATCTGTGTAAAGTTAATATTATCAATATATGCGTGACACAGCCTTGCCAGGGCCTCCAGTTAGGAGGGAACCTCAGGATTGCTTTGCACAAGACCAGTAGGCACAGTCTCTCCAATGAAAAGTTTACAATCCAGTTTAAATCACAAAGCTGTAAGTGAGTATAACAGATTGAAGGAGAAAAGTGACGATGAAATAATGTTTAGAAATGCTGAAATCAGTTAGTCAGAATATTTTTCACTGCAAAGTGTTGTTCCAGTCACACTGTTAGTGTATGTGAGATTATGCAGGTTTAGATTAAATTTGAGTTACCAGTATTTTCTACATTAAACTTCTCATAAAAAGCTCAAGTCAAGTAGTTATTTATTCTATATTATACTTTATTTTGTAATTTCTTTCATATTTTTACATTCTTTAGTACATTTATTTTATTAGTTCTATATTTTATGACTGCCATAATAGTAATAGACAGTATTTAGCACCACTCCTAAATGGCATAATAAATAGCTTAAATGTGTTACTGGCTTTTATGTAATCCTCTACATCTTCAGTGCTACCTTAATTGAAATATCTGCTTTTCTAGATTAAGATATCTTCTGCTCATGGAATGTCAGATCGTTTCATTAGAGCACAAACAAGAGTTCTGCTCTAGAAAATAAGATAAGACCTTCAGGTACTGACTGGAGGCATGGCTGTTTCAAATAGCTTATGTACCAGTCCAGAATATTTTTGCAGGATATTAGAAATTACATCATGTTCACAACAGCTTTTCTGAACCTACATTGTTAAGAATTTGGTGTCAAACACAAAACACAAAATTGTGTCAAAAGCACACAAAATTCTACTTATCTTTCTTTACAGATGTACAAATCCTCGAAAATCCTTGCTGTTCAGGTATGAGCTTCCTTTCAGAAACCTTCAATAGAAAATAAATAAGAGAGAAAAAAATTCTAAAGGAAGAGCTTTACCTTATGTTTTCTCCTTATAGTTCCATTTTTTCTCTGTCACACAGAAAAAGGTTATATTTTCCTGGTTTATTTCTGTATCTTAGAAGAGAAAAATGCAATTAAAATATCTTATAGACTTATCAGAAAGTTGAAAATTAAGCAAAGTTTAAAACATTCCATTATGTTAACTGTATCAAGCACTACATAAGATATTGTGTTACTGGCTTTTATGTAATAAGTGATATTGTTTTATAGAAATCTCACAGAAACAGACAACAGTCATATTATGCAACAAGAAATAAAAAACAAGCATACTTGGTTTTACATTCTTCTAATTCACAAAAGTTTCCCAATTGAAGACATAAATCATGCAGCATATCTAAAAAAATAAAAAGCCACTTTTAAAGGCAGTGGTTTAAACTGAAACAAACTTATCATAGATAGTTGTCATTTCAGTCTAAGTAAATGTAGCATTATAGGTTAAAAACAGAGACAAATAAAGCAACTTATTCTGACTGCCTCTGATCTGCAAGTTCCTTCCAAACATCTAGTCACAAAACTCAGCATTTGGAGGATTCTTTGCAGTGTAGGTGTTGTGTGTGAGCACATAGATGTGAATTGTTATCGCTGGAGGAAACTCTCATTGCAGTGGATTAACATAAGTTTTCTAAAATTCCAGATGGTGAGAAAATAGTATGGCTATTTTAAATAGCATTTTATTTCCAATTTAAAAAAATATCTAACAGAACACTATGATTTAGAACATGTTTGTTAGGGATATAAGGTTGATCCACTTTCAACTAATCTGGAAAAAAACATGTTACAGCTTGTGACATCAGCAGTATCATTTCAGTGTGACCACTTCTTATGATTTCTGTACCCTGTACTGGGGAATAACATTTAGTGTACTTTAGAATTTGTTTTATCATCTTGTAGTCAGTGAATGCTAAGACAGAAACCTAATTTTTAAAAATATTTTTTTAAGGTTTAAACTTATGTTACTTTTAATTGCTAGAATACTCCACTGAAATGAGTGACAGAAGAGCTGAAATAATACTCTGAAAATGAAAACTGAAAAAAAAAAATTAAAGTTATAGAGACGTCTAAAAGGGAGAGGTTATAAGGGCAAACAACTCTGAACTACAAACACTTTTGAATAAAGAGATCTGCAGAAGAGCAGTGTGCATGATGGAGTCCAATATTAAAGAAAAATGTTGTCCTTCTGAGCACATCCAGTGCCTGACTTTGCCTCACTACTGGATGAAAAGAGAAATGGGCAGTTTTATAATGTGCAGATACAGTTGCATTGCAGCTTTGAACTTACTGACCATTGTGCTTTTTGTGGGAAACTATATTAGCATTGATTTATGAGGTTTGTTGGAAAATATTCAGTTAGTAACAAATAATTAGTGGAAGGAAATGACCAAGTTCTTCTGTATCTCTATGGTCTCAATTCATGTAGTAAAGTTTGAATGCCTCTTAATTTAGCCCTGGCTCTCAAAACAATTGCCACAATCATTCTAAGTTTGCTTTTCTGGGTAGTACATGTCATTCATCAGATTTCAGATATGGTGCGTCCTACTGACATATGTTCTTATTTTTGAAAAGTATTTTGAGGTCAATGAGCTGTATCATGTTCATGATGGGCAGATTAAGCATTTCTGCCATTTTATATCAAAACGAGAAATACTAGTTTATTGAATATTTTAATTTATTTGTCTCTCCTGCAGCATATATTTCCCCAGCAAATTAAGTTGTAATGTTTGTTTTTATTTTAGATGTTAAAACTAAAGATGTGAAAGGAGATCTCATGTGACGAATTCAAATAAAATTCTCCCTTCCAATCAGAGCTCCAGCTGTGCAGTTAGTAGGGCAGCAGTCAGAGCAGTGACAGTGACAGAAGACACAAGTGGAATTGAAAGAAAAGATGTAATATCAGGAGCACCCTCCTACAGTAGCAGGAGTACAGGCTAGAGTAAAGGGGATACTGCAGTACCTCTAAACTTTAGAATGTGATCTTGGACTCGTAAGGTAGATCCTTTCCCAATTGCTTTGTGTCACCTATTTCCTAATGAAATTCAAAGAATGTTTGTTTAAGGCTCATGCAGACCTGGACTGTCACCAGAAGCTGACTCTCCACCTGTTTGCCATACTTACTACCTAAGACAGTAAATATTTTTTCAGCAAGACTTCTCCAATGTGAGCAATTGATTCAGTTATCACAGTCATATAATGTAATCAAGAAGAGAAAATAAATTGAAAAATTAAAAGAAAAGTGTCATGCTTTAGCCTGAAAAATATTGGGAATTCCTGATAAAACAAGTTTTATGCTGCAGTGGGTGACAAAATGTCAGAACACATCTTCAGAAAGTTAACACATGCAAGAAGTCTCTCTCTTCACACCCTGTAATTTAAAAATTATTTCCACTGCACTTGGAATTGAGGTAATGATACTTGAATTGTGTGGGCAAACTGACTGGAAAAAACATTGACAGATAGAGGAAAACTGTATACAACCTTGTCAGCAGGTTGTCAAATTTCGACTCTTACAGATTGACTATACAGAACAGTAGTTGTTAAACAGTTCCACAATGTATTGATAACTTTGTCTGCCCTATTTCACTTATTCTGAATCAATATAATTATATAGCAGCTATCAAAAAGGAAGTTCATCTCTGTATTTACCATTTTTTTCTTCCTGCAAGACATTTTTTGATTGAACCTATAATAACTAGGTAAATCCAATGTTCAAGTGAAATTATTATAAAAGAATAATTAATAACTGATAATTATTTCTACTACTATTTCTGTATTTTTAACACCTGGAGTAGGAGTAGCCACAATAGCTGAGGCTCTGTTGTGCAAAGCTTTAGCTGATTAATTCTGATTTTCAGAATTAATTAGCCCACTATTTAAGATAAACTCTTAAAGCTTCACAGTCAAATACATCTGGCTTTCCACACTTCTAGGTACAGAAAGTTTCAATGAATGTAATAGTACCTATGACTCCCAAAATTTTGCTGTTCTGTTGCTTGGTTTTTTCTTAGTTACATCCTTACTGCTCTCATGAACACAGATTCTTGAGTTAAACCTCAAGTTCTCAAAGCTGGGCAGTTCAGTTTAGCCAATCTGTAGCTGTTCAGCGTAAACATGAATTTCCCTGCCAAGACAAATTGATGTTTCTCTCCAGCACAGAGAATGCCCTGGCAGAGAAGCCAGACTAGAGGAAAACATACATGGGGTATGGACCTCAGGCCTGACCCCTCACATCAGCCCAAACTAATATGGCCATACAGATGCAGAAAAAACTACAACTGGATAGAAAATGCCAGGCAAGTAGAATCTTTCTCTGATTTTTTTTTTCTTTTTTAATTCTTGCCATGTAAGAAAAGTCTTAAAAGTTGCTTACAAGTTTTAATCGTTTATTTTGATTCTTCAACTTCTGATCTTTGAAATGTTGCCTAGAATCAAAAAACAAAAACTTTCCAAACAATATTAAGAGTGGTAAGACAAAAAGCAAGTCTTCAATGAAAGCTTTCAGGTGCACAAGTACAGCTATGCACACATGAGATACAGGATTACTATAATTTTTATCAGATTAATTAATTAGTATATCTAGCAGGTACATCCAATAAGAGACCAGTTGCCCCAGCAACCCACCCTTGGGTCAGCCCCTTGGAGTTGGTGCAAGGGGCTCTTTGTCCTGTATCTTGTTATGTCTTTCAAATTCTGGTGAAAAACAAGATGTCTTTGTTAGAAATTCTCTTCTTGGGAATAAGACTAAACAGAGTTTCAAGAAAGTGTTGGAAAGGGTTAGCTTATTATTCTAAAACTTGAGAAAGGGCAGGAAAAGAACTAGAAACTGTACAACTATACTGAAAATCTACAAAGCTACAAATATATGAAAAAGCTAAAAAAACTAGGCATCAGCAGAGATAAAAAAAATCATGTAAAATGGAATATATTGAGAAAATTGTACCATATGTTATGCATGAATAGTTAATAACTATAGATGCCTTTTTTGCTTCAGACTGGTGCATCTGTCCTCTACAGTAAAATGCTAAAGGTGTTCTGCTGTGGAACATAGTTTCCCACCTCTAAAACTGATATAATCAGACTTTCAGGTAAAAACGCTCAGCAGTTTATTCCTATGTAAGTACCTGCTGAAAGAGCTTGTACATCTCCTTTAATTCATTATTTATATGGGTTATTTCAAGGCACTAACTTTGCTGGCTCAAGAGGCTTTAATAATATACCACATTCACTTTCAAAATCAAGTTATGTTCTTACCTAGAAATCATTCTTCTGCTCTCTCTGTAAGGGAAATTTATAGAATACTGTAAGAACAGCTCAAAATACCACACTGGGATTGGAGAATGAGGAGTTAACGTGTCAAACTTTTGAGGGAGAGGGGAAGAGATTGGAGTATGTCTTTCTCATCATGGGCCTATTACAAGCTAACACAACTTAAAAGACATAAAAAATAGCCTTTCAGAAATACACTGCGAACAAAAAGTCTGCTGGAAAAAAAAGGAAAGCATTTTTTCTACAACAGTATTTTGGTCTGATTTTGGCTGACATGCATTCATCATGACTGCATATGAAGACACTGAATACCTAAAGAAAAGAAGGGAGTTACTGATTTTCGTGGGAAAAAATATAGCTATTATAGGGCTTCTTTGCCTGGAACAGAAAGGCATAACACGAATCAATGCTGAAGTCAGGAAAATTGAAATTAAAAGTAAAGCACGATATATTTTTAATAGTATTATTAACCTTGGTAACAAGTACCAAAGGAACTGATAGATTCTCTGTCTTCTGGTGTCTTTTAGTGAGGATTATATTTCCTGGAAGACAAGTATTAGCCAGTGATCCATATCCAAATGCAGATAATCAAGTTCAGTGGAGGTTGTCTGAAATGTAATGGCCTGTGATATACAATACAACAGACTAGCTCATGCAATGATGCTTTCTGGCCTTGTGTATTTTGAATCAATAAACTTAAAGCTGAAAAAAAGTGCAGAGCCACAGTTATGTTATATATGCTATAACCTATTCTTCCCTCATGAGCTTCCAAGGATACAGTATTTTAAATAACAGTTCTTTCTTCTTAATATAATAAGAAAAATGCAGTTTTCTTCTGAAATAAACAAGAACAAGGGTAAAAATCCATTCCTACTGACATTGAAATGCTGATATTAATTACAATAAAGTCAAGACTTCAGCCCTAAACTCTAGCTCCAATGGCTGAAAATAATATAAACCTTGAAGTTCTAACATTAGGGAAGGAATTTGTCATTTTGTTTGAAATCTACATCTAAGCACAAATATGTTTAAAAAAAATTGAATTATATTTAAGTGCCATATTTTTTAGTAAATTTGTAGAATTAAATGAACTGATTGAAAGCCTTTGGCTGCCTAGACTTTAAAAATGTATGTCTACGTGATTCTGCTAGCTGCAATTCACAAAGATAATTCTTAACAAAGGAATTTAACAAGATGTGTAACAAGTCCGGTATGCTGTTTCGGCCAGGACAAAATTAATTTTTGCAGTAGCTGACGGGGTGTGGCTGTGGGCATATCTAAGAGGTTATTCAAGACCATCTTACCTCATTGACAGGGGCCGGCAAGAAGGGACTCTCTCTCTTCCCCTTGTTTCCAAAAAAGGGGCATTCCTTTCTATTTTGGACAAAACATGGTGGGGGGAGCAGAGGGGTGGTGCTGGCTGCAGTCGGGTTGGTTTGGGCTGGACTCAGTGAGCATTTTGCATGTAAATCACCCTCTTTTGTACACTTTTGTTATTAATATTTCTGCTACTACGATGCATTTTTCTGATCTCATAGCTGCTTCCAGTAAATTGTTTTTATCTCAACCTGTAATCTCTGCCTTTTCTATCTCCCACCAGAGCCGGGGAGGTAGTGAGTGAGCCCATGAGGGGAAGAGAGCACTGAATTAGCAGGTGCCACTCCTAAATCACGACATCCAGTAAGGAGAATCTGGTAGTGGTTATTATGTTAGAAAAACTGTAGAACTGTAGCAAAATTAATAGATTTTTTTAAAGCATAAACTGGGATGATGTTGTTTTTCTATTGGAGGTGCTGACCCAGAAAATAGAGGAACCCTGATGACTAAGTAAAGAGATCCTGTAAATACAGAAAAAGAAAGGCAGAAAAAATGAATGACACATGGATGGAGAATTAAGAACAGGATAATTAATAATATTAAAAAATAAAAAAGAGAAACCAACCAATATTGTTTAAAGAAAAAGTCAGACAAGATGAAAATAAAACTTACCTTCACCTGTCCTTCTCAACTGTCTTTCAGTCCAGTCATTGTCATTAATTTTTAGCCTCTGATATTCTGCTGAGCATCTGATATGCATGTCCTAAAGATTCTTCATTGGACTGCTTTTAAGTCACTATCGAAAGTATATGTATTAACATTAAAATTTTATAGAACATAGATTGTGCAGTTGTGAAGTTTTAACAAAGGTGTCCTGTCAGTCTTTTTTTAGATTCAGCCTTGTTGGCAACCTTGTTCTTTTTATATCTTTTCATTTTCACCAAGGGTAATTAACCTCTCTGTGTGGTGACAGTTTTGAAAAAATGTGAAGTTATTAATGACCATCATGATTCTATTAGAAATGCAAAAGATCAAATTCAGTAGGAAATTTCAATGAAAGCAGAAAAGGTAAGATACTAAACCTGAGTCTCTTAGCATTTCCTCAAGATAGATCCATAAAGAATTTGGAAGAACAATAGCATAACCTTCATCAAAATTCCATGAGAACATTACTGTGTTCCTAGGACATACTGCAATACAACACCTTGCAAATACTTACAATCTGCTTAGGTATTCAGGGAATATCTTGACTGCTGCCAGTTTCATTTATCATTAAGATATTCTCCAAGAACATAGAAGAAAAAATTATTTTAACACAATTCATATATATACATATGTGTATTTTTATCAGTAGAATTTTGATAACAGTATTGAAATCAGCTGTTTTATTTATGTTTCATGTAGCAAAATTCAATAGACTTGTAGTCTGAAGCTGCCTTATAAAGATATATCTATCTGGAGAAGTGATAATGTCTATTTGTCTTACTCATTTTAGTGAATTCCCTTCTTCCCTCCATAAAGATTAGATTACCTGGCTGAGTTCTGGAAACACACACAAAGACAAGATCGGAGAACAACACTCACACCATCAACCCACAGATGGATTACAAGGCTTCAGGTTTACCATTTACTTCATTTACAATTTTAAATCCTGCTATGGGATAGGAGTGACTTGCTAATGAAAAATTCAGTTGACTGTATAATGGGACAATAACTATATAACTATATAATGGAGAATTTAGATAACTCTATCATGACTTCGTGAGACTGAAGGCTCTTTTATCACTGTCTAATACTGCATGTCTCCTAGCATATTCAAAACTGACCGATAGCTTCCTCTTCTGATTAGACAGGATAGAGAGAGTTCTTTGCAGACCAAATCCTATTGGAGTTTCTGCTCATACCCCATTTATCATACTGCTACCCCCTCAATTAATTAATTCACCAGCGTCAGCTAACAGTGCACTCAAAGCTCACAGTATGCTCTGTCTCTAAAGCCAGGCTTTTTTTTGTTTAGTATGCAATATAATCCAAGCATGAGAAAATTAAAAAGCATTCAAACTCTATATTCTTTAATTCCATAATCCCAAAAATGCAGCAATCAGTATTTTTTTTCATTTGTGAGTAAAAAAATAAAACTCAGCAAAATAAGTATCAGATTTATTTTAAATACTACTAATTGAATTACTTCTCAGCAAAACCTTCAGGCTAACCATGGAAAATAGGCAGGAGGGCAAACACTTCTAAGTTTATAATACACATTTTCGATAGGTGTGCAGGCAAACAGACCAATAGGTATAATTCCTGAGCTTCAAAAAGTAAACAGCTGGGTATGATACTGAACAGAGGCACATGTGACAAGATCTCTGAATTCTGAGCCCTCAAAGGTACTACAAGAAAACTATCTCAGGTCCTTCACACAGCTTTAATTACTTATCTCAGTAAGTGCTACTGCAGACCTAGGCAGGTAGCGGAAAGGTGGGCAATGTCCAAGAGATTTCAGGTCTCTGACAGCACAGGTGCTGCCCAAAGGTACCCTATCTCATTGCTCAATCTGTTTGACCAAGAAGCATTAACCTGAATAAATTTGCTAAGCTGCAGCTTGACAAGAGAGCAAAAACATGTCCAAAGGCTTGCTTACGTATTCCAGCTTCATCCAATAAATCTACTACTTCTTGAAAAATTTGTTTCACTTATATCCCTTAGGCTACTGCAGTTAGGATATTGCTTCAAAAGGAGTTGTCTAGCTGCCTCACAGATGTACCTGGGGTATCTTTAATAAAGGCAGCTTTCCCTGGTGTTCATGGCAGTGAAAGAAGAGCATGGACTTCATCATACTTCTTCCTACATTCGAAGGATTTTGGACCAGTTTGCTTGCAACACTCATCAGAGTGTCTGCTGGGATCCCAGTTCCTGAACTAAGCACAAAGGTAGAAACATATCTTCTACATTTTTAATTGCTATCCTTATTGTTATTTTTATCAGCATCATCCTTGTCATCATCTGTTGCGATCTGGTTTAAGCTCAGAAAAGCAAAGAAAGCTAAGTCTCTGTGCATAAACCAGAAGGAACTTAGAAGCTTCTAAATATTCCCAGAAACGAGTTTAAAACCAAACGAGGTTAGATGTTGTTGCAAAAAAAGAGATGCATTTTATTTAATAGTAGAGAGGCAAAGAGAAGGAAAGAGAAAAGAAAGAAAGAAAGAGATAAGGAGGTGTGCATGGCGGGTGGGGGGACAGGGAGAGGTGACAGGGGTTAGGTGAAGCACATCACCCATCCAAGGGTCCCGACGATGGCTCATTGCTCCCCTCCATCTTCTGGTGGTGAGGGTCCCCCGTCGCCGCTGTGGTCACGCCACCACACGCCGCCACACGCCACAGAGTACAGAATTCTGTGGATCAAAATACGCTTTGGGCCAGCTGGGAACGCCCACGTGTCTCCCTTGCAGGGGCTAGCTTGACACTGTCCCCTGCAACACTGAGGGTCTGTTCCATCATCTCTGGTGCTCTGGTGCAGGGTCTGGGGACCCCTTTGAGGGGGCCCCTGTGATGGGCCTTGTCAGCCTCTTCTGCTGTGGATAAGCTTCCCCTTCCTCGGTGAGGATACCTCAGCTGGGCTCCTCTGCACAGTGGAGGATGGGCAGTCACTGCGCCTCTGACCAGAGGCTTTTCCAAGATACCCAAAGCCTTTCCTCCCTCCACCCCTTG
This sequence comes from Ifrita kowaldi, assembly GCA_013398055.1. NCBI lineage: Eukaryota > Metazoa > Chordata > Aves > Passeriformes > Cinclosomatidae > Ifrita > Ifrita kowaldi. The sequence goes on from VZRS01012784.1 coordinate 329,067, forward strand.
GTTCGAGGGTCTGTGCAAGCCTGGCAGCTGATAGCCCTGGGGCTGTGGCCTCCACCCTGGAGGTGTTAAGGTTGTGCTCTGTGAATGTCTTCAACCCTGAGTTGTTACTTTATCTTATCTTCATCAGCCAGTGGTGATGGACCTCTCAGAGCCCCATTCAGGGTGTGGTAGTCTTCTCTGCAGCTTTTGTAATACAGTTTTAAAAGTCCTTCAAGAAAATGTTTAAGTCATAAATTATAATATTTCAGTCTCTGACATCATCTTCAACACCGGGAAAATATACTACACTACACTCAACACCTCCAGAGGTGAGAAGCTGCTGCACCTCTGTGTCCCCAGTCCAACCAGCAGTGCGGGTGTGTTCCCAGCAGGCACATGCACTCAGAGCACCTACGTACACCACATATGTATTCACCCAGCCACACAGATCCCACACGGACAGAGCCCTCAAATGAACACAAACATCGCCAACAGCCTGAGGAGGATGGAGGTCCACAGCACATACATACAAATATATAATAAACATATATTAATAATATAATAGAAATATCATTCAATATAATTTAAACGTATGATAATATTTGATAATATGATTTTTATATGTAATTATATATATTCAATATATAGTTATACTATATAATAACTTTATTAATTTAAAGGATTATTATTTCCCCTCTATCTTACAAGCTGTCCTTCCTTCCTTTCTTTCTTTTTCTTTTTCTTTTTTCTTTCTTTCTTTCTTTCTTTCTTTCTTTCTTTCTTTCTTTCTTTCTTTCTTTCTTTCTCTTTCTTCCTTCCTTCCTTCCTTCCTTTTCTTTCTTTCCTTCCTTTCCTTCCTTTCTCTCTTCCGTTCTTTCTTTCTTTCTTGGCTGAAAAATTATTTCAACAAGCTAAGAACACTTAAATGCTAATCACAGTTTTGATCACTAATTGCCTATCAAAAAGTTCAGCGTGATGATCACCAGGATGTGCAAAGAAGGTTTTTATGGCCAACAAGAGATACAGAAATTCAAAATAAGAGACTCTGCAGAGCAGCAAAAGAGATGAGAGGGTGACAGATTAAATATATAAATTAACTACTCTAAATAAAGGAGGCAATGTTGATGTAATAAAACTTTCTTTTCAATATGCACTTGTATTTGATTAGGGACACCAATAAAAAGAAAATGTTGTAGAAGGTCAACAGATGCCTTGAGGCAAGTAAAAATTCCAAATGTCATCTTCACAGATGAGACAATAGTTCCAATATTGTATATTTCCTATGGACAGACACAGCTCCTTTAAAGTGTGACCAAAATGCTTCCTGTAAAATCATGTATCAGAGGATTTTGAGAGCAGGGAAAGGTTGTATAAATATCTTGGAATATGGCCTGGCTTGCTCTGCGGTTTTGTGCAATGTTTCTAACTTTGCAATCCAGAAAATGTAGCTTGTGTATAGATGACTTTTTGTACATATTTCAGATATGATGATATTATAATATAGGATATGTGGACAAATATTGATTTGTAGTGGTTAAAATAGCAAATTCTACTAAACAATCTTTACTTGTGTCTTTGAAGTCAATGAACCAAAATTTAGTGGGTCTATAATATTCAGTGAAACTCAAAGAGTTATACAGGAAATGCGACACAGGAATGGGGAGGGTTATTGCAGAAAAATCCTACAGTTCTAAAAATATATAGCATTTTAATCCCAAGGAAGCATCCATGTTATACTGTTTGACATTAAATTCTTGGACCAGATCCCTATGTGCTGTAGTCTAATAGAATTGAAATTTATATAGCTGTAAGGCAGTTTGTTGTTCTGCTCTACAAGTCATTAGCAGTAAAAATTACGTAAATTAAAAAGAATAGAAAATAGGACAAACCACTCAAGCAAAGACCTTCAAAATACTTAGACTATGTGTGTAAATCTGAACAAATAAATTAGCAAATCACGAACCAAAATCATGAACTAAAAAAAAAACCAACAAAACCAAACCATTTTCCTGGATAAAACTGAATAAATAATCAATAAACTTTAAAAAGAAATATCTATCATGGCTGGTCAAAGGGCTACAAATAGCACATTGGCTGATGAACTACATATGGGTTTTGCATCCCTCCTGTTCTTTTATGATGAAGAAGAATTTTTGCTGATTGTGTTTGAGAACCAAGGACATGTCCTGAATCTCCACAATTTGCACATGATGTTTTCTTAGATTTGGGGTCTGGCTTCCTAAAAGTAAAGATTTTTAGTTTCTTTCTTTCCTCTTTTCATTCACTGGTTCAAGAAAACACATCATTAATGTATTCGGTCAGTAAAATCATTAGAGCCACATCTTCAAATTTTACCTGTATTTCTTCTCTAAACAAGGACATTGTGCAAGTGCTGCAAAGGTATTTGCCATCCATTGAAGCAGAAATTCTGGAGTCCCTTAAGCAGCCAGAAAAATGGTAGGGGGTGGAGAAGGTGATAAAGGCCTGTCACTCATCTGAAGACATTGCCTTCCCAGGGTGATTTCCCAAACAACAAAGCACAGCAATTCTAGGGCTAATAATGCCTATGGAGAGTAAAGAAGAACAGATGAAGTATTACGGTATTTAGGAATACAAATGTATTTGCATCTTTTCACCAGAGGTACTACAAAGCCATTGAATAAATATAAGATAACAGGCTAGAAATAGTATATTGGAAACACTCAAGGACAACTGAATCTGCAAACCAAATGCCAAATAAAATCAGCCTCAGTCCTGTGTACTAAGATACAAGATACAAACATAGTTACTTAGACATAATGTACACAGCCATGAAAGTTTTCCACTGAAATATCTCTGTGCTGTAACTAGGAAAGGGCTGCTGCAGATACAGGACTTTGGTGAAGCAGAAGCTGCCTTTTTACTAGTAAGTGGAGTAATACAGTGTTAATGTAATATATTTCCTCACCTGAGGAGTTTTAAAAAGCCTTGTGGAGGCTTAGCAGTATCAAGATACTGATTCATTATTTTACAACTCAGTATACTCTGATATACCCCCTCAAAAATGACACAAAATTATGAAGAAAGAGATCTCTTATCTCCATCTCCCCCTTCCCAAACATAACTCACAGGACACATGACAATTCCAATATATCGCCATACCACACTATTCTATCATATACAATTTAGATACATATATATATATATTTAGAATCTCACCTTCTAAGGTTTTCTGGCAATGTGGACATTTCAACTCTTTTGCTGTGTATTTCTGCACTTATTTATTAGTAGTTTTAGTGCTACTGGAAAAGGTTGGATTGACAGTGCCAGAGAAGAAAATCCTAAGTAGAAAAAGGATAAGGTCAACAGATTTCTCTGCATTAACTCAGCAGAGTGTTTTGGTGTTAACTTATAAAAGAAGGTCAATCCCACTGCCCACTTAGTTTTTAGCCTTTCTGATCAACCTGCCAGGTTTTCCAATTAGTGATAGTTGCACTCAATATGATCTATGATCTGCTTTCCAACATAAGCAAGCTGCTACACAAATCTGCTTCATGTAGGCAAACAAAACCAATGTTTTAGCATTTTAAAGTCACTTCTAAACTAAGCATTATTTGCGTTGACAACTAGAAAAAGAAGCTTTGAAATACACTCATATACAGCGTGTATATACATATATATATATATGGTGAATTCTGAACAAAATCTCTGTTTACCCACAGCACATTACCCATTTTAATACAAGTGAATCACTTCTGGAATCTGTAACACAGTTAAGAATAATTAACAGTACTCTAAATAAAAAGGGTAGATGTCTCACACCATATGCTCAATAAAGGAGATGAGAGGGCATGTGGGTGTGTACTATAAGACTGTGACAAATATTGGCATGAAGTGAAAGGCAGGGAACAATAAATAGGGACATATCAGTCTGAAACACAGCTTGTCTCTTACTGTTACATCCTAATCTCGTATTACATATAGTTTCCTAGTGTCAAGAGACACAAAATTCCACAAGACTTAGTAGCAACAGACTATGAAGGTGGTGTCTTTTTATGAAGAAGGAAGAAATTACACCTTGAGATTTTTTAAACGTTAATTCCCTGGTATAGCACCCAGAGCAGGTTTGAACAGAAGAATGATAAAACTGACTTTATGGCTTTCATGGATTGTGTAAAAAAAATTAAAATACAATCCACATTAAATTAAATTCAGTCTTGGATGTGGGGGCATTTGAAGGGGCAAAGGTAAGACTGTCACACAGATAAGGTGGGCTTGTTTGTCAGGTATGTTTCTTTAGGGATTGTCAAGGATGTGAAATGGTCTTAAATTTATATTACATTTGCTATTTGTCTGCAGGAGTCCTAGGAAATCAGCCACTGTGCATCATCTGACTGTTGTATTCATATTATACTGCTTTTCCAAAAATGGAAGAGAAGATAAAGGTACAATATTTTTGATGTGCACATAATGAAAGGTGTCAGAGAAGAGGAAACACTTTTTAAGCATTCTGAGATCCAGCAGTAAATTTAATTACTGCACATAAAAGCTTTAATTATCATTTTAAAATAGGTTTTCTGCTAATACTTCCTATATGCCAATTTCATCACAACCATAATAATTCTTATATGTCTAAAACAAAGGAAAATCCCAAACGAGAAGAGTCAGACACATATCATTACTGATAAAAGACTATTTTAACTATGGTAAAACTGCCCATGAAAGACAGAGTTATCATATGCTCTTCATTAATATGTAGTGGCATCAGAAAATCTTAAGGATACACCTGAAACTGTGGAATGAATTCTTAGTTAAATCAGCTAACTAACAGGAATTAAGTAGAAAAAAAACCCCTGAACATATTTGGCCCTGTTGGATGCACACGCCATAGATTGAGTAAAAAATCTTGGTACTTGATTTGCAATCCTGGTCATCAAAAGGACTCTACAATTTAAGAAGTACCTCAGCTTTTCATAGTCCATCGATAAGGTACCTGTTGTAGATAATGTGGTGATGTCATAGCATAGCAATATCTATCCTCGCACAGAAGTGTCTGGACCACCCACATATGATCTTCAGGTAGCAAAATATGTTACCAAAAGTTTTTGTGTACGTTTTCCCACCTCAGAAATCATTCCCTTACTCATATGAGGTCTTCATGATTCCTTTTCCCTCTGTGGATTGTATTACAATTTATCTTTCACTGTGAAGCAAGGAATACCACTGATACAGTTCGGAGTGAAAAGGCACATAAATACAACTCTGCAAATATTGACAGCCTGTTAAAACTTTAAGAAAGGTTCAACACCTTTTTATTTTGAACAATTTTGAATTATTGTTGAACATGTGCGCAAACCATGAGGACCATATCCCAAAGTTTCTAGTAAACTGATTTTGCAGGAGTGAAAATAATCTTTATAAAAAATGTTATGAAAGCAAGTTTTGAAAACAATTACATTTTTCTTTCCAATTTTTCACTATGGATAACTCAGATACACTTTTGAAGTTTAAAAGACCTGTATTTGCCTTGGTCTTAGATTTCAGTCCCATTTGAAGTGACTTCTCATGAATTTGTTTAAACAATGAATAATCCCAAACTGCCAGTATGAAAAACTATTTTGTATATTTTCTAGCATATTAAGCAGTTCTGTCCATACAATTCTGGTCATAAGGAGGATTCAGCTTGGAAAAATTTTCCTCTTACATTCTGACCATGTATTTTCTCCTAGAAGAGCAACAGCTCCAACTCATTTCAACGATTTCAAGAAGAATGTGTTTGTAGGTGAATATTATACTTTTCAAGGAAATATATGTTAGTCATGCAATCTTTCATTCTCAAATGAGCAAAGGTTCAAAAAGGTCATGAAATGCCTGTTGTGATGGTTACTATCACACCACAAAACCTGGCATTATGATACTCCATTACATTAATGTTATGAACAGTTGAAACCTCTATAGACAGGGTGCTATTAATCACTGAGTTGTGTTCCCAGCAATTCCTTATTGACTGGGATATTAAGAGAAAAAAGTTTGTGTCACCATAGGTTATTATTTTCAAGTGTCTTATTGTTGAAGTCAGCAGCACATGAATACAGCTGAAGAAGATGAAAGACTTCTAGAAAAACTAATGCAAGTAATGGTGCAAAATGATGAAAGAAAAAACCCTCATTTTTAATTATGGAAATAAATGCTAATTCTTGGAAAGCTTGCCCATATGCACCTTTTTTTACAGTTGTGTTAGCACTGCAAGAGTATGAGCATACAAAAATGACAATATGAATTTTCTGGGTTTATTGGTATTTCCTAAGTGTGTCCAACTTTGTCACTCCTCTCCTCCTGAGACATTGGTTATATTAGATGGTAAATACCACAAGTAATTCAGATGCTCTTATCTACCTCCAATAAAGCCTTCTATTATCTCTCCTTTTCATTTTTGCCGTGATGATACATAGTAATTATTTTTTTATTGACTGAAACCAAATGCAGAAAACATTTGGTTTCTATCCATGCAGAAAGCATTTTCTAGTGTCCCTGGTATTAAAAGTTTTCCCTTCATCCTGAAGGTAAAAATCAACAAATGGTAGATCTTTTGCCTTAGTATCACTGTATGTGCGAACTTGTTGGTTCTTTATCCCTGGGTATGTGATGGAAATTCTTCTGGACCTAGGCTGTGAAGACGATTACAAGAACTGAGCTTCTGAATGATTCACATGTCACTTTTATTATTGCAGAGCCAACCATAAGGAACCTGAGTTTATGAAATTGACTCTAAGAAGAATAGTACCATGTCTGTCCTCCCAGCCTCCCACACCTTTACAATCCAAGTTTTAAGAGGCCCTGTCTTCAGAAAAAGGAAAACTCAAATACAGAATGTATTTCAAAGTTTCTTGGTATTGTTATACGGCAGTTATATTACAAAAAGACGTTGGTAATGTCAGTTTTGGTGAAGTTATTATGTATGTACAGTTATTATCTTTGGGAAAAACATAAAACAAAGATGTTTGTTTGTTGTCCCTTTTGAGCCCTTTTGTTTAAATATCCCCTTTAAAATATAGATTATATATTTTGTCTTTTACAATACCCCTGAAAATTTTTGCTCCTTCATAAAATGAGTGAGTGGGCATTCATTAAATTAAGTGAATGAAAAATGTTGTCCTTTCAGACGATTACTGATTTTACCACATCAGTAGCAGACATGGATCCCACCATGTGCAATACTTTAAAATATTAACCAATTAAAGTATTAGCCAATTAAACAAGAGTAAACCATTTGCTTGGGGTTGTTGCTGTCCTTGGCTCTATTAATTGCTCCTGTATTTGCTTTATTTTCCGGTGAGTTCTTAAGTCCTGAGCTCTCTGCAGCACACTGGTAGTCTGTGACAGACTCTGCTCTCACATATAATTTAAAAGATAAAATAGTGAAAGGCAAAATTGGATAGAGTCACTCTTAAGATAAAATAGTGAAAAGCAAAATTGGATAGAGTCACTCTTCTATGCTTGGATTCTGCAGGATTTACTGATTGAACTATTTTCTCTGCTATGCCACAGTCAGTAGGGTATATTACATCTACACTTGCTTCAGCAGCTGCTCCTTAATGTGTCACTGGCGTGCCATTCATAAACAAAATATCTCGTGAACCTCATCGTGAAAAATCTGGCTGCAATTCAGAGGAAAGAAAACATGCCCTTCCTACTAACTCCAGGAATGCACAAACATTCAAGTCCCCAGTACAAATAAGAAACAAGTTCAAGTCCTGTATCAGTGAAAACTGGAATAAAAAGATGCAATTCTTGCTGGTGATCAGCATTACATACATTAATTTGAAATTAGAAAGATCTTTCACATTTTTCCCTAGGTGTTCCACTGAAATTCTCATTTTGAGTATTATATGTTTTGATTGAAAAAAGGTCTTCATAAATCTTAGATTTTAAAAGTAGATATGGCTATTTAAATCACCAAGCTATTAGCCTGTTAACCAAAATCCTGAAATCTGTATTTTCTCTTTTGAGCTGATAGTTTTTCCCTTTTTTTTGCTGTCTTCATAGCCTATTCACCTAAACATCACACACAACACCTTCTCAAGATGCTTCTAATGTGTAGATTATTGTATTCCCCTAAGTTTTTTCCTCATTAGTTATGTTCTTCCTAAATGTTGATTTTTTCCATAAACCAATTTCTGTAACTACATTTTTTAAAGTCACAAATACCATTGAATCAGAATTATTTCTAGATTGTTCACTCCATTTTTATTTTTACGGCAGTGAAGAAGCTCTTGTAATAGACTGTATTATTCAGGAGTCAATCAAGAATGGGAGAGTTTTTCCAAAATATTTGTGCACATTCTTTCAGAGAATGTTGCACCAAGTCATGTGAAAAACACCATCTTTCCAGGGCCAGCAGAACTACCTACTTAGGGCCTCATCCAAGATTCATAGAAGACAATGGGATTTTTCTATCAGTCTCTGTGGGCTTGTGATGTTAAAAAAAAAATGAAAATTTTGTACCCTGCGTGAGAAGTGGTAACTAATAAGCAAACTAAATGAGATACATCCACTTTAACACTGAATATTAAACATCTCAGTTTAGGCAACCTGTTTTCTACTTGGATAGCAAATTACAGATGTACAAATATTTTATAACATAAACAGATCTCATCTCTTTCTCTATCTCCTTATCCTCTTCCTTCCTTTGCCAAAAAATATCTTTTGAGAAACAAAAAGTAAAGGTACCTCTTCCAGAAGCATGTGTATAAAAAGTTTTTCAAAGAGACATCACCAAACGAAACTGCTCAAAACGACTGACATTGGTGTGCTTAGCCAGCCTACATCAAAGTTACCGACAAAGTCCTACAAATGCAATGCACCAATACAGCTACAATAAAACAGCAAGAAATGTTCCCCTTATCCTTGAGGTATAGACTATGAAAAACAAAGTACACTTGTAATTATGATTTATTTTGAGCATGGTAGTCGAGTCCCTGGGGTTTATTTTGCTGAGGATTTCTTGCCAGTAATGCGAAAAACAGAAATTTTTGCATCTGGCAAGGTTAAGCAGGGAATACTTGCTCTTCATTAGGATCCCAAATGACTTCAGCATCTCTACTGAAATTTGTGACTGAAATTTGCGCAGAATGAGTATACATCTGAGAAATCATTGTTTTGGGCTTTAAAAACATCCCACTCTATGTTTATGTGTTTTTTAGAAAAAGACTAACTGGACAAAGAAAAAAAATACTGAATCAGTATTCTGGGTTGACTTTAATGAAAAGTCATAGAATTTGTGAAAGCAGTGTTTAGATTCAGCTAAATTCTTTTCATGTTGCTGTTTACTAATCATTCATTTGGTTTCCATTTTTTCCATTGTTTTCTGAAACACAGGTACTCCTTATGAAACTAGGCAACAAAATGTACTCTAGCAGGTTCAGACTTAGGGTCTTGTGCACTTGTTTCACATTTTGGTCCTGTGAAATTTCACGGGGAATGCTAGTTACTACCACTTGGTAATTCCAATATTATATGTTATCTGTGAGACACTGCAACAGTATGGTTTACAAAATGCCTCTGACACAAATGACTGTAATGTTATCTGCTTCACTGGAATGTATAGATTATTTCCCATTATTGCAAATGTATTACGCCTTATCTACAACTGCAGAAAATGTGATCTATTTTTTTGCAGAAGAGTATGCAATATTATAATTACATTATTGTCTTTTATATGTATCAAAACTGCACTAATTAATTTGATTTTGACTACATACATCAACTGAGTAATTTTCTGAAGCATAACAGGATTGCAGAAAATACAATACATAGCCTGACAATAACTCCAGCTTGGAAGGGTAGAGGTTCCACTGCTCTTCACACAGAAAATGTTGGCATCAAGAAATCTGGACACAAAATAATGATGATAATAATAATAATAATAATAATAATAATAATACCTCAATTTCCTCAAATCATACTTCTAGTGAAACAGACCAAACTTGCAGTATGACCAGAAATCTCCATTTGCCAGCACCTGAGATGAGAATACACTGTATAACATATTAATTTCATTTCCCAAGACAAGGCTTCTCTTGCTGTTAAGCGCATTTCTAAAGCTAAAAAACCCAACCACTTTTTCTTAATATTCAGCTGTGTAGTGGCTGGGGTCAGATGAAGCACACAACAAATGAGGAACAAATACCATTCCTCCCCATTGCTGTGAACACACGCACACACAAACTGAACTTATAACAAATCTATTTGGCATGAGGGAATGAAAGATGTTCAAAACCTGAAGATTTAAGTGGCACCAATGGTTACTCAATCTGATCAGAGAGTTTCAAAACACACATATATTTTTAGATAAAGTTTAAACAAAATTAGGAAAAAAATTGGTCAGAGGTATAAATATGAGCACTTCACTGACACTTTTTTGAATACTGCAGTGTCTATTAGTGGAATAAAATTCATCAGATCTGCTTGATTGAAAATTGCACTATTGAAAAGAAAATACCTGTTTAAGAAACATTCCTTTTTTTTTGTTTTTCTTTTTGTAAAAAAAAGTCACATATTTACTGAAAACCAACTGGAGATAAAGTGCTCTTGGAGTCAGAGACCAAAATTATTACCAAAATTAAGGGGGGCATAGGGGGTTTATTCGTTTATGGAAGAGAGAAAGAAGTTGTCTATTTATGAACAGTGGAAAGAGTTAAAATGAACGGAACATTCACCGAATTTTGGAAAGCAAAGTATTTGTGGGGGATTCAGCTCACCCTGATACTTAACAAATTATTTTTACAAAAAAGTGCAATCATTTCACCATATCTATCACAAAGTATTCCACAAAACAGCAGCTGAGAGCAGCATCAGAAACAAAGGTGTTATTATTTAAAAGTTTATTATTGAAATGTATTTTTTTAACTCACATTTTCCCAGAAATTATTTTTTGTAAGCCTGTGAGACCAAGCTCCCTCTGCTAGAAATGGGCATAGCTTAATTGGAAATGAGCTATGGTAATTTACCTCAGCTGAGGTTCCCCAGGTCAGTAGAATGAAACCATTATTTCCTCTTTTACTGTGCCATGACAGTGTTGAAGGTTTGAGGGTTTGTGTTTGTTTTTTGGTTGATTTTCTGGGATTTTTTTTAAACTCCCCTAGCCAGTCTTTTCCTTCTCATTTCTTAACATGTGCCCTGAAGTTAAAGGATCTTTTTGTAATTTTGTTCAAAATTCTTTATCTGCTTGAAATTCATTTGAAGGTGTTACTAATAGATAATTATTCCCCTTTTTTGCAGGGATTAATTTATCACATGCATTTACATCTATTCTACATTTAAAATATTTTGTGTTCCTGGTATATATGTGAATAACACCTTTATATCAATTCCAATCTAAAATCTCTGGTTTAAAGCCATAACATATCATCTACATGATGCAGACCTGCACTGTTTTCTCCACAGTGTTTCTACTAAAATAGACATTCAGTTCTCTGCTTTGCTTAAAAGCAAATAAGTAAAAAATTATTTTGTTATTTTTTTGCAAGAGAATAGAATTACTTACACAGTGATTAAAAGCTACTTCCCTTACTCAATATTACACAGCAGCCAATTAATATTTTAGCACATATGTTAGGCAAAGTTTTTTACTTCAAACCTTCTATGAGGGATTCCCACCAAAGGGGATGTGATCCAAAACCACTTTTCCTCATCAGCTTCACTTTCTGTAGCAGGGAGTGACTATTTTATTCTGTCCTCACACAGAATGTTTCCTTCCCCTCTATCTAGGAAGCAAGGATGCAGAGTAAACATGCTGCCTCTTCATCCCCTCACTGTAGTCTATGATCAAAGAGTAACATCTCCATTTTGCTCCATCTCCACCCTTACAGATTTTTAGATAATACTTCCAGAATTTTTGCTTCCAAAGGATGTTCTTTATTTTCTGTGTTTACTTAAACTGAAAAGACTGCATTTGGAATAGAATATTGTGTCTTTCCCAGGAAAGAACTATATTCATTTCCTAAGAAAGAATTAGTCCATATTCCTCTGCAGGTATTCCTATTGCAATTTCCTTACAAGAGGCATTGTCCCATCACAAAACTCCATGTTTTACCTAAGTCAGTATTTTAGCTTTCCTCTGGTAAGACTTTCCTTCTTTCTAAACAATTTCCCTAGTAGTGAGGAAACAACAAGTTCTCCTGTCATCTGAAATAGTTGTGCATGTACACCTGTTCCTAGGGGTACAAAGATAAAAGAAAACGGAAACGGAGAGAACTTTGAGTAAATACTGAAACGTAAAAGAGGGGAGATGAGCTGCCTTATTACTAGGAAATATGTTACCTTTATATTTTATCCTTTCCTTTATAGTGTCTCTGAAACACAGTACTTGACACATGAGTTTAAAAAAACTTGGGAAGATTTAAGAACAAACAGACCAAACATATCAAAAACTCTTCAAATATATCAAACAAATCCCATAAGCCAGACTCGGAATCTTTTAGACCACCAGAGTGCAATCAAAGAGGATCAAAAGTCTGTAGGAAAAGTAAATGATTTATTGGCATGGGTCTGTACCAAAGAGGACATTACTGTCCTCAGATTAGTCTTTACAGATAATGAGAGTAAAACCACTACAGAGATAAAGGGATCAAAAAGAGTTGATGGAACAACTTCGGAAACACAACTGAAATCAATCAAAAGGACCAGATTGTGTTCATCTAAGAGTTCAGTGGAAACTAGAGGATGGTGTAGCCAACCTAGTAATATACACATGGCTTAAACTCATCCTGAGAAAGAACTAAAATAAAAAACAGCTTAATACTCTGAGTTTGGTCAAGAAAGATTCTCAGGATGAATCTAGGAATTCCAGAAAAAAACCTATACTTCTTTGCAGGCCTAAACCCTAAAAGCTCTGTAATTTATACTATTCATTGAGAGTCACATGGCAGATTGCTAAATTTTACATATTAGCAATAGAACTGAGACAAAAAACATGAAAAACAGTGTTTCCCTTCCATTAAAGTAAATTAAGTTTTGATTCTTTCCTGCCTGTTTCTTTCAGTCACGAAAATATGAAAGAAAGAAATAACATAATGGAAAAGTATACCGTATCACATAATTATTCTGAGGAGTGTTATAACAATAGAAATTCACAGGAAGGCTATATTTTATGTAAAACAAAACAAACTTAATTATAGAGGTGTATCATACCTAAACATTGTTTTGGAAAGGGGCTGTTCTCTAAAAGTGGCTAACCTACAAAGCCTTAGTATTAGAGAACCTTCTGAGAAATAATGTGGAAGCTTTTACCCAGCAAAATATTGTTAAGGTGATAATAAAAACTTCACAGAGTACCTAAATGTCGAAGTGCAAAAAAAAACCCCAGCAAGCCAAGTTTCTGGTAGCCTGTTATGTTGGGGTGCAAGCAAAATGTGGACTAAGGAACTAAGACAGAAATGCAAGGAAGCGAATGTTTTAAAGTTTGTAATTTTGTTGGGGTTTTTTTAACTTATTTATGCAACTGCTTCCAAGATCTATCTATCTAGATGTTCTGTTGAACAGACTTTTAAAACTCTAATTGACCATGCCATTTTGTCACATGACTACTGTAGATGTTTCCTTGCAGATATATGTAGGTATATGTAGGTATATGTAGGTATATGTAGATATCTCCTTCCTAAGGAGAAAAAATGAAAATGATTTTACTTTTAAAAAGCTTTTACAACATTAAATACATACACATGTTAAAAATTATCTTGCATGTTGAAATTTTCTGAGACTACCTACAAAACTGATTAGTCTCAGACATAAAAATATGTAATAAAAGGGACAGAAAGATATTGAAATGTAGTCTAGTTAATTCCACTGTCATGCTGGAATATTAGAATATACTGGGATATCTGCAAGTTTTCATCTTTCAAAGCAAATATTGCAGTCAGCTACAGAGGAACTCAGTAGGACATCTTAGAAAGTTTTGTGCATGGACATGGTAATTAAATGTTCTTTATTCATTGAAGATTCATTTATGCACACCACTAACTGCAAGGTGGATTTTTCTTACTTCTGGTCGGACAACATTATTTCAGTGATAGAATTTGAATTTCCATTAATTATAGCAAGGTCTGTCAGCTGACATTTTCACTCTGGGTGATATAGTGCTGTGTGAAACCTAAATACAGCTCAGATTATTCCGAGAAGCCGAGCAGGTAGCCTGGCAGCCGGCCACGCTGAGCTCCATGCTGTGGCAGCTGCCCTGTTAGCAGCACCAGCTGATTAGGGATGTCTACCTGAGCTGTTGTCAAACCTTTGGCTGTCATTTAAACACCCTCTAAGAGGATGCCTCAGAGAAAACGAGGAGTTGAAAGCTCCACCAGAGACTGGGTCTTCACAATCATGGAAGACAACTCATGCAAGCTCCAACAGCACTTCATTGCATGGCTGAAAAGAAAAAGGGCATTAAGAAGAGAGCAATTTTTGGTAATGCACAGCTCTGGTTGGTTTCTCCTCAAATTTGATTGTAGGATGCTAACAACGTAAATTTAATGCAAACATTTTAGGCATTAAAAAGCAAAAAAAAGTCATGTCTTTATAAGTCAGCAATCGAAAAATCTGAATGAAAGCCATTTGTTGTCATTTTCAAAAGTGGCCTAACAAATTCTCTGTAAGCCGTAAAGTGGGATTCTTTTAGCTAAAAAAATATAATTTCTAAATTGTCACTGGATGTCCAAACACTGATATCTAATATGTTATAGAAAAAAACATAGAAAAATCAACTCCATCCTGAAATATACATCTTGACTTAAAAAAAAATACACCCCTCAAACCAAAACAGAAAAAAAAACCCACCCAAAACCTCCTAATAAACCTAATAATTCTGTTTGGAGTTGGAAAAAAAAGGAAGAAACTGTGGCTGACAGAGCTATTTCTGAAACTGAGACCCTGCAGACAGTAATTAAGCACAGGTGTCTCTGACACTGTATTCCCTACCACTGCTAATGATTACACGAGAAAAATTAAGTATGAAATCAGATATAAAAAACCAGGATGATGACTCTATGTATTCAGACATGAGGAGCTAAGAAAAAAAGATATATGAAGGTCTTTTAGGGACTGTAAAAAAAAAAATCCTAAGGTAAGATACACTTATGTGTTATGTTACCCTGAATGAACAGTCGCATAAGGAAAGATTTTAGGAGTTGTCACATATGCAAAAATATAGGCCACATCAAGAAAAAGCTCCTGCTGATCTCACAGTAAAAAGCACTATTTGAAAGTGTAGTTTAGTTTATACCTTTTTTCTTCAAAGTTGCATCCTGTTTCAGCCCTTTTGTCTCACTTTCTGCAGACAGTTTTTACAGGAACAGATAAGAGCTAAATTCATGATGCATATATCCTATTTTTACTAGACATTATAATTTACAGAGCAATGTATGACAGTAGGTCCTCCTTAAGGGAATGAGCTTAAGTCATTTACAGTTAAGTACAGTTTAGACATGGAGCAGCTAGTTCTGATCATCTCTGTTCAACAGCTTGGAAAGAAATAGTGTAAAAATAGCACTGTCCCTGAAAGAAAGAGCTGGACAGCCTTTGTCTGATACACCTCTATTGCTGTTACATACATGAGGAGCATCAGCTGAACATGATTTTGTACCTGCAAGCATTTTATTAAATGGAAAAATGGAAAAAACGATTCTGGCAATATAAGAAGCCAATGTCATAATCATTTGATCTTCCTAATGTATCAGGTTGTAAATAAGACAGGCAAAGACATAATTTTTTGGGAGCTGCTACCACTATAAGAAAACAGTGTTGAAGTCATTAGATGAAAAATGATGGCCATAAACAGCAGTCATGTCATAAGTTCGGATATGAATTTGACACCTGATACAGACATTGCAGAGCAATGAGTGAGAAAGATGATCCAGTTTAACAAGGTCCAAACATTGAAACAGAGGAGCCCGGGGATAGGGACAAGCAGAACAAATGCATTCTTGCAGTGATATTAGGGTGATAGTGCCACCACATCAGGAGACCTCTGCAGGTCTGAGGAAAAATCCTTCAAGAACTAACTGGCCACCAGCTGAGCTGTTGGACTGCTTATGAACACAGTAAATTGTGTGGTATATCAGTGTTGGCTTAAGTATTGTATCATATATTGGCAGGGAAAATGTGCCAGTAAAGACCATGGCACTGGGGTGACTTCCTCTGACACATAAGATCAGTTGCCTGAACCTCACATTCAGTCTGGTGTCACTTAGGATACCCTGATTTTCTGTGTGTGTGACTGATATGACAGAGGACTTACATGAGACTCGTGCCATTGTGGAATGACAGCTGGAGCCCACATGTAATGCTCTGGGGTATCACTGAGGGACTTAGATGTCCTTACATAGTCAACCTAATGAAGACTAAATTCTTAAAGAGAAACTTCTCTTTCAAGAATGTTGAAGCACCCAGAGCACTGGATGTTTACTGAATATAAAATTGATGACATTCTCAGCCACATGCAGTACCTTTTCTAAGAGAAACTGAAAAGCCAGTGAGCTCTTGTATGTTATTGTTGTATGAGGCTCATTAGCACCTATACATTTTATCAAAGATGCATCAGTGTTCAGAATGAAGTATTTTTCTGTTGCATACTCAAGGAAAATCACCCGGAATTATGATTATAAACAAACTATATGTGGAAAGTTACACGATCACACCTATTTTCTGAAAGGAAAACCATTGCCACTCCAGGTCTCTGGACAAAAAAAAGACAGGGATCAGACAGGCTTAATATAATAGCTGGCATGTTTTAAGCTTTTGATTCAATTAAGTTATAACACTAAAATGCTAGGTCTACTTACTTGCAGTGCTGTATAAGACCAAACACTTGGGGTTAACCAACAGTGTCACAATATACAGTATTTACAGCACATTAAAAAGTGATGCCCTGTTTGTGACCTGCCCTAAAATGAAGGGCAAATTGCTTGCAAAAAGAAAAAAAAAAACCAAAACAAAGCCCAATTTTTTTCTATGCAAGTATTGCAGACCAATTGCTATATTATGTGGAATATTTGCATAAATATTTTATCCATCTCCATCCACTGAGAGAGCATAACTTTTTTTCCCTGCTAAGCATCCTTATGACTGACCCAAAATGTTCAGTGGTTAAATTGTCCCTGGGACCTGATTATATTGAAATCTTCTCTGCAGGTATAAAGAGCTAGCTGTAAATACAGTAATTTGCTCCCTATACAATTCTCTCCTTTTCCAGTTTTATCCATTGTGTAATGAAGGTCTCACAGCTCAAATATTGGCTATTTTCTTTTACCTACAGCAGTATATATTTTATTAGTTTCATTTTTTGGATAACAGATTTATACCTTAAGCGTATCTCCAGGTGGGTAAAAGTGACTAGCCCCATGCTTCCCTTCAGCTAGAGCAATGGTTGCAATTGTTAGGAGAGCTGTCAATCTCTTCCTAATACATTCAAGTCCTTTGGAGGAAAGCACAGGCCAAAGGGGAAAACCCAGAAAGGAATACTTCTGAAGCTGACTATAAAGGAGGCTGAGTGCTACTCAAAGGTACAGTTCCAACAGAGTCTGATTAACATTCTCCCATAAAATAAGGACCAGAGAGTAAGCCATTAATTTTATGGCTATTTTTCCCCACTGCTTGGTTTTTCATAAGTTGGACTTCCTTCCAGGCTAATTAACCACTAAACATTTTACAAGCAATCCAAGTGCGGAAGCAGTAAAAGATGAATTGCACTTATGAAGTAATTGACAAAGGGTATATTGGGCCTTTTAAGCAATGATATTTGCATCTTAATACAGGAAGAAAGGAGCCCTGGTACTGCAGTTTGATAGGTCATTAGTTAATTCTCAGAACTCTGCACAAGATAATAATGGCTCAAGGCTAGAATGAACCTGCCCGGATTAGGGTGGGGAACCCTACCTCAAAACGCTGCCAGAGAAAACACTAAATGTTTGTGTCTTGGTATTATCAAAATACCCTCTGTGTTATCTTAGATTAATTCCCTGGCTATTTTCTTTTCTTTTGACAGCAAAGTCAGAGCTGACAAACCAAGGCAGTTCTCAAGGAAATTCAATTACTGAAATGTCTGACAGCTTGCTTTGCTGCTTCTAACTAAAGTTTTGAAAGTTACATGCTGCATGTATAATATGGTTTTCACTACAAAGGAATAGATTTGCATTTTCTAGGGGGAAAATCATTTTCAAGCTGTAGGAGTTTAATGATAAAAGATAAAAAATGAAATGCTGAAGTTTGTATTTTGCAAAGAAATGAAGTGAGTTGAGTGGCTGCCACATGAAACTAGGAAAATACTGTGTTTTCTTAAAAGAAGAATTCACTTGCCTTTCCATAAATAAGAGAATGCCAGTCTATCTGAACAGTACCTGCATATATAATTTTCTAATTAGTCCATATGATGCAAGATACAAATGTTTATAAACTTTTCAAAAAACAGGAATTTTTTTTTTCCTATCTCAGCATCAGTAACCTGAGCTCTGGGTCCTATGAAGGGGTACCTCCATGTTTGTCACTTAATTACTTTTAGAGATAGGAAAATGAAAAATGTCTTGGTCACTGCCCTTGCTAAAAGCAAGTCAGACCACATTTCCTCTCTGTTAAAGTCATTCTTTTCCTTTTTCTCCAGAAATCTGCAAACAGACAAAAGACACATCTATAAGCAAGGAATAATCTCTCACAGAGCTAAACTGTTAGCCAACTCCAGCTATCATATAGAAGGGGTAAAGTTAGAAGCAGATTTTGAAATAAGAGCTTTGGGCTGTCTTGAAGTCATCAAATCAAAAGTTGTGATCCAACAACTTCAAGAACAACTTAAATTCATGGGGCGTGCTCCTAATCCTTATGAAAGACTTCTCAGTGTTTATAATTTCAAATGTGAAGTGCCTTGGTTTGGCACAAATATCTTGAAAATCATACTGTTGCCTACTTACTAGGTGGGTACCCACTAAGTGCTAACCTGACAGTTGCAGTATGCTCCTGGGAAACAGTAATTTCAATCTCTTCACTGTCCAAGCTGTAGGTTAAATTACTCTTGAAAGCGAAGGTTGGTGCAGTAGCAGGTGGAACAATCCATTGAGCCAAAAGGAAACATATCTCAGAAAAGGAAAGAGAACTTTCGAGGTATCAGCTCTTTCTTTTTCCCCAAGGCTCTTTATTCAATTCACATGCAACTGTCATTTGATTGAAAACAAAACAGGTTCCTTCTCACACAATGCAGAATCACAA
Source organism: Ifrita kowaldi (assembly GCA_013398055.1). Lineage (NCBI taxonomy): Eukaryota > Metazoa > Chordata > Aves > Passeriformes > Cinclosomatidae > Ifrita > Ifrita kowaldi. The sequence goes on from VZRS01012784.1 coordinate 348,267, forward strand.
GGAGCAGCTGCAGTCGCACTTGCAGAAGCTATTGCCCATTCTGCTGCACTGAATCTTGCATTACTGTCACATAACAGCTCAGATTCAACCAGAGGAGAAAAATGTCTTTCCCTAATAGTATGGCTAACATAATGCTTAGTGCACCAGCACATATCTGCTTTCGACTGGAATTAGAAGCTACAATTTATCACTGAAAAAATATATCAGGGTTGGTGTTTTTGACTGAGCCGGTTTAAAAATGTAGCCTTTGCTTCACTACTGTATCACTCCTGCTTTGTATCAGGGAAATTCTATTACAGAAAATGAGCTTATGCCAGCATAAAATAAGAATAACACCATGATGAAACGGCCTCAACTTTCAGAAAAAAAAAGATAAAGGTAACAAGGAGGTAATAGGTAAAGGAACAAGCTGTAAAGGAACAAGCTGTAAACCTTCCCAGCATGCAAAGTTCCTCTGAAAATTTCTTTAGATTGCCTGGATCACCAATCCAGTTTAAATGCAGATTCATTGTTACTGAATCATTATGGAGTGTAGACATTTACCACATGGCACTCCTTTCACTGGGGCTGAATTACAGTAACTACTACAATAAAACTACTCTCAGATCCTTTTTTGGACAAAGTGTTAAATTCAGAGGTAACTTTAAAAACTCATTATTCCAAGTGAACAAACTGGATAGGGCTCAGAAGAAACACTTACCAAAGGATCTCAGTAAAAATTAGACTTCCAAATCAATTTTCAAAGATGACAAGAAAACAACTCAAGACCCTAAAGTTTTGGTGTTTAGGGTCTTCTGTGCTGTAGTGTTATCTGATAGAGATAGTAAAGTGTTTTGAAAAGTTTTACCATAATAAAAAAATTACTATCTTAGAGACAGGAGCTCAGAGCACAGGCTGAGTAACAGAGCAGGAGCCTCCAATTTGTAACATGAATAAATTAGCTTCAGGGATCAGCATACAAGGCATGGTGTATATTACCCTACTCCACAACCAAGTGATTCATGTGAATATGGGCTTGTAGATGGACAATCTTCCTCAAGATTTGGACTTGAAGAATTTAATTCCATTTCATTTCACTCCGTTCATTCAGGCAACTAAACCGTCAGCAGACCTTTCAGCTAAATTTGATCTAACAGCCTTTGCTATTTTTACATTGCAGATTAAGCACTCATACACAACTCACTTCCACCAGTTAGAAACAGAAGTGTGCCTGTTGTCTCCCAAAGGCTAAGCCAGCATTTTAATAGGTCTAGAGAGGCGCAGTAAACCACCCCAGATCCTGAGCAGCGCTGGATCTGCAGCTACAATGTAACCTGCAACTGGGGTAGTTTGAATGTACTATAAAGTATTCATTATCTTGAATATAGAAGTGTAACTCACATCTACAACTACAGTGTGGCCAGCATCTTAGAGATAAAAAGTAGTATTCTCCAATATCACCTCTGGGAGTTTTCTAGTGTACCCTTCTTATTATTGAAAAATTATTGCTGAAAGCACATTAAGTTGTAGTGCTTGGGCAACAGAACCAGCAATACCATTTTGGTACAAACTTTTAAAACAGTGTTTCCTTAGAAAATCTGGATGTGACACCTAAATTGTCAAAGGATTTGGCTTTTTTATACAAATTCAATACACTGTTTTAAGGTTTTGTGCTAATGATTCTGATGTATTGTTACACACGCTCAGTGTGTTTGACTACAGCAGGGATTAAATAAATTGTGTTTTAAGGATTTAAGGTTGAGAGGAAAGGATTTGGCTATGTAAATTAAGGTCTAGAAGGTCCTTGGTTCATTACACCTGTCTTTGGGGTTTTGTATCACCTTCACTCTTTGAGAAGACTGCTATGTATATTTTCAGATACATAGGATTAGATAAAAGATAACTAGAGTTATTAAACAGTTCTTAAATTAGCTTTGAAATTAAATCTAAAAAATAAACTTGCCTGTTTTTTAGTGTAGAGCAATAGTTTACATAAACAGTAAAAGAAAAGAAAGGATTTACTGTAGACTCAGTTAACTCAGCACAAATAATTGAATTTTCACAATCTTTTGTGGTAATGGATGTACCCAGAAGCCCCAGAGAAAATGTATTAAGAATTAGATTAATATGTAAAAGAACATATATAAATATAAAACATATTTGGTCATAAATGTGCTTGGCTGAAAAGTATGCCACTGTGGCCTTATAACAGGGCCCTCCTCAAGTCTTATATTCATTATTTTAGTGGGAAGTGGGAATTGGTTGCATTTTTTTTACAAGATTGAATTCCAAAGGCGTAAAGTGCATTAAATATTTCAATTATGCTTTTCTAGAAAAAATATTTATAAATTACCTTTATTAATAATACAAAAAACCTAACAGTCAAAAGTTAATGTATTATCTCCTTTGAGTATCAACCAATAATACTGCAGTAATGACCTTGTTGCTGGCAAATCTCCATTTTATAGCACTGAAACATGATTTTGTGACATCTGACTGAACAAAGGATAGACCAAAGAGAAAGAACAAAAAAAGAAAAAAATCTGATGCCTAATTGATAACAAACAACATTCTTTAAAATGTATGTTACCTTTGTACATCACAATCTTCAGACTCCTTGAAAAGCCTTAATTTTATTTCATCTCCTCGAATTTTAAGTCTTGGACTAATCAAGCAACAAAATGAAAGCAATACTTTGCACATGGTCACAGCAACCGAAAATAATTTTTTGTGTTATTTAATTCCACGTTGATACTAGCACAGCACAGTTTAGACAGAAGACAGTGTAAGATTGTCATGGTACTTTGAACAACTGCGGTTTACTGACACCTTCTTCTGTCCTCACACATATGGAAAATATCTGATTAACCAAACAGACATTAACCATAAAGAATCACCCAGAGGAACCATTTAACTTCTGAATTTATGTTTAGGTGGATGTATTTGGCTAAACAGAAATGATAGATAACAGTTGGTTAGATTTTTCTTCATTAATATATCAATAATACCCACATATCCAATATGCAAATGTTAATTATATCACATTAACCATGTTTATTAGCATTTGAAGATTTTTATGGTATGAGTACATTAGCATGATCCTTGACTGAAAGAATCAAGAGACAAAACAGACTGTGAAGTGAGTCAAAGAAAAAAAGAGTAAGTTAGGAGGTATGATTGATACAACATATAAAATAGCTGAAATAATATACCATAGTCTGAGATATTATGCAAGTACTGATGTTAAGGAGCTAAACTAGGGTCTATACATTGGTTTGCTTGTTCCTCAGCCCTGTCCGTAAATATAAACCTATTTAGCTAAGAATTACATTGGACAAAGACTTAAATTGGTTCTCCACACTATTAGGTAAAGCCCAGGTTGGAGGCAGATGAGTTTTGTGACATTACAACCATAACTACTGGACTATGAACAGTCAGCTAGAAAAGTCATAGAATAGAAAGATGCTGTGACAGACTGAAAACCATAGAATAAGTTACCATAAACCCAAAGAAATAGTGAAAAAAAATATTTTAAAATTATTTAAGGAAGTGAACCCAACACCTTCTCAGGTCTTAAATGTGCATGAAATTACCAGCCACTTGAACATAGCTTTGCCATGCAGTTGTTGTATGAAGAGCCTTGGAATCTGGGCTTCTTTTAAATGTGCTAACACATATCCTGAAGAAAATCATCTAACCTGTACAACAATACAACACTCATTTGCTTTTCTCAATGAATGAGGTCTAGCAAAGGCCGCAGACCGGACGCACATTCAAGTCCACATAATAGCAACCTGTCACCTCTCTCATTCTTCATCCTGATCATCATGGAAGTAGACTGCAGTAATGTCGCATGTGTCCCCAAATACAACCATGCTGATGTTTTTTACGTAAATGAAAGTGAAGAAATTATCAGGTGTAAGCAATGTGTCCTTTTTTAGTATTTCTCATGGGATGAATGTAACTATTCATAATGAATTCAGACTGGAATTTCATTATCAAGCCAAAGTGTATAGGAAATGTATGTTAATCTTTTCTCTCAGTGGAATGCAAAATATGAAGTCATAAGTGATCCTCATGGTTAATAAATAGTTATAGTTATTGCACATGATAGGAGTCCAGATTGCACCATTCTTCCTCATAATGCATGGTATCTTCATTTTCAAGTGGCTCTACTGAAATTAATATTGCTATATGGAGAACAAGTAATGGCTCAAAATGAAGAAGAATAAAAAATATTTCATTTGGATTTTGGACAATAATTATAATACCTCCTATAATAATCTAATAACACTATACCCTCTCCATCAACAATCTGGATGCACATATCAAAAGAAGGAGATGCAAGGTTATGCAAGGTCTGGATCACATTCAGTGTGTTTGCATGTTCCTCCATAGATGACTGCAGAAAGATTACCCAGGTAATTTTCAAGTATTTGAAGCTGCTGGTAAGAGTTAGTAATGGCAGCTATGAACTATTTTTTTTCCTTTTTTAGTATGTAAAACTTAAGCTTTTAAATTCTTGTGCTATTAGACATTATAACCTTTTAAAAGTCTTCTCTCCATTTTTCTTTTTGCCACTTTATATGTACTCTTCTTCATGCCTTATTGTGTTTAACATTCTTTCAAACACAGTTTTTCATCCCCATTATAAGATGAGTCTGAAAGGACCTTTGCCGTGTCATGTATCCATTTCATCCTTCCTGTGTCATGTTACTTCTTTTAATTTGCTTGGTCCAAAATCATCTCCAACAGATGAATAACTATTTCACCTTGGATACCTCTGGAGGCAGTGACTCCCCAAAATCCTTTGGCAGTTTGTTTCATTGTCTATCTGTTTTGATAGTTTCAAAGATTTTCATACTATTTAACCTACATTTTCCTTGCTACAGCTCAAATTTATTACTCTGTCTTGGGTGACTAATGAGAATAATTTCCCTTGTCCCTTCGCATATCTGTGGAAAGCTATCACACTTTTCTTAAGTCTTCTTTTCTTTAGACTGAACAGCCAACTTATCTTATTAACCTTTTTCTCCCCTCACAGATCTTTCTTTCCAAACCTTCTATCATTTTCTTGATCTCTCTTTTCTTCATTTTATGTCCCATTGCTCAAATGATAAAAGGAGAAGACAAAAGCCAAGAAAAACTGTAGGCAAGCTTTTGAAAACAAAGCACAAAATAAGAATTTGTTTTAATTCACACTCAAAAAATACAAGTACAAAGAATAAAATATCCAACTGAAAATCACCACTGGGGGGCTGATGTGTGCACACATGCAGGCTGTGTGCATAATTGTATGACTGTTCAAATCCTTTGGAAAATAGTGTGGCTGCTTGTCAAGATCTAAAGCAAAAGGACTGCAATTTCAAAACAGAAATACAGACTCAAACAATCCCTTGCCTATTGAAATAATTTGTCCTTGCCTCAGCTGCAGGTCTCGTTTGATTTTTGATTTTTTTTAAGCAATAGTTTGATGCTTTTGCTTCACAGTACTACAAAACAAAACAAAGGGAACTTTTTAAAAGTAGCTAAGAACTAATTTAGTCATGTCTTACTTAGGATATTAGAACAATGAAGCTCTGCTAGTGGTCAGTCTTTAAGAAGACGAGCAGCATTACCAGGTCAGAACAAAAGACCACAGCAGTGTCCATGGCACTGGACAGCAGGAGGTGAATATATAATATAAGAAGCAGAATATGTTGTACTGGCAGAGCCTCAGCATTAAATATTTTAACTGAGAAGAAATTAGTTTACAATGGATTTATTTTTCAGTTTGACCTCTGTAATTGTTTTGTTCCTTGTTTCATCGAGCTCATCCTTCTCACTCCCTTGTGCAAGACTGACTTCCACAGGAACTCTGCTGGGATGGTATGAATCAGTTTCAATTAAAAACATTACCACTGATGATGTTCAACTTGCCAAGAGAGATGATAAGTACCAATTTGAATTGGCATGTTTCACTATCGAAACAAAGGCGAGTGTTCTGTGACACAAACTGGGAGAGAAAGCAGACACATTGCAGTTCTTATTCGGTTTAGGATTACTTGGGAGGATTCGTTTTCCTCTTTCCCCCCTCCTCCTCCAGCTTCCTTCAGTCCCCAGATGAGTCTCGTGTCAAGAAGAAAGTCTCATGACAGAAGAAACTGGAGTGTTATCACTACAGGGGACTCGTCTAAAAAGTAATTAAACTGCTCAACCAGAACTCTTATTACCATTTTCCTTCACAACTTCATCCAGAAAATACAAAGAGTGAACTCAAAGCTAAAACATCAGAAACATCTCATAATGCTGTTACATTCTCATGCTAGATATTATTCCATTTATATCTAAGGTATGTGCAAGGAAAAGCTGCTATTTGAGGATCAACTCTCTTATTGCAGGAGTCATTAAAACCACGGGATCATTGCGATAGCTTTCTCTTTGAACACACTGTGCTGCTGGCACAGTTTTACAGTAGATTCTTCAAGTGCGACCAGAGACAGTGACACTGTGCTCTGGTGCTTAAGAGCTAGGCTGAACTCTGCCCAGTGAAGGCAGTGGTTCCATTCACACAAATAGCTATGGCTTGCTAGGTGCTCTTTATCTTTTCCAGGACTGTTAATAACAGGTGCATTATAATAGAAATTTCAAATATCCTTTTTGAAACATGAAGTGTGAACCACACACACACACTTACACACACACTTACACATACACACACACACAAATAATCGTTTAATAGAGTTCATTGATTTAGCATTAGGAGAAAAACCTGATCTGGGTTATTAATTTATAGAGTCCACTCCTTTTCCATTAATTTTATTAGTGTCTAATGGAAATGTACTAAGGTTGAAGAAGTCCTTTATGACACTTAGTGGCTACTGACTTATGCAAAGAGTTAATGAATGAAGAAAGTGTGTGTTTTGAACAAGCTGGTCTGTAAGTGGTCCTTGACTCAGAAGAACAGGATCTTTTTTACATGCTTGCTGAGTTTTCCATCAAACAGGCTGGAATCACATAGCAATTGGGAAAGGGAGCAGAGAGAAGGATTGTGGTGCGTGTTACCCAGAGCACATGAAACAAACAAACTCTCAGATGTGTAGCCCATGTTTTATAAGAAAATTCTAGGGAATGAGTGTGATTCAGTTTTGAAGATTGGGAACAGGTGTTGCTCTCCCACAACCTTAGAAGCAGCATAGTTGACAATGATTTTGTCTTTTCAAATATGGGAGGTTGAGAGTACAGTCTGCCATGCTATGGCAGTCTTCAGCTGAGAGGTCCTTCTTGGGATTCGTTTTCACTGATCCCAGATTAAGGAAACAACCAACTAACTTACTGAACCCCAGAGCTATACGACATCCCTAATAATTTCCTTAGGCCTGGCCCTGCAGTGTCTCTGACTAAACAGAAACTTGGCGCATCACAGGCTTTGACCTCAGAACCAGTACAAAGAATGTACTAGATTGTCTCTTTTTCTATGTACAGAGTTCTCATCAAACCACTTCATAGACATCAGTGTCTATAGTAATTATAAAAGTGCTGTCTCCAAATGATATGCAGCTTATTCACTTCACAATAAGTCTCATCATTTTTATCTTCAAACTTTGTCATAAATTAGATCATTTTGTGTGGGAGAAATTACTCGCGACAAATGTGACATATAACACAATTGTTTAATCTGTTTTCCAAAAGTGAGCTCAAGTTGCTCAGATATTATTCATACATATTTGTAAATGGATTGAATTATTTTTCTTTGCGGTTATTTGTTTGTTTACACTTATTTATAATGAATTCCCTTCCACCCATCTGTCACCTGAAAGGAACCTCAAAATAGGTGCTTTCTGTGACTTTGAGATCCTTTTGTAATGCCAGAGTGGTGAAAAGAGGCCTTAAGGTAAATGACAATAAAATGCTACCTCTATTTGCCGTTCATCATTCACTATTTCTTATTTGTATTGTGTGACTTGTCAAATGCATTGTTGCTTTTCAATGAATGAGGAATTAGAAGGTTTGAAGCAGGAGAATAACAAAGGTGTTGAGTAAATAAAGCACTTCTCTTTTGTCACTCACCCTAAACAGGAGGCGGAAATTGGCATGTTCACAGTAAGTGCTAAACCAGAAAAGAGCAGCAGGGTAGCCCACACAACAAAGCAGAAATTGAGACATACTTTACACCAACCCCTGAAAGACAAGTGATGAGGAAAACTGCACCCAACACTTGGGATAAATGGGAGACAGAACTGAAGTAATCAGGAATGAATGAGTCCCATAATTACCATGCTTAACAATCCATTCTGTTCTCTTTCTCCCTTGGTCATACATTTTATGTCAAAAGCTGGAAATCTGGAACCAGAGGAGACAGAGGTTTACCCTGTACTGGGAGAAAAGAAGATTCATTCTCATTCCTTGCCCCTATTGGAATGAAAATGGATCCTTAACACTGCACTGATGACAAGCGTACTGAAGGGAGAAAATTTGAATAGCTCTACTGCTTTCATTATGGCACGAATAAACTTTTTTTCTCTTCTGTTGGAAAGAAACCCTTCGGTAGAACTCAAAACAATAAGCTAAAAACTTAAACCTCAAATTGCTTCTTTCTGCTAAAACATCTTACAAGTGTTTGCCACTTGTAAAACAAAAAGACATCAAAAAAGATTTCCAACAAAAATAAATTAACAATTATTTAAAACTTTAAAAATTCCTCTTTCTTTTTTTACTTTTCCAAGAAAGTAATTTCAGGTTTAAGTTGTACCCAAAAGGCTCGCAATTTTATCAATAGCAGAGGAAGCTATACTGAAGAGATAAAATTTTCATCCATTCTGTACTTCTATATAATAGATTTATTTATAGAACCTTTATGAGGTAATAACAGAGTCTACTTTACAACAGTTGAAGTTTCATGGTAGACACTGACATAAGGCCTTGAAAAATAAAATTACTAGAGTTCCTGGAAGAAACCAATGACTATCACTACTCTTCACTTTAGAGGACTTGTTAACTTTTTGTCTCATTGTTTTTTGGCTGTTACCTTAGAGGTGATCAAAGTACTTTTGGAACACATGTTGCATAGCAACATTTCTGATAAACACACTTTCCTTAAGAACACCCATACAACGGTTTCAAGTGACAAACAATACATTGCCTGTCTCAGCAATATACCTAATAAAGTGGGTTTTCTTCAGTGGATTTTAATACTAAAAAGGTGGAATTATGCAATTCTAGTCTAAACTAGTTCTGTTTCTAGTCTAAACTAGTTCTGTCTAAGGTATAACAAAACCTCCACAATCCCGCAAATCATACTTTTCCATTTTAAATGCTACAATGTCATCACTGCACTCTCCCCACTCCAGTCCTGTGAAAAAAAAAAAAAAAAAAAAAAAACAAAACA
>VZRS01012784.1:357654-378188 GCA_013398055.1 Ifrita kowaldi
AAAAAAAAAAAAAAACAGAGGAAGATACTGAGATAAAGTTGTTGCTTCAGATCCTGTTCTAGAGTGAGGCACAAATATTTTTGTAGCAATCAAAGTAAAATCAGGCTTTCTTTCTGTTACAGCATGAAGTTTTTTATGTCCTTACTAATGCAATGATCCCTTTATTTCACATCCTGAGCTCATGACTCATTACCAGTTAGGAGTTTCATCTCTGCAGCTGAGCTTGCATTAGTTTTATCTTCTAACATGAGCTAGCTGAGGTAACAACCCTTTCATTTGGAACCTCCATATCAGAAGAAAGAATATTCTGATACTGGTCTCAAACGTAGTTCTGCACGTCCCCTTCATAAATGCCAGTGTTGTAGGGTCTGCAACAAATTCATCCAAACAGTGCTTTACACAGGTCTTTTAGCAAATGAGCACTCAGCTACTTTAGCATTTGTAAATCAAGCTAGGCAGCTTCACAATCAGACACTTCAAAAAGAGAGAGTTGAGGTCTGTGTACACATTCCCACCAAGTGCCTGCCAGCAATGAAAGAGAGCCTTAGAGCTTGTATCTGTTACAACAAATTTTTGGATAAGCCTCTATACAGTTCAATTCAATTTCAGTATGCTGGTGAAAATATCTAAGAAATTTGGGATCCCAAGCTCTAGTAAAAGTATGCAAAAAAAGAGAGAATGATTCACATGCAAAAACGCTCACAGGAGACTCCAAGACAATGAACAATGGATGATTTCCTCACCCCGCCACACTTTGTTTCCCTGAAAGATGTCCCTCCTTCCTGAAAGAGAGAGTCCCTTTTCCCCATCCCTGGCAATGATGTAATGTGGTATCATAATATCTTGGTCATGTCCCTCCCACTGATCTGGGCCAGAACCCGCAACACCTTCCTTCTTCTTTCTTAGCTTTTATTGCTGACCAGATGTCATATGGTATGGAATATCCTTTTGGTCAGGTTGGGTCAGCTGTCCAGGTAATGTCCCCTCTCAAGATCTTGCCAATTCTCATCTGCTGATGGGGGAGGAGTGTTGGTGAGACAGCACTGATGCTGTGCCAGCACTACTCAGTGGTACTCTTGTAGTTCTGTTAATAAAGTTTTCTTTATATTCTTAAAAGTTTCGAGCCTGCTTTGCTTTTCTCCTAATTCTTATCTCATAGAGGAAAATGAGTAATTAATGGATGTGAACTAAACCACCACACTTAATTGGTGTTTCTGCCCGGTTTCTCAAACTGAACCCACTACAGGTACCCAAAGCAATGGTGTGTTTTCAATACTTTCCTAGCAAAGCATAACACTGTGGCGGTTGCTGTGGGGAAAATAAATTCAGTTTCAGCTAGAATCAATGCACTGATTCAGCAGGATCATTTGGTGTCAAAAAAAATCTAATACTGAAAAAATCCCAAAACCATAGTGAGGGGTTAAAGAACCACACACACACAGATGCAAAAACAACCACGAATAAATAGTTTTTGTGATAGAGCTACAGTAAAATAACACTTGAGACTTTTGGCTTTCTTGAAGTCATTTTAATGAAACTGGATCAGAAGGATAAGGTATTGAAATTTTTCTGTGTAAACAGTTATTCTCTGTTGTTTACACAGACCACAGTGAATGTCAAAAGTCAGTCAGAAAAATAAGTAAAACTAATTTCAGAAGCAAATGCAACTGACATATAGACCTCTGGTAAGAGGTCAAGCGAACTGTTGTTTGCTGTCCCCAGACTAAAGGAAATCCCTACTTCCAGCCGAATAACAGGTCAGACTTCTGCTCCGTGTCCTTGTACTGGAATGAACTAGTCATGTAGGTATAGGTAAAGAAGTGGCAATAAAATAAAGAACATATGCCTATCAAATGAAACTAAAGCACATAGGCAACGATTATTCAAAATATCTGTTTGTAGAAAAATAGTTGCTCTTGGAACTGAAATGCCAGCTCTGAAGAATTAAGATTTCATCTCTTCAAACTTTCACAAGTAGCTGGATCAGTGCCCACATAGGCTAGGTTTGCTGACAAACAATAATTTTAGAGTTAAACTTATTTCTATTGCTATAAAGGTCGACTTGACCTGCACACAAGACAGAGGAGCAGATAGACATATACATGTAAATATGCACGAAAGAATCTAATTCCAGTGAGAACTGCAGCTCAAACAGTAAAGAAAATTGGTGTTCTTTGTTAAAACTATTATTTAGAAGGCAACAATTGGCACTTATTAAAAGCATTGGTCTGGCTGTGCTGGAAAAGATGTAAACACGGGCAGGAGTTTTGTGAGTTTTCCACGTTTGCCCCAAAATGCCTTTGAACTGACCTGGAAAGTATTTTAGTGTCTTTCCTTGGCCTGTCTTCTGAGAGTGCCAGTTGGGGCACCAATTAGTGCCTTTTTGGCAGTGCTTTTATGTGACTCGCACCCCTCCATAGGAGGCTTGGGGCTAAGATGGAAGAAATGTGCTTAATAAGGATGGAGAGAGAAGCTGAATGGAATGCAAGTGCCTTCTTTTAAATGTCAGCAGCTCAGCTAGTCTTGACTCACATGGATATCTATGATAAGCATCTGTCATGGCTGTTACTACCCTACAGATAATTATCAAAGCTTAGATTTCTATTATTTTCAGGTTCTAGATTATAAACCCTTCTTTTCATTTACCCATGCATATTCTCCTTCCAGCACTGTAAATATCCTTCTATGCCAAATAGTGAAAAACATAGTTGAAAACAGGGTGAGGAACACCTTTCTCTATCTCACTCCATTTACTTCCCACCTCTAAACTTAATCTTTTTCCCGAAAGAGAACAGAAAGATGATTTTTGCTAAAATTGAATTCGGTGTCTCCTTCATTGCACAATTTAATTACTATTCACATGATTTAATAGAGACAGGACTCATAAAACTGATTTATTACATTATTATTCTGTTGTGATTACAAAAGATGTGGGTATATTCCTGAAAATTTAAGGTAAGTGTGGATATCAACTCCTTTACTGAGTGTGACAAATGCGGAGAGCTTTTGTTCCAGCAGTGAAATGCTGCTCCACGAAAGTATTTCCTATCTTAGTGTTTTACCCAGCCTGTGATATTTTGCCATAATAATTCCGGCCTGTTATTTGCAGCACAGTATTCATGGAGTTGAAGCCAGTACAAGACCTGCACATTAAATGATTAACTCTTGAGGAAAGCATAACGCAACAAATTAATAAAAGTATAGGGGTACTATGCCAAGAAATCAGTGGTCTCAGTCAAGTTGCTGATACACAAGTTTCCACATTAAATTACACCACCAGCAACAACAGCTCTGTTACAAACCCTGCCTGAGATTAATAAATGTGGAGAAAGTTACCAGAGAGTAGAATAAAACACTATTTTCAAGGAATTAGAGGGCAGAATTCTCCACTACTGTTTTTATCCTGTAAATATAGACAGGGCTAGAGTTGAAGGGCAGTCAGCTTGGCACCTTTCCTGAACTTTCCCTGAATTCTGAATTGAACTTATTTATTTTTAAATCACCATATACCTAAGATTTCTCTTCAGAACATTTTACCTGTAGTATTTCATAAACAAAAGAGAGACAAGAGAAGCCAAGATATTTTGTCTTGATATAAATCAAGAGTAGTAGTGAACAAAATTGTGAAATAAGAGAGCAAGAGTTTTCAAGAAACAAAACTCATCAAGAAGTGGGTAATTTCTACAATTTTATTTGTTAGAAGAATACTAAAAAAGGAGAGAGGGAGGTATAAAAAGGTACAAATAGTAGGTGCAAAAGTTATCAGGTAAAAAAGATACTCACATAAAAGTTAGCAGAAGATTTAGAATAGCACACCCAGGTTAATCCAGTAGAATGTTGAAGAGCTATCTAGTTTCTCAGTCTTTTATAATTATTGGAATTATTTATATAGTTAGAGTGGTATGCCAGCACTATCTGTCTACAGACAAGATCACCTGAAATAGTAACCTGCAAGAAGTAAAAATTTTGCTTGAGAAAGGCAGACAAATATTCGTGAAATTTCCCATTGTATTTCCAAGGTAATATTGTCCTCTTATTAGAGATATGGTGATGCTTGAAGTCTTCCTGGCAACTGCACAGCATGAAAGATTCAACATTACTTGGGACTGCAAAACTGTAAAACTTCCAAAATCGGTTTTACCACTGACATGCAATATGGATTCACAACTCATCACTTAAGATTACAGAAAGCACAACAAGCAAGATCAGATGGAGTTCTTCCAGTTCTTGCTTATGCAATGGGCTGCTCAGGTAGGCCAGATTAGCCTGCCTAGTCTGAAGCCATTTCAGTTCAAAGCTGTGATGGATGGGGACACATTATGGACCAGTTTATTGTCCATCTGTGCTTATTAATGATAAAGGCATAGTAAGTAAATTAGCCATGCTGTGAAAATGATCTTGGTAATGGCAATTGCCTCAAATTAAATGGAAGTACTAAGATTATAATTCTGAGAATAACTAATTTTCATTTTTCTGGTCATACAAGCACATTATTTCTATAAAGAAAAATGAAAAATTTTCAGAAAAAAATGAAGACATTTTTATTTACCTAATAAGAAAAATAAATGCAGAACAAAATAGTTTTGTGCCATCCTCAATATTTCTGCTCATTTTTCTTCATTAATATTTTATGGTATTGCCCCCAGAATATTTTATCTTAAAAATACTAGAATACAAATATTCTTGAAAATTTGTCTAAATCTTCTCAAAACTATTAGAAACTTTCATTTAGGAAAAGAAGGACCTCAAATCTTGAAGAACAAGTGTCCTAAGCTTAAGAGTTCATATAGTTACATTCCCTTACCATGAGAGACTTTAGAGGATCTCTCTGTAGCATTTAATTAAGTTTGATCATATGGTGTCTGTAACTACATCCTAAAATGCCTGGGCTTTTGAACACTCCCCTACTGTGCTGTTATGAAATTTAAATGTGTTCTGTAATGCTGTTGGTCTTTCACCTGCATGTCCTCATCAAGAGTTCCTTGCACCTGTGCACCACACACAGAAGGATGCAGAAAACTTCCAAAGTGTAACATCCAAAACCCCTGTGCTGAGATACACTTGCTTTCTAAGCTGTTAAAGATAAAAAGATAGCTTGAGGTGAGATAAAAGAATATGGAGAGAGATCTACTGGATGGTAGGGAATGACTTCACCTCTAAGGTGCTGCTTTCCGTGATTGCAACAAACTTGTTTTGAAAAAGAAGGTATGTTATGACTGATAACCAGAAATCTTATTCATTCTTCATTATTCCTTTTAGAATTTCAGAAACCTTAATTATGATCAAGATAGTTACATTAAGTACAGTTAAAAATACGTGAAGAGATATGGAGGATATTCACAGAGTTCAGGCTAATGAGTTTAATTATATGGATAAATTAGGAATCACAGCCTAGCAAATATACACTTGCTTGCTCTGTCAGGGGACAAGAGAGCACTCAGCAGACCCCACTTACACAGTCAATGGGTTCTACATGTCAATGCTCCAAACTGAAGAGCCTCACACTAAAGTCGGCGAGACTGCGCATGGGTTCAGAGGCATGTATTAGCTATCATTTAAGAAAAGTGTAAGGCTTAGCATCACATGCCAGCTAGCAGTTGGTTTTACTTCAGTTTATAACTGGCAATACCTGATTAAAGAAATCTAGCAGTAGAGATATGCTTTTCTCAGATCAGTGTATCTTTCCCTGGCAAGACTATTTTCGAGCAGGGAAATTATGTCTTTACTAGAAAGACTTATTGGAAAACATTGTTCTAAATTGGAGAAAGTGAGAAAATAACTGGATGTAATTAATAAAACAGGAGAAGCAGAGACTTAAACTACCTTACTGTCTAGTTACATGCACAGTTTTATTGTACTGAAATACAAATATAGAGTGACATATTTGCTGCAGCTAGGACTTCCAAAGACTCCCTAAGGCACATGACTTTCAGTAAGCCCAGGATAGCCCAACATCCTCAAACACCTTTAAAAACTCCAGATTAAACAAACCAGTAAGCATTGTTTGAAGGAGAAATTCCGATTCTACCATTCTTTTCAATATTCCAGTCTTAGCTTCTCATTTATAAAGCACTTGCTTTTGGACTGTGCAGAAGGGAACCACCATCACTAGGAGGTTGATCTCTGTCAGGGGTACACATAGCGGAGCTGTGAACAGAGTCAGAATAAGCAGGGAATACAGTAGCCTACAACAGAGATACCTGGGGTTCTGGCTGTAAACCAAGGAAAGCCACCTTTGTTGCATTCATAAGTGAACACACTAGGGCTATTGACTTACTTTCTTTAGCACTCATTTTAGCCCTGGTTTGCAACCACAAAGAGTTACTCTTTCAAAGAGAACTCAGTCCTGTTTTCCTTTGTGCGCAAGTGCAAAATGTCACATGCAAATAGATAGATAAAGTAGTTTTTGATCACCCAAGTAGGCTTTGGCACATATATATATATTTTATCACTGCTGCAAGCAGATGACAACGCTCAAAACTTACACAGGGCAGAGGTCTGGGACTCTGGGGTTTTACCCTTCTCTCAGACAGATGACTCACAAAAACATATTTTTGAGTACATTTTGGGCTTTGTCTAAATGTGTGTCTGGGCAGTATTTTACATGGCATGCAAGCTTGCCTTTTTTTTTTCCCCTCCAACCAAATATAAGCTCACTCTGCAATATTACAATCTGGCCAGACAACATGCAGCCTGTTCACATGGGCCTGAGCCTAAACCAACATAAATTGTTACAGGATCTGATAGTTCACAACCAACACCAGGCCAGCAGAATCTGTACAATTGCAAGGTTACAGCTGGCACCCATTTGATCCACACAGAGCTCACACAGTCAAAGCCCGTATCTGCCTCACAAACATCATGTTGGCAGAGCCTGATAGACTCAGCAATTGAATGATGCAGCCAGTTCATCTCTCAGGTAGCTAACACTAGATAAAAAATGCTGCAGTCACATGACAGAAACTGCTTCTCCTTCACTCTGTCAGCTATGTGAGTATAAACTCATTTTGTCATCTCATAGTGGTTCAAAACACTTGGGTACATACTGGCAGGCCTTTTGCTGGATCACAAGACTTCTGCCTTCCCACAGCAACAATAAACCTGACATAAAGGCATAAAAATGGCAAACACTGTGTTTCACGTCCTTTGAGTAATCTGTCAAAACAATTCTAGGTTCGCTTCTGAGCTGGTTCTCATTTCTGATGTTGGACAATCCAACACAATTCAACACAATCCACTGTTCAGTACTAAACACTGCAGAGTCTTGCCTCACCCTCAGGGTGAGATTTTGAAAGGGTCTCAGTGTTCTGCTAATTCTTCAGCAGGTGAAGTCACTAGAAATTATACTACTAAAATCACAGTAGATAACTTTTACAAATTCTGATCTCTTGCCTCTTAATGTGTTAGATTCAAACACCATGAAAAATTAAGTATTCTATAAAAAGCTGCACTTTGAACAACAAGCAACAAGCAGGAATATAATCAAAAAGATGAACTGACAGAAAAATGCATTATGTTTTCCAAATAAACTATAATTTAGACCTTATTTTCTATATTTGATGTAATAGAGTGCACCTACACAGCAGGTAAGTTAGCTGACCACCAGTAATAGAACTCACTACACTGGTTAGGTTTTCCCCAAACATTGCAATGAGCGAGCTAGGTCCCTCAAAATTATGTCTACAGCCACTGGCACAGGTGTGCAGAGACATCTAAGCTAAAAAGAAGGGAACTTAGATGAAAGGGCACATCTTAAACATGGCTCATCTCTGGGGCTTCCTTCCTTTATTACAGGCACTTGCTAGACAGCCTTTCATCTTCTCGTGGAGGCTAGCAACAAAACCTAGACAAAGTGATTCTTTCTTCTAACAAGGTGGTGACAGTGCAGCATCCTTTCCTGACACACGATAGCTCAGTGGCTAGTGTGTGAAGTCAGGGACTACTAAATTCAGACTCTTCCACTCTCTGAGAAGATTCAGACCTCACCTCACCACTGCATAGGGTATCCTGGTGTGAAGGAGACACTTTTAAATAATTTTGATTCAGTGTGGAAGAATACATGAATATTCTCTGGTAGCTTGAAACAGGTTACTGTGTATGAGCACAAAGCAAGTGCCACTGTCTGCATAAAGACCTCTCTGAGAAGCAAAGGCCCAAATTATACTTCCTGCTGCATTTACGTTTTCTGGTTTTGTATATTGCCCATTCTGTACTAAACAGCCTCTGAAAAGAATCACCAATCACAGAAATGTTTTTAAATTTACTCATTTTTTTTTCTCTGGTCTCAGTTTAATAAACCTGACACCACAGTTTGTAAGTGCTCATTCTGTTTCTGTAGTTTCATTCCCTCTATTCATGCTCTTTTTCACACATGTATAGTAATCTCTTGACACACACATTGGCAGTTAATCTACAAATATTTTCCCTGGGAAAAAATTATGAAAATTTTCTGCTTCCTTTCAGAAGCCAAAGGGGGTTTTTTCTTGCTTTTGTTTTCTTTAAGCATGTACAGGGGTCTCTTTTACAGTTTTTCAAAATCCTATTTACTTTTCAATATAGTGTCATGGGTTTGACTGTATCTTGCAACATCAAAGCCTACAAAGCAGGTTACAGGGGGAAAGGATTTGACTTCTTGGAGTGCTTCCCAGAAGACAAAACAAAATTCTCATATCTACTGCCTGCTCTTCTAAATTTCCTACCTGTCATCATTAAATGAGTCAGTGTCAGGATGCAAATGAGAACCTAACTCCTTTACCCATGGATATAGCTACTGAATTTGAAAAACAATCAAACAAACAAGCAAATGAAACAAATAACAAAGAAAGCATATATAGCAGAACATATCTTTTTATTGTATTCTAAATATGTGTAGCAATATTTATCTTTGATAAATTAAAATAGAGATAATAAGGCATATACATTCTCTACACTAACTGGACAATCTATTTAAAGGTTTATTGTACCCTTACAGAGGGTCCCCATTAACTTTTTAGTTCAGTTTATGAGCACCTCATTAAGTGCGTAGCCTTCATGGAGCTGTCTCTGAGCACATGAGCTCAATTCCTTTTAAAGGAAGTCAAGCTATGGGATGTACCAAAGACAATAAACTTCGTGTGTTTCAGTTATTAATGGACACTCACTCAGCAGGACCGAAAGCTAGAGCAGGTGTGAAGTGAAACCTCACCAAAACAAAACCCAGTGTTAAACTTACATTGTGAACATCAGGACTACCCCACTTACCCTTTTAACACCCTGACTGTGCTGCAGTTCTTTGTAGAGGGTCATGGCAATATGAATCTCTGAATCTCCTCCAGGAGAGTCCTTCTTTCTCCTCTGAAGAGAAATAAATAAGCCAGCTGAGGCAATTAACTCAAATACAGGAGACTTGTTGAAGCAAGAGTATCTACCATCATTGTCAAGTCCCACTCATTCTGTATTGGGTTTTACAGCTATAGATGGGAAAGTGGTATTTAGATACAAGACCTGACAAAAGAAATCCTCTCAAAACAGATGAATCTACACTATTACACTCATGAACAAATAATTCAATTATTCATCTCAAGATAAATGGAGGTTTCACTTCTTGTTATACTGTATTTATCTGGCAGAATGCATTGCAGGGAGAGCACCTGCTGGAAAGAATTCTGATTTTTTTAATTTTTTTTTTTTTAAGGCAAGCTAATTGTATAATCAGTAGCAGCAATTTATTCTATTATTTAAACAATGTTAATATTGTTAATTTTGAAGAACAAGTTTTCTCCATGGAGGCCAGAGTACTTCACTTCAATGTGGGCTGAAACATGGGCTCCTTGTTACACTCTACACTGGAGCAAGGTTGGAAGCTGGCTTTTCTTATTCCATAGGTGTTGTCTAAAGTCAGAGATAGGATGATGAAGCTGATTGAGAAATACAGCATGAAAAAAGGAAGATTTAAAACAAAATATTTTTTATTAACCTCCCAGCCAAGATTCTGATTCCTAGATCATTATCTGTTTGCTCCTTATTTGCTTCTAGAGACGATTATTATCATCTTCCAACATTTTACATAGTTTTTCAGTTTCAACAGGGCAACTAAACAGATTTTTAACTGGAGAATATACTATAGTTTTCTTTAAAGATTCAACTGGCTTCACATATATAGCTAATGAGCTATCTAAAAGTGTATCAGTGAAGAGACCTCATTGTGCTGTGTCTTATCCTATCTGTAAATGAGTCTTTAAAAGCTCTGATCACTATCTCTATACCATCCTCAAACAAAAGGAGACATTGGCACCAAGCAGCAAGAAAAGCATTAAGCTGAAATGTTAGAGGAAAAAAGATAGTTGATACATGGATTTCTCAAGATGATCGCTTCTGCTTGAAGAAAAATAAATCTTCTGTCATGAGGATAAAAAACAAAAAGCCATTTAAAACCAGATAGAATGCAATGGCACCAAAATATTGAAAAATCTTCTTTTGAACCTCACTTCTATAGACAAGTACACTTCTCACTGCTCTTCGCTTAATATACTCAATAGTAAAGTACAGAAAGAACTGGTTCATCATTATCATGAATTTGCCAATTATAAGAAAAACATATTGGTGAATATAAATGCTTTGTGTTCGACGTTCTCATTCCTCTACTTTTCTTGCTATGGCAGGTAACTATCTGCTTCTCTCGTATGGATTGCTGTTGGGAATTTTATCTTTCAGAGAGCGGGAACATGCTGGAAAATGATTTATTTCTCATCAAACAGCTAAGGCAATTTAGAATCCCCAGATAAAGGAAGGAATTCCTGCAGTCCTTCCAGAAAGGTTCCAGAGTTGTTGAAACATTTAAATAAGAAAACCAAATTTCCAGTCAGCTTGCATAGACTGTGAAAAGAACACAGTTCAGTACTAAAAGAGATGTCCTCCCACCTGGGTGATTATGTACCAGAACACAGAGGAAGGCTTGATTGCATGTTTTTAAGAGAGTCATAAGTAGCCATCATCTCACATTCAAATAGTTCTTTGAAGTATCTTAACTCATGGTGTGCCTTGCAGTTGATCACATCTCTATTTCTTTTGGGAGTTTCTTATTTATCTGTCATTGCAGATGTTGGTGATAGACAATTCACATCCTCAAAGTCATGGGAGTAAGTGACCTTTTTGCTGACTCTTCATGCATCGCAAGATAATGCTTAAAGGGTTAAGCTAATTTTGTGTGGATCATCAGTGACATCCAGTGGCTATTCAAGGTGATCGCAGGTGTGCGATGCCAGTCCAGAGTCCCACTGTAGTGGAGTGATATGAACTGAAGAGGACGTTAACTAACTGACTATCTTCCTTGTCCTGGTTGATCTCATATGCTGCGAAAATTATAATTATTGATTTGCTTTGCAATATTATTATAATTAGCTGCATATTTTTCTTCTGTGGACCCCAGTTCTTCCAAGCATATCTTGTCCATTCTGTCACCACAAGTAGAAAATGGAAATGCCCAGGAGATAGCTGTTATGTCAAGAATGTAAAATAACCAAAAGGACAATCACAAGGAGGAAAGGGAAGGGGAAAGAAAAAGGAAAAAAAATACTCTAGATCCTTAGATCCCACCACTCTAAGTTTCATTGTCTAAACTACAGAGTGAACAGGAACACCACTGCTGAAACAAATCATAGATGGTTTTTATTTTGTTACTTCATGATATTTAATTCCATGTCTTAAATCTCTTCTTCTGTTCATAACCAATGAGACATATTCCAGGTTTTGACCCTAAATGATTGAACCAATTTGATATCACAATACAACCCATTTCTTGTTTTGTTCTGTTTTAAATGAAAACCAGTTACTTTGAAATCCTTTTTTTGTCTTTCCCAATTTCTGTTTCAGTTTCACTCTACATAGACTGGGTTGTCTTCTTACATCTGCATATTATTCCAGCACAGTCTGCACACAGTGTGAGGATCTAAGCTATAACCATGCGTGTGTTGACCTTGATAACTTCTCAATCTCCTCTAAAAATCAAGCCTTTTTTCTAGCTGTTCATGCCAGCTCATGCTTGCCATCTCTACTGTATATATTTATGAGCAATATGAGTAAGATGCAGGTCTCTGCCTATGCTTGGTGGCCTGTCTGTGTACAGAGATGTATAAGCCTGTTACAGGCTCTGGCTAAGGAACTGTCCTGTCTACTTAATATTCTGCCTGGTCACCACCAAATAGGTACATTGCAATGTATATACTCCAAGCAAACCAGAAAACTTTCCAGCTCACCTAACCTGTGAATTAAAACCACATTTCATTGTCTTCACAATTGTTCAACACAAAAAAACCCCAAACAAAACCAGCCCAAAACAGCCAAAAAACTCCACCCATATCTTGGTACTATAAATTATTCATTAGCTTGTTTTCTAGACTCACTACCTATTTCTTTTCACTAATTTTTTTACAAAACAATCCAGTGCTCAGTAGCATAAAAAAAGTAGAAGTTTGAGTTATGACACACAAAATTATCTTCAAACCATACTAAATATTTCTACCTCATCCACGCTTAGCTATCAAAGTCCATGTACCTCCAAACATAGAGATTTTATCCAACCAGAATCTTTTTTAATAAAGGCCAGATGCCAAAATTTGGTGGTTTTATATCTGGCCAACAGCCAATGAAATACCAAGTGTAATACCATTTTAATGTATAAATATTCAAAATTAGAATATCATGTAACAATGCACTTCTAATGCATCCACAAAATAATTTTGTTTTCTTTCTATGTACAAAATATTCTAAAAACTGGTTGTTATAACTTAACCCAAAAAACAATAGGCAAATGCAGAAATACAGGACAACACATGGAAGTTATACTGATCAGCACGAATACTTTTCCATGACAGAAATACTGTTCTCTTTTACCTTCCTGGTGCTGTCAGGGTACACTAAAAAAAGAGTTTGTTCCCTTGGCTACAACAATCTATCTTCCCACTTCACATATACAGATTCAATTTATAATCAATTAAGACAATACGGAAATCTGATCAATTCATCATCATCATCATCAGTGCAGTGCACATTTCATATTTGTAACTAGATAAAGGAAAATTATTAAATTGCTACACTAGTTCACAAGGTTAGAATGCATACTGAAATGGACAAAATGAAACGAGAGAAAATAATTCTGCATTTCAGTCATGTTGTGTGATTAGGTTACTTAATACACTGAGAGATAACATTTTACTTTTTGTAGTAACTGTTATCCACAGACCTACTTTTAAGGAAGACAGCAAAAACTTTCACACATCTTTTAAAATATTAAACATAGGTTTAGAAATTCATTAGGTCATACAAATGCATCCGTAAGGCAGAACAGTCTAAGGGAAAGAAATACATGTAGATTAAGGGAAAGAAATACACATAGATCACTAAAACTAGTTGAATATTTGTTGTCGGATATATCCTGTCGCTCAAGTTCTCCTAAATATTTGCTCTGAATTGATTCTAAAACCTAAACATCATCATTAGTAATGAATGAAAAAAAAAATTGTTATGTAAAATAGATGGCACAACTTCAAATCACAATTGGAAACACTCTCAAAGGCTTCCAAGGGATGAAACAGCATCAGATGAGGGAACCTTAGGGATCATTTACAAAGATGTCTGTTCTTCAATCACTCTTTAAATTGAGTAAAGTAAAATTTTGTGACTTAAGCCAAATGTAAATTACTTCTCATCCTAACAAAAGTAAAGCAAAATTCTTCTCTTGTATCCCTTTTTATTTCCTTTTTTCAAACATTAAGTTTTTTTTCCATAACAAAAGCCGTTCAAAACATGTACAAAGTTCTCTGTAACAATAGTGCATTAGTGACAAACCTTATGTTTTTTAAGCAGAAAGAAATCTACATACACAATTACTGTCTTCTGCATTCACCATCTTACTGCAAAATAAGAGGATAGGTGTCAAAATCTACTCTGAAGTTTCTAAATTGTTTTGTGAAAAATGTGATGCTTTACTAATTAGGAAAATCCACACTCAATTTTCCTCCCACCCCCACCTCCCCCACCTCATGAGGGTACTGATTATTCTGTCATAGCAATTGGTGCAAGCATATTGAGTTATAAACTCACAAGAGTTACCCTGATCTCCTTCATAACATGTCCAGTACGTCACATATGAATTTCTATGTCTACAGTAAGTATTCATATATATTAACGACCAGAATGTGCCTTCCTGACTGAGTCATTAAAGTTACCCTGCGCAAGTGACCCTCGATGTGAGGAAAAGTGAGGTGGTACTCCATGGGCTTGATTTACCATATTTCTCTAGCTTTTTTGTGACTAAATTCCATCTCTAAGGTCCCTTGTGAAAACAGAGCGCAGATTCTGCTGCCAGGGAAAGGAAAAACAATCTCTAATTTGTCTCTTATGCCTGACCCTTCTGCTGAGACATGCATTCATCTTCATTCACAGCCCAGCTTAATATACTGCAGTTTGACATCCTAGTGTCTGAAGCCACACTGCAGTTTACTGTAATGCTAAAGTGGAAGTGAAAGAGGGAAAGATATCATTTTGTCACCAGATGGAAAGATGAGCAGAATGGGGTTTGACGGGATGCTTAATAAGTGTGTTAGAGAGCACTGCCAAAATGGCAGATCTATTCCTTAATGCAATGATTTTCCTATAGGTATTGTCTACTCTTCAAAGGCAGACCTCAGACCTGATTTTACCATCTTTTCTGAAAAAGTGAATAACAGCTTAATTTGAAAATAAACCTTCCATCTCTGTGGTACAAGGAAGTTAATAGAATTTTGTTCTAATTAACTTGTTACCAAATGATAACAAAAAAATAGAAAGTTGTTAATTGGTCATGATTATTTTTTAACTTTTTGTTACCCCTTACTCATTTGCACTCTTCATTTTATAAGCTCCTTATCTAGCCACTTATTTTCTGTGTAATAGGGGGGAAGGTGAATGTTCAACTCAATTTCTTTGTGATTATTATTTTTTGATGAAGACATTCTTTGTTGTATAGTGGAATAACCTGGAAAAGGCCAATTATCTGTCTCACATTGATTAAGAAAATCTGTCATTTTGGTCAAGTTTTACATATTGAATTTTAATCACATTACTTTTTTAAAATCTCATTAAAAGTTTTTGGGTTTTTTTAATACAGTTGGCTCACCAGCCCTCTATTCCATTTGATTTCTAATCTTGGTGTGACAGAAATTGCATGTATTTAGAAATTAAATAATTACCAGAAGGTTTGCAAGAACAGCAGAAGCACAAATATTGATTCAGCATCTAACCCACTTTACCTTCATTGAAAGTTAAGTATTTGCTAACACGGCTAACACTGGATGCCACAATGGTTGTAGTGTACCTTGCTAAACTTAAATCTTGAGTTAATGTAAAGCCCATGTGATATAAAAACATATTCATGCTTCTCAAAAATATTTTATAAAGATATTTGCATTACTGTGACACCAAACTACATTAAAAGTGTGCCTATTCCCTTCTGTAGTGTAGCTACAAGGGTATACATGTTTGCATTTAAGATGTTTAACTGTATTTACACATTTCATAGCTTTGCACTGTAGATATATAAAAAGGAAACAATTATAGCCTCCTCATAAGTTCACTTTTTTACATAAATAAATGTCATGGTATTGTTATTACATTATAACCAAAACTAACAAAACATATTGTAAAGATTTAATCACCCTTGCTGTCTTTAGATCAGAAAGCCAAAGAGTATCTATCAGGGATTATTTTTTGTGTACTCTTTTATTCAGACAAGGAGAAATTATTCTTGAACTGTTATTTTGTTTAATGACAAAAATCAAAATAATAATAACACAGACTTTCAAAGCACACAGACTTTCTGTGTGTCACTGAAACCAGACTTAAGCATTTATTTTTTTCTGAAGATTTGTGTTTACATCGCTTTTGACTTATTACCAGAGAGGCATTTGCACTATGACACAATTCCTTGGAGAAGCTGCCATTTCATTTCTGTTCACAGTCCTTGAGTTACTGTATTCACAGAAGAAAATTGTATGGCTATAATTGATCAAAATATAGAAAGTAAAACAATGTAATTAGTATATTCATCTGGGAAAGAAACTGATTTTGAGATTCATTAAGATACACAAGGTTTCTCCATAGAAATATGTCATCTCCACTTTCAGAAAAAATTAAAAACTCGTCAGGCAGTATAGCTACTCAGAGATAGCATTGATTCAAAATGGTCCAGTCAGAGCAGTAAAAAAATGAAAGAACGCTCTTATAACTTTAGAAAATAAAATAAAGGTATCTATCACAAAACAGAACTCTTCCAATGCTAACATTGCTTGGTGAAGAAAAAAAAAATGAAAGAAGTTTCAAAAAGCATAAAACCAGTCAAGTTGAAGGCTATCTCATGGACGGCATTTCCACAGCCACGTGAAGCACAAGAGGAGGCCTCTCCATTGGCACAGTAACATAAGCAATACGTAACAACTCAGTTGCTATGTACATGTAAGGACATGCACGGGGATTTCTTCAGTAATATTCCCATTTGGGGTAAACTCCCTGGAAACAGCAAACAGGTGGAACAGAAACTCTTACCACTATACACGCCATCAGAGTTAATTTATTGCACCTGGGGAAAAGTGTCACACCCTTTAAAGAGCTGTAGCAAATTATTTTCAGAACAACCAGGGATATCTAGGAAGTATTCTGAGAATACACTATCATCTCAAATAGCAGAAAAGGCCCAAAAGGCACTGTTTAGTCAAAGGTATTAACTACTAAACATAATTTAAGAATTCCTGGAGCTGTGTGAAATCATATATGTGGGCCTGGAATTTAAGGAAACTAGAGTATTAAAGCAAGAGTAAAAATGTCCTAAAAGATGCTGCATTATGAGTGATTTGACACCATTCCACCAATACCTTTCCTTCAGGAAAGAAAACATGTTTAAAATCTGATGTCTCTATATGCAGGCAGACTATTACGCTCTGTAAATAGGTTTAAAATGTCCTAACATTTCTGAGGCTTTCTTATCTCTTGCTCATTTACCTTTCTTTAGATTGCTTTCACACTTTTCCCCCTTTCCATTAAATTATTCAAGAACTCCTCTTTATAAAGGTCACAGTCATAAAAACCAGGGAATGGGAGCAGTAACATGTGATTCACAGGACCAATGAGGCAGCACACAAAGTGGATTGTGAAGGACTCATAAAACCTGAGGCCAGAAGGAATCGTCAGATCGTCTAATCTGATCTCCAGTATATGACAAGTCATTATATCTCACTTATATAGACCAGAGAGTGAAAATGCCTCAGCTTTTCACTAAAAACGGTAATGTTGTCTCTTTGGCAACTAACTGTAGGCAGGGGCAAGTTGACCAAATTAATTGCTAGTACCTCCTATGAAGGTTATCCTATACTTCATGGAATTATTTCTGTGTCCTATGAAACAAGATTCAGGGAGATTTACTACTTAGAACAGAGAGAAAACAGCACTCCTTCTCCCAGTTTTCTCCTCATTCTGGCAGAGGTTCAGTCTGGCATCAGCACTGCCTTGACAATTGAACACAAAGAGAGGCTTTGACAAGCAGAAACAACTCAAAATAGGCTCATGAGCTTCACTGTGTGATTTGTTGCTGATATAGATCCCAGCTGAGTTAAGTTAATGAAGTCACTGCCTAATTAAACCATATCTTTTACTTTTTTACCTTCCTGCTACAGACAACAGATGGGTTTGGCTAGTACTTACTCTGGTGTACTCATTGTTTTCTTCGGTGGCTTTGTTCCAGTGGCTCATAATTTGCATTGTTGAAAATAAAAGTAAAATACTGTACAAGGTGGCCAAATTCTTGTTTGCATTTATCTTCCTTCAGTTTCCTGTCACTGGTTCTTCTTATGACTTACCTCTAATGAAAATAAGCCAATATCCAATGGCACTGCTAACACACTTCATACAGGCCATCTTTCGACCTTACTTCTGCCATTCCAAAAAAGTGCCACTTCTGAAGTATTGCATAGCAAGTCATTTTTGTGCGCCACGTAGACAATATTTGTGGCTCTGCTTTGTACCTTCTTCACTTTTACAAGTGAGCCCCAGATCTGTGTGGAGCAATACAGATTGATTGCAGCAGCACTGATTACACAGGCAAACCCTGTGCGTTCCCGACTTGGCTTCACTTACATGTCCACTGACCACTGACTCCCACAGCTGTTTTCAGTAAACTTATTTCCCATTCTGTAGATCTAGTTCTCATTCTGTGTTTTGCTGGGGTTTTTTTTCCTTTGTGCAAAATTTTGTCTATAGGATTATAAATGTCTGTTTAAACTGCCTCGTCATTTTAGGAGAGACTAATACTCATCTTTTAAACCCACTACCATGCTTCATGTCCTACATAAATTCTACCAATTCTATCTATCTATAATTTAACATAAAACTGTTGAGAAAGCTATTGAATAACTTTAGATTCAATGCCAAAAGCTTGCAGCAACTCCCTAAGTAAAACTCCTTTGATAACAATTTCCCATTTATGTGTTATTTTTTCATCAGCATGTTAATTAAGTTTTGATTTAACCACACATTTCTCATTGCTATCTTACAGCATTAATCTTTTTGTCAGATTTTTAGTTATTAAATACATTAAAATTATATATTCATACATTAATGCCTCATTCATACATGCTGAATGCCTCAGTAATAACTCAAAGATATAGTTACCTTTCTGAGGGAAATTTGTAAAAGGTTGGTTTGACAAGACTTACTTGCTATAAACCCACATTGAATGGCATTAATTATATTCCTAAACAATACTTGCAGTAAACAGCTAGTGAACAATCCATCAAATAAAATATGTTTGCACACTGTATTTGGCCTCTGTCAAGAGAAGTCAGTAGGAGTGTTTCCATCCATTCTTTAGTCTCTGGATAAGGCCTTTATCAAACACTTTAAAATGTGCACATTAATTTCAAAGTCAGTCTGTTCACTGACACTTCATAAACATGTAGAGGACTATATTTAGTGAAAAAGCTTCCTTGCTACAAGTGATTCATCCAGCTTTAGAAAAGCTGTATCTATAGAGTACTGAAATACTGGAGTTAACACTATTTCAAGGTCTTCCCTTTGCACTTCAAGTTGATAATCACTGTTCATATTTTGTTGGCTTTTCACAGACGGCACCACTAAAAAGAATTGGAATGCTTCAAATGCAAGTAAGCAGATAAATAGCACAAGGCTCATGGGCTGGCCTCAGTAGGAATTCTTTAGAAAATGCTAGATGAGAAAATGAATACCTTGTTGCTAAGTTACCTTTGTTTCACTTAGTGCCGTAATTATTTGTTGCTTAAAGAAAAAGCATTGACATTTTCCCCCTTAGTCCCTGCCATATGGAAGAGAAGCTTTTAAGATTCTCTTATGAGAGGCGCACATTTATAAGATATACCTTTATGTTCTCCAAGTGGAAGAATCAACATGCTGGGGGATAATCAAGACATTTCAGGTTTCAAAAACCTCTGCTGTTCCAAAATAATTCTGATATTTCTGACAGTTTATTTTTAGAACCAAATATACTTCCTAACGACTTGATTATAGATTTCCCTACTTTTTAATCAATCAGGAAATGTGCAGATAAAATTATCTGTCATACACTTTAATCACTATGTAGAACTGTTTCTCCCTTCTGGAGGGTTAACAAAACAGATGGTATGAGTGAATAGGCTCATATTTCAGTTTTTAATCACACTCACCACCAGAGGTCTTATTTGGGTCCATATGATTTTGATATATTTACCTTAAAAACTATAAAGAAACACTGTAAATTATAAATGATGCCAAAGCAAATGCCATCCTGAATATGTTCAGTTGAAGATGTGTGTAAATGCTTTCCTGAATTTTGTGGCAAGCGATTTTTACCTGAAGACCTCAAAAAAACCTTTGAACATCACGAAGCTTCTATGTACATGTATGTGTGTGTAGAAATATTAATCTTTTGTTCTTGAAACAGAGACAGCAAAGGATACTTGAACCATATAAATAAAGTGATGCAACCAAAGTCACAACCTAAGCCAGTAGCAGAGCTAAGCAAAGTACCTGGATCCAGTATTTGATTCTGATTCTTAATGATGTATTTTAGAGAAATTCTGAAGCCAAGATGTGAAACCTTTAGCACTTTCTTCTTCTTCCAGTGTCAGTTACAGCCTGGCATCACAAGCATGTGGGAACAGAAATACTGCTGCACCTAGGGCTGTGTGAGCCATGGGATAGATAGAGTGTCCTGTGGCTGTCAGGACCTCAGTGCTTATACGCAGTAATAGTGGAAGCTATAGAAAGAGTCAATAAGAGCAAATTAGTCCTTCTTTCCTGTATTGTCTCTTGAATCATAGCCACAAAAAATTGCAAGCATAACTTTTTTTTCCTTTGGAGGTTTTCCTAGTCAGATTCAGAAAAACTTATGCTCAGAGATAGATGTGATGAGTCTGTAGTGCCAAGAGTATAAAGCCATCCATGATCCAAAGCAGCAATGCATGGTTTTTAACACATATTTGACCAGTAATTTTAGTTTAAAAATTTTGGGGGGGAGG